>MJHO01000029.1:600000-1146200 GCA_002076135.1 Xerophyta viscosa
TCGATGAGGGCCTGGTTAGCAAAATTTTTACCAAAAGTCTCTGCATTTTCTATCAGCTTGAAAAAATTTATATGTACAAATTTTTTTTTTTAAAAATATTGATTTATATTCTTTATAATATTTGCATTCAAAATTTTTGCAAAATATTTTTAAATATATATATTTTTGGGTCAAAAATTTTTACAACCAGTATAGATCTCAAAGTTTTAAAATACATATTTAGATATATTTTTTAAAATATTTTTAATTAAAATTATAAATATATTAAAAAATCTGTATTAATTTTTTTTTTTTTTTTAAAATATTTATAGATATATATGAATTAAACCGGATATATAGGCTCAACCCTACCTTCGACCGACTTAGGCTGGGAATATTAGTTGGGCCAGGCTTGGATGCGTCGTATAAAGTTGGATCTGTTTATTTATTTAGAACGAAGGTCTTAATTGCTTGCTGGAAGAGCAACAGTAACGACTTGGACGGAGTTTATCTAAGAATGGCGACGGCCGCGATCGACAAGCAGCAGCCACCCGCGGTGGCGCTGACAGTGGCGGACGCTGACGTGATCTCGACGCCGTCAAAGACGAGGGGCAGCGGCGAGGGTCTCAGGCAGTACTATATTCAGCACATCCACGATTTCCAGCTGCATGTCCGCCAGAAGACGCATAATCTCAACCGCCTTGAAGCTCAGCGCAACGAGTTCAATTCCCGAGGTTCTAAACCCTAATTCCTCTGTTTTGATCTCGATTCAATAATCTGCTTGGTCTCAATTGTCGTTGGCAGTTATGGTTATTGTCCTAGATCGGACGAATCAAATTTATCGACTGCATTGCTATTTTCTGATTGTATTGTTTTTTGCAATTCGTTGATTATACAATATAATCATTGGTATGTGATGGTTTTACAAATTTCTAGGGTTTCCATGTGCGTTGTTCGAGAGAAGCATGTTGTTATATATAACATCACATCTTTACTATAAGCTAATCTTTCAGGAGAGTTGGTTATATGATCAGATGTGTTTTCGTACATTTAGTGGAGGAAGTTGGTTACTTTGGGCGTATATGCTCTTCAGTCTTGATTCCTCAATTTTTCTCCATTTGATGGTGGAGATTGATCCGCATCCATCTAATGGTTCGTAACGATTCCACTTAAAAGATGATGCTATCTCGTGCCGTCTGTAGATTTTCTTCCCTTTCCAAGCTTAATAACAGTAGATGATCACGCCTACACCTCCGAACTCCAATCCAAATTCTACGTCCCAAACTCCTCTAACATCGGCATGTAGAACTCCTACTAACATCGGCAACAACTGCTTACTAGCGATAAACTATTATTTCTCCCCTTGAATCTCTCCACCTCTTCCTACAACGTGAAAGAAATGAATTCCACCACCACCGGTGCTATCCGTATCAAGACTGATTGGTTCAGTGCATCTGCCATAGCATCCTCAAGAAAGCTTAAGAATTCCTAAATCGCATATTCAAACCCTTAGTCAAAAAATTATTCAAACGAATCTGCCGGTGCGTCAACTGTAACACAAGAGTCCAGCATAAAATAGATGGTCGCAGACGAGAAGGCCATCGCCTACATGGGCTATGGTGGCTAATTGCTTGTTAAGCAACAGTTTATGAGAAACTAATTTTTTGTGAAATTATAATATTTGTGAGATTATAAGGAGAAGGCTGTGAATTTCGAGACGCATGAACTATTCATGAATGTTTGAGAAAGATTGCAAGTATGGACCGCTAGGTAGTGAATTGAGGAGAGATTTGTGAGCATGGTGATAAGTGAAGGAGAAGAGATGATAGATCTTTTATCATGATGGTGGCAGCAATGGTGGATGAGTGAGCTGTAAAGCAAGTTTGTTTTTCTGAGAAAGAGATGAAAATAAAATATTCAAACACAAAATGGGAAGGACATGATAATAATAGAGCTGGGAAGGCACAACATAACACCATATGTTAAGTAAAACCTTTAAGAACTATCTGATGGGCGCAGGTCAATCTCTAGCGTGAAATGAAGGGATTGACACTGGAGGATCCGGTCCCGGTTACTTTATATTTGTTTTGCACACATTATGCTGGACTTGCGTATTTTTTACTCAGTTGGTTTTGTCTTGATAATGTCTGTCTAATGGACGCGATTGTTCACAGTTAGAATGCTTCGGGAGGAAATTCAGCTACTTCAGGAGCCTGGTTCATATGTTGGTGAGGTTGTTAAAGTTATGGGAAAGTCTAAAGTTTTAGTCAAGGTATGTCTTTATTCATTACCGAATTTTAGTGGTCTGTGATTGTTTTTTGGATAAAGGTATAAGATGCTAGTTTATACTGTCATATCTAGAAGAGCACTTTAAGATATGTGGATAACTAGGAGACTGGGGATAAAACCAATTTGTAATACTAGTTGAGTGATACAAACCTGTAGCGCTTCTTGCTTATAGTCCTTATTTCTGCCCAGCTAAACATCTAAACACGTCTGATACATTTTTCAAGCGTGTCGTTCCAGAGAGGTTAACATAATTGTGCATGCTGCAGTATCTGGCTACTGATTTTCATATATTCCCCAATCTTTGTATGCTACTGTGGTTGTGTTCTTGTCCATATTTTAGTATCAGGTTAAGCTGATGATTCATATTTACTGTTCTATCTATTGGTCTTTTGTAACTTGTGGTACTATTATTTAGTAGACAAGTTTAATTTAGATTCTTTTACTTTGGCGAGAAAATTCAAGGGCTACTCTTCTGTATTTTAGGTGCATCCAGAAGGGAAGTATGTTGTGGATGTTGATAAAAACATTGACATTACGAAGATCACGCCATCGACTAGAGTTGCTCTTCGAAATGATAGTTACATGCTTCATCTTGTCTTGCCTAGCAAAGTCGATCCTTTGGTGAATCTCATGAAGGTTGAAAAGGTTCCAGATTCTACATACGACATGATTGGTGGTCTTGACCAGCAAATCAAGGAGATAAAGGAGGTTAGTTCCTAGCTAATTTGTATCTCCGAAGTCTGTAATTGAATGTTGTTGATCCTTACTATTTGCTATTTTAGGTTATCGAGCTTCCAATTAAGCATCCTGAATTATTTGAGAGCCTTGGTATTGCTCAACCAAAGGTAAATCTCATCAAAATAAGCCCTTCATCCTTTTGATGTGGCATCTGACTGCAATGTTTTTACAGGGGGTCTTGCTCTATGGTCCACCAGGAACTGGGAAAACCCTTCTTGCAAGAGCTGTGGCTCATCATACTGATTGCACCTTCATTAGAGTCTCTGGTTCGGAGTTGGTCCAGAAGTACATTGGTGAAGGTTCTAGGATGGTTCGTGAGCTCTTTGTGATGGCAAGGTTTGCTTCTGATAAAGCATGCTTGTTGGCTTATTTCCTAAATATTTTTAGAAAAAAAAATCATTTATTACTTAACCGCAGAGAGCATGCACCATCAATTATCTTCATGGATGAGATTGATAGCATTGGATCTGCTAGAATGGAATCTGGGTCTGGTAATGGTGATAGTGAAGTACAACGCACCATGCTTGAGCTTCTGAATCAGCTTGATGGATTTGAAGCATCAAATAAAATCAAAGTAACTAGACATTTCAATCTTTCTCTAATATTATTAGAAGTAAAACAAGATGATGGACTGCTTATCAAGCATTGACTTTCTTTGTAGGTTTTGATGGCAACAAATCGGATTGACATTTTAGATCCAGCACTCCTTAGGCCTGGTCGTATTGACCGGAAGATTGAATTTCCTAACCCCAATGAAGAGGTATATTACAATTTTCAATATGTAAAGAATTCTCCAACCTTTGAAATTTTCTTTTTGGTAACACCTGTCTCGATTCGGTTCGCCAGTCCCGCTTCGATATATTGAAAATTCACTCTAGGAAGATGAATTTAATGCGCGGTATCGATCTGAAGAAGATAGCTGAAAAGATGAACGGTGCTTCTGGTGCAGAACTCAAGGTGAGTTACCCATATGGAAAGCATTAGCCTATACCTTTGTATGTTTGTTTCTTAGGTAGCAATTTTTCTTAAGAATCTATATTGGATGCCTTTGTTGTATATCTATTTGTATTATGTGCATGCATTGTCTTTATCTGTCACTTGCACTGCCATCTCCAAGGGAACGCTCTGTTCTCTCAAAATTTCAATTGCGTAGTTGCTGGATCTTAAGTTAAGTTGCCACCATGTTGATCTCAAGTGTCTTTGCTCTTTCTGATGGAGAACTCATTTCTGCAAGAAGTACTTGAAATAAACATCATATATTCAGTCACCCATTAGGTCAAGGATCTTCATGTTAGTGCCTCGACACATAATTTTGGCATGCCTTAAAAGTGTTTTTGAAAATTCGAGCCGTAAAGAGAGATGCAGAGTGCAAACTTCATAATGTCTTTGTTTCTCACTTTGTATTTAGAGATTATGGCCGGAGGAGAAGTGTCTCAATGCATTATACTTCGATGTTAAAACTGTTTGATGCCCATTTATTGTACCCTGTTTCAGGCGGTATGCACGGAAGCTGGGATGTTTGCTCTGAGGGAGAGGAGGGTTCACGTGACTCAGGAGGATTTTGAAATGGCTGTTGCCAAGGTTATGAAGAAAGACACCGAGAAGAACATGTCTCTCAGAAAGCTATGGAAGTAGGTCTATGTTTATCATCCTTTGCAAATGCAATACCAAGGCTATGAAAGAAGACCCCAAGTACAATATGTTTCTCATAAAGCTACGAAATGTCGAGTTCTGTTTATTTCCATTGCACTGTAATACCGAATTCTCTTCTCAACTGACGTATACAATGGACGGCTTGCTGGTAAAAAGAAGGGAATTTTGCAGAAATATGCTTCATTTTAATTAGTTTTGATAGAAATATGCTCCCATAATATGATTTGGCAAAAATGTACTCATTTAGCGCGTGAAATGATCAAAATACATGTCTTTTTTTTTTGTTAAACGTATTAAAATTTCTTTCTGACAGTAATTTTTCCGTTAAAATACTCTCTTCTTATCTCGTTTCTCTCTCCTCTATTAATACAAATTTAAGCTCTAAATTAAATCGTAAAAAATTAAAAAAAATGTCAAAAGTTACGAAAAAATTAGAGTTCATTCAGCAACAACGAAGGGCTATTATAGTTATTTTTTGTGAATTTAGAACGTGCCTGGAACACGAAAATATTTTTTTTGAGAAACGAAAATATTTAAAATACTTAGAAACGCCATAAATCGTATAAAACATTCAAAATACTCCAAAATAATTTAGAATACCTCAAAACACCACAATATATTTCAGAACATCCTAAAACACCCCAAAACATCCTAAAACACTCCAGAATATCTCAAAACACTCCAAAATAACCCAGAACAGTTCAGAACACCCAAGAACACTTCATAACTTTTTGGTATGTTAAAAATATTTTGAGGTATTCTGAAATATTCTGGGATATTTTAATTAGTATAGAACACCCTAACTCACTCCAAAACAGTCCAGAACACCTACGAATATTTAAAAAAACACGCACTCTGAATTTGGGGGATGATATCACTTCATAACATGCCAAAATATTCTAAAGTGTTATGGGGTGTTCTGGACTGTTATTGAATATTCTTGAGTATTCTGAGTATTTTGGAGTATTCTGGGATGTTTTAGAATGTTATGAGATATTCTGAGATGTCCTGCGATGTTTAGAATATTTTTGAGTATTTTGAGTGTTCTATACTATTTTATATGGCGCTTCTAAATATTTTTAAATATTTTTATTTCTCAAAATAAAAATATTTTCTTGTTCGTGGTATGTTCTAAATTTTTTAAAAAAAAATCTATAATAACTCTCATTTGTTGCTGAATTAACTGTGATTTTTTCGTAAATTTTGGCTTTTTTTTAAAAATTTTTTATGATTTAATTTAGAACTTAAATTTGTATTAATGGATAAGAGAGAAATGAGAGAGGGAGAGAATATTTTGGCGGAAAAAATACTGTCAGAGAGAAAAATCTTAGCACGTCAAAAAAGGATGGGAGTATTTTAGTTCTTTACGTGCTAAAGAGGCATATATTTGTCAAATCATATTATGGGGTATATTTCTGTGAAAACGTATTATGGGTGGCACAAAACGCAAAATTCCCTAAAAAGAATCTTTTTGCTTAAATGCCGCTATCAGATACGATCGTGGTACATTCCATATGTAATACACACACACGCACATATATATATATATATATATATATATATATATATATATATTGATGATACAATAATTTGCTTCCGTTGTGGAAGTTATCATTCCTGGTGAAGTTTAAATTGCCCATTCATTATTAGGATTATTTGCTGATAATAGACTAAATAGTTAGTTGCACCTGTCTTTTTAAGTGTTATGAGTAATTGATTCTCTCCTGCTTTTTACATATTGCTAAGAGATCGTATTGAAGATTTAGGTCAGGCAAGGATCAATCCTTGTCCTTGTTATGTGCAAGATCTTAACCGAAAACACTCACTCATCAAATGCTAAAATGTTGCATGGAAATGCTTTCTGAAAGCTATACAGTAATTGGTTTGTCATTATCCCGGGCCATGCAGATTACTTTCTGAATGCTAAACTTGGTTAATTAAGATTTTTCAAACGACTTAATTAGCAAGTCTAAATAATTAGCGTGCAAATGAAAGCAGTTTACGTATTGCTTCGGAGAAAGCATTAACACCAAGAGAAGCCCAATACAGAGTTCGCATGAACACCAAGAGAAGCCTAATACAGAGTTCGCACGGTTACATCAAGTGGAATCTAAAACAGTTTAGGGGCACTGACACATATATCTATCTATTTATCGAAAAGCATCATATCACGTAAGCTCTAAAGGCGGGTCTAAATCTAACATATTGTAGGCTCGAAGGAGATAGCATTCGCTTTAAGATTGTAGTGAATGCGAATGTTCTGCTGTCCGGCTGCTCCAAGTGAATTTATTCCTAGATCGCTCTGAAAATTGAGGCAGAGCAGGTTTTCTTGCTCAAATAATCGACTACGTTCTGTCTTGGGAGATCGAGTATAACTCCGTCCAAATTGAGCCCAATGTATGGCACTTCCACTTGATTGGGTTCTAGGCCTGGCGGCAGCCTGTAACAAAAGGGATATGTAGTCGACCCATTGATAGGCGTCAGCCCGATTGCGTCTGAAAAAGTCTTCCCGACTTCTTGAAGCATCTCAAAGACTAACAGGTTTTTCCCTCCGGTGTCTATCATAATCTTGTTGATTACGTTATCATTTATGAGTATCACGCGGCTCCCAACTACAACGCTAACAAGCTTAACAAAATAGTAAGTGGGATCAGAGTCAAGGGGGACTAGAGCTTTACCCAGACCTTGAGTCCTCGCGTTGCTCGAACCGGAAGAAGTCCCCAGCACCAAGGTTCCAACCTTCCCGCTGCCGAAGGTCGGTAAACAAGTGGTGAAGCTTCGGATTTTCAGCTGACTCGGCATCGACAGGGGGTTGCGGTTGAAACCGGCGAGTCCTTGCAACATGGCGGTTCTGTCTTGGGAGCACTTCATGGTGCAGCCAAATGAGAACTCGGGAACTCTTATTGCACCTCCGAGCAATAGATTGTCCCTCGCCAGCGGTCCAGCAATGAACGAGTAGGTATACTCATAGTCGTAGGCGCACCGGCCGCTGCTCGAGCATTTCTTCACGTACTCGTTGTCGAATTTGCACATTCGGTCGCCGCAAGAAACTTTCGAGTAGGTCGACGAGTTCCAAGGTCGGAAGGTTGAGGACGTCGAGTGGATTATCTTCTGCAGATGGCACCAATCGTCGCACGGACAGTGAGCCCAGACTAGCCCACTGCCTGTGTCGACGACGAGGCTGATGTTTTGCGCCGGCGTGCCCAATGAGAACACGACAGTCGGGAGCCCTTCTCGTAAACTAGAGAAGAGGTAGGTGGGGAGTATGGTAATCGGTAAGACGATGTCAGAGGGGGTTGACAGGGAACTAGCGAAAGGGATCAGGAAGAGAAAGATTGCAGCGAGGAGGCAAGTGTTCTTGGCCATACTATACTTCTGTTGAATAGTTGATTGATTTGAGGAACACTGCAGGATGACAGGGTTTATATAGCCGTCGACTCCTATAAATTGTCCTGTCCTGTCCATCCTCCATCGTAGGTTACCAAACTTCTGAGTTTTGCGTCTTTCGTTTTTTCTTTTTTTTTTCCCTTTTGATTTACTATTATTTTACTCTGAAAAGTAGTCCTAAAGGTCATTAAAGAATTGCTGAATTTTTCGTAGATGCAAAGATTCATGTAATACTAGTGGAATACCGCGCTTCGCAGCGGATCACTGTATTAACTAAATTCATGCATTCTATATTAAACACGAACCAACAAATTTAAATATAAAAATATCTATAAATAATAATATTTTTTTTAAAAGATAACAAAAAGTAAAAATAATTTAAAAAGCCTCAACAAATAATTAACAAAATAATCGTCAATAGACAAACTAAATTGTATTTAAACAATTAGGTGCGCAAAGAAATATAGCAAATTTTATAAATGTACATCTTGCATCAACAACTATATATTAGAAATATCCATTAAAATAAGGGTTCTTCCACTTAAAATTTGTTGAGGAAAAATATTGACAATTAATATTTTAGAAGTAATATTATTTTGAATAAAGACCAATAATTTAATATTAAATTTGTTGATAATTTAATATCGAGAAGACACATTTGAAATATGCAATATGGAACTATGTAAGTCGTAGCTCAAATTTTTATTTTAATTATGACCTTTTAGTCTATTTGAAATATTTATAAAAAAATATTTAATTATAAATCTGAATATGATATAGAAATATATAGTTTTTTAAAAATATTTAAAATAATGTTACATAGGAATTAGATATCAATGGATAAAAAAATACATTGAAAAGAAATTAAAATGAGAAGAGAAAGGAGAAAGCCACGTGGCTTTCTTTTGATAAAAGTAGAGAACCCAAGTTATATATATATATTATATATATATATATTATATATATATATATATATATATATATATTATATAATATCAAGTTCTTTTAAAATCGAGAGGGTTTCATTTCGACGGCGTCGTTTCGAGACTAACCGAGGTAGCGACAACGATCGTTAGCGTCGATGTAATATAATAACGGTCGTTAAAAAAGCTCGAAGTTTCGGAACGGTCCGACGAAAAATCGCAAAAAAAAAAAATATTGCGACAATATATAATGTCCTATTTCGATGGTGGTTCTAATATATGTATGAAAATAATGATATAAGAATAAATGAACTTGATGAATTATATTATAAAAAGAGGTGTGTCATATATAATAAAAGAAAAACTATGTCCAAAAGGAAATAATAAAAATAGTAAAATAAATAAGATAAAATAGGTATAGAGTTTCAAATGGAAATTTTACATATGTACTTTAACAGTTATTGCCTTTAAAGTGTTTTTTCTTTTTTCTTTTTGGGAGATAATGTTGAAATATGATTTTATAAATTTTATATATGTTCTATGAGTTAGAAGTTCAAAAGTGCCGGAAGTATGTCAAAAAGTATGCTAGTCCAGAATCTCAGATGCATATGTTGTAATACTATTGATTTTATATATTCAGATTTTTTTTTTCTTTTTCTTTTCATGAACTAATATCCTGACTACTTAGTTTTATAACAGTACGTAAATGTCATGAAGCTCGTTCCAAGACAGCAAGACACCTAACTTTTTCTAGCAACCCAGGCTGAACACGTGGCCATCCCTCTTGAAAAGAGGTGAGCTCAAGTTACTAGTAGTTAGGAGCCAACTATATTTAAACTTCAATTTTTTTATTCCACTCCTAATATGGGACTAACTATAGCTAGCTCCACATTATTAGTGGACTTTATGATATCTTTATGGGCCTTTGGATCCAATTAATTAGGATCATTACAATAAATCTTACTGAATGAGCCCAAAAGTTGAAGATTGGACTATATATGGCTCAATAACCTTATCGTGTCCGCTCATATTTTAAGATTTTTGAGGCAGATTGGGTTCATCTCGGCAAACATATTTCTAAAGAAAAAAGAAAAAGAAACACCAAGCAAAATGTAAAAGTGCAACCCTAAAACCCTAGACGTAGCCCGCTGGCAACTTCAATTGGATGGAATACGAGTTTATATTACATTGAAATTGATGTTTCAACTTTCAAAATAATTGGATGAAAAGCATTGAAATGATGTTTCAACTTCAATTGGATGAAAAGCAGTCAACTTCAATTCAATGGAATAGGAGTTGTATCACGTTGAATGTTTTTGTTTTGAAAAAAACCATTCATCAGGGGCAACACATCCCGAGGGGCCCACGGACGGCCCCGATTATATCAGGGCCGTCAGGGGCCCCTGATGAATAGCAGGCCTCTTTTTTTTTTTATTTCTTATTCCAGCTTCCTAGTGTTCTGATCATGGAATAGGATTACTAACTTATATAGGATTTCTTCAATGAACATTTATGCACCCGTTTAATTTATGACCTTTTTCTTTTCAAGTCGTGATTACGAATTTTAATGGCATTTGTTACATTTCATTGTCGATAGTTTGAACAGTTCCTCCAACCCTAACACTTTAACGTCATACTTTAAAGTTAAAGACCCTATATCGGTCCCCTCCTCCGGAGGTAAGTGCTTGCTACAATTTGATGTAAGTGGCATTGGCTCCTCTAGACTAATGAAAATGTAAGGGATAAGATCCCTCCTTGCTGACCAAAAAAAAAAAAAAAAGAAGACCCTATATCGGTTTAGGGTTGTTCAAGTGCCGTTACGGAATGGAATGGACCTATAGGTAGGCCGGGTGTGGTCCAAACCACAATTCTTATCTATTTTTGTCCGGTCCTAGTAAGAGCAGGAAAAGATGGAAGAGTAATTTTTTGAACCTTTTTTCTTCAATTTTAATAACATTATTAATATAATATTATTTGTTTCTTTAAAATGGTAATAGTGTTTGTTACATTTCATCGTCCGATTTATGTTCGCATCGTGCTAGTAATTTGATCTATACTATATTCTAACAGTAATTAGGTTATTTTTATAACATAAATTTATTTTGCGTCGTGCTAGTAATCTGATCTACGACATTTTAACAGTAAGTAGGTTGTCTTTATAACATATATAGGATTATTTAGCGAAGGTTTTAAGGATTCCTTAAACACAAGTATAAGCTTCATATATATATAATAATAATAACAGGGTATAAGTGAAAAGCATAATATTATTGCGAAAACAATTAACAGAGAGTTGCTATATATTATTAAGAAGAAGAAAAATCAGTAAATAGAAGAGCTGGGAGTTGGACTCGGAGAGGGTGGTTTGATTAGGTCTGGTGCTGAATGCGGAAGAACGATTCCAAAGCTGGCGCAAGCGACCTGAATAATTCGAAGGCTCGGTCCTGCAACATATCGCACCGGTTCGTCATCCCAGAACGGGCTCGGAAGCACGTACTCAACAGCAGACGAATCCTCAAGAATTGGGGTGTAACACATCACTTCGTCTATTTCTGCAAAAGCCCTGCAGCACTGCGGAGTCAGGAAGTTGGACTTGATGTGGTACGTAACCCGCAGCAGATCGTTGCAATCCCTGTGAGCTTCCTTCCACCTGTAGCAGATATCAGGCCCTTACGTAGGACTCCCCAGTCTTCCACAACGCCACCACATCGTCAACAACAACAACACCACCTTCGACATCTCCTTACTAGCTTGGCTGACACGCAAACAATCTGCCCACAGATATTTGTACCCGTCTCTGAAACTATGCGTTTTCTTCCATAACCATCTTCAATTAATTTTTTTTTTTTTTTTTTTTTTAAAATTTGAAACTCCATTGTCGATCGTTCTTGCATGCTGAAAAACTGATAAATCAATTTTAATGCGGTAACTGTTACGAGTTTGAAACTCCATCTAGTACTGTATATATATACATGGTATCATCGCTGTCACACACAATACATTACTTGGAATATTTGAAAATGAAAATGAAACGAACACAGGAAATAGTGGTGGCAGCGGTAATGCTGCTGGCATTGCTGTCGTCGTTTTCAGGAGCTCGAGGAGAACCAAATTCCGGCTGGTTGGCACCTGATATACGTCCAACCGGGCCGCGAATGGGGATGATTGACGGCGCCACACCTGAGAACTCAGCCTGCTGGAAGCCGTTGCAACGCAACCTCGACTGTGTAACGTCTCTTATCAAGACCTACCGTACAAAAACCAACCATCTGCGACCAGACTGTTGTGCTGATCTCGAGGGATGATGGAGCGGCCAGATTGTGCCACCTCGCTCTTCCAAGTCTTCGTCTTCCTTGATGAGTTGTACCCTGCACTACAAGTCTTCTGTCCATCTTCAGCAACCCATACGACCGCAACTGCGCCGTCGAGTGCTCGCATCTAACCCAGCAGTGCTATACGAATCTGGCTAGAGAACCTTCCATTAATGATGTATTAGTTGCTTCCGTCCTTCATTTCAAGATCAATAAATTAAATCTCGACTCCACTTTAATAAATTTTAATCAGATTCGGATGCATGATCTTTTTTCCGTCTGTTTGTTTGCGAGGATCGAGTAGGCTACGCTATAAAATGAATTACGATTCATTGCAAATAATCATTCCAATGAAAAAATAAGTGTATCGTTTTTCTTTCAGAAACTATAAGCAAAAATTCACATGGTGATATTAATCAAATCGTGTCTCAAACTCATTTCTTGACATCCTATCGGTACGCTAAATTTCATACTACATAATACAACCAAAATAACTCAAGTTTGTTAATTTTCATCACCAACTACAAAAACTCTGTCAACTTTACTATGATTTAAAGAACTGTATTTAAGAAACTATATTCAATAATAATTAATCTAATTTTTTGTCTGAGTTATCCGATAAGAACATTACATGATGCTGGCTGGAAATCAAACCCAGAATGTGTGCTTGATATTTTCGAATAGCCAAATCTTCTAAACTTGATAATACAGTAGAGTTACCGTGTTGAGATCCATTATGTATTTTAGCAATTTGGCTTGAAATTTGCATCAAAGCATTTCTATTAAAAACAGAAAACGCAAGCATACAACACGTAGGATAAAATGTAGGAGAAACAGAGCCTTGAAATTATCACAACCTAATGTATAAACCAGTTTAAGCACGGTATGTATGTATTAAAAATAGTTTTAAATCTGTACGTACACGGTTGTTAGTCATTAATATTAATATAATATTAAAAAAAAAATTATATTTTAATATATAAATTTATTATTATTATTATTATATATATATATATATATATAATATTATTTGAAATCTTATTTTATTTTGAATATATTGATTTCATTTATTTTTATTAAAAAATTATACTATATTTATCACATATAATTAGAGAATACCAAATTAAATTTCTAAAGTTACGAATTTGATATTGTATATATTTATAGAATTATATATAAATTATTATTAAGAATTTGATAATAATTTTTAAAATTCTTCATTACATAGCAAAAAGTTACGACTTTGATCACCCATTTATATATATTATATAAAATTATATAGATAATTAAAAATTTAATAATGACCTTTCAAATTCTTCTATATTATTATAATTTGTCTTTTAATATATAATAAAAATATTATAAATTATACATAATTTTTATATTTAATAAAATTATTATTAATATATTAAGTATGCATTGAATTCAAACTCTCATTAAATATGTGATTAATTACATATTTATTATATTTAAGTGACACATGTCAAATGGTAAGATAATAGAGACGCCATGTGGCATATTGTGAGTTATAAAAAATGCCACATGGCGCTCAACTACTTTGATACCGAGTTTTCTATATATATATATATATATATATATATATATATATATATATATATATATTATAAAGTTATGATTAAGTAGTAGAAAAGCATTAAAATTTGATAACTTAATCACGGTTCCTTGAGACCTTTTTTCTTTATGTTTTTTCTAAAATTAGAACGTCAACACATTGGCACAATTGAAAGAAAGATCATTAAATCAATATGTCTTTTATAATACTAAATATAATACTTTTTAGCTCAAAATGGAAAGATGAACACTCTTTTTTAAAAAAAATTGAGGAAGATAAGTAGCCTTGAAGACCTTCCCACTCATTAATTTTAGGTAAGGGGATTTCTCTGAGGTTCTTATCTTTGTCCATTGCAATGTGATACATGTCTGCTGCAGCATCCAAGGATAGCAGAACTTGTTGCATTAGCATTTTGGTTTAGCGAGCCTCCCACTTGCACCTTTAGTAGGTGAATGCTTGCTTTTTGGAGGAAGCTTCATGTTGCTCCCAGCAAGTTCTTCACATTTTTCTTCCGCGAGTGGCGAAACGGAGCTATTCAACGAATTGAAGAACTCATACAGAGGTGTCTGCAGCTTCTTCAGATCAAGTGCCCTACATATGAAAGGAAAAAATAACTGAATTTTAATTTTGTTATTGAGTTTGAAATTGTTAAGATGAATATTTGGATGCATGGAAAGTCCTTATTCGCTGCTCGAACCTTCTCATGAAGAAACGCCCTGATTTTTATTCAGTAACTTCATCATCATCCTCCACAATTGCCTCACAGGAAAATATGAACCAATCTCCTGATTTTCCACAACTCGAGTCCTTATTGCTAACTCAGCAATATCCAGTTCAAATTTACATGGTAGTTCGGTTAAGAGTTCAACAAAAGGTTGATTGCAACTCTAATAAGATAAACAAAATGAAAATTTATACCACATGCAAGAAATGGCATAAAAGTAGATAGTAAAAATTTCGATCAGAGTTAGTATGAGAGAATGTAGCTGGAGGTTAGATCTTACATTTCCAAGGACTAGGAAATTGAATTGGCAAATGTCATCATTACTATCCATCTCTGGCAGAGGTTTGACCTTCAAGATATCACCAGAAAATATGGCTGAGCCACTATTACGGTTGCCAACACCAGTCAATCCCGCACAGAAAGCCATTACTATTATTTCTGGATCATTTTTGCATGGTTTAAAAACAAATAAAGAAATGGGTAGGAGATGAGACAAGATCATAGGAGGAGAGAATATGAAGAGGCAATAGATTGAATTTAATTTTTACTGGTATTGTTATTGGAATGCAATTTCTCTTTATACATATATGTAGAAAACTGAAAGTCTCCTAAGAATACGAAAAGACATAAAAACTATCTTATAATGCAATAAATTTAAATATTTTTATAAGTAATTATTATATATTAATACTTACCATATGTCGTATATCGAGACTTCAGGAATAAACTTGAGCCTTAAGAGCTTGAGAGAGAGACAGAAGTGAGACTTTTAAAAATGTCAATTACGGAAATGTTTTGGATCATGAAGGTGATCATTAAGTAACCCAAAGGGCTTACACTGTTCAGCGAATTATGATAAAAAAAAAGAATGGTGATATTACTCCTGCATCCTAAATGGAGAGTATAGCAACGTTTGTTTCTTTTTAAGCGGTTTTGCATTTGTAACTCCTGCATCATAAATAGGGAGATAAATATGTATATGTAACTCCTACATAACCATTGGCAATATAGATATATATATAGGGGAAATTATAGGGGAAATTATGGATGAGCCCCTTGACTTGGTAAAAATAATTTTTTAACCCCTCCAGATCTAATTTTTTATAACTACCCCCTATTTTTAAGCTTTCTTATTTTTTAACCCTAATAACTAACTCAATTAATTTTTTTACGAAAATACCCTTTCAATTCTTCTTTCCTAATAAGATTTTAATATTTTCAGTTTTTTTCTCCAATATCTTCTTTTCGCTGCGCCGTCTTTCATAATCATCGTCCACGCACCGTCTTCTACCATCATTGACATGGCAAACGTAATTTTTTTTTTCATATTTTGTTCTTGTTTGTTTGTTAGTCGTCGTCCGGCGCGCCGTCTTCCATAGTCAACGTAATTTTTTTATATTTTCATATTTTGTTCTTATTTGTTATCTAATCTTCTCTTTCATCGCCATGGCAAACGTCTTATTTTAACCCCTCCAGGTTTACTTAGAAAATTATCTTCTTGTATTTTTTTTGGTTTTTACGTACCACCGAAAACGAATTTCATCGCGTCGCGCCGGTCATCGAGTTGTATCCCTAAGATTAAGCAAAAAAATTAGCAAACGATTAAGGGTATTAGAGTCAATTTTATATGTAAAAGGGCTAAATAATAAGTAATTTAAAATTAAGGGGTTATTATTAAAAATAAAAATTGAAAGGGCTAAAAAATAATTTTTTTAAAAATTAAGCACTTATCCATAATTTTCCGATATATATATATATATACCCGATATTGCATCATGATCAAGAACAGGGATAAATACATGACCTCCATGAATCCTCCTAGATTTCCCATCACCGTGACCATTTTCTGTTTTGCTTTTGCTCGCAAGCTGTAATCTTTGCGCATCCGACCATGTCGTTCTCCACAGCAAGTGGACGGGTGCTCATGGTGAAATTCAAGATTGGACTCTAGCATGCGCCAACTCTACCACCATAATATTTCAAAGTTTAGTTGGCAACGACGGTGTCGTATCCTTTTACCCCCCAAATGACAGGGAAGCTCTATGCTGGTTGAGGCCGTATTACTACACACCTGAAAATTGGAACATAGATCCTTCTTCCTGGGCAGGGATTCCAAAGGTTTACTCCTACTCGAGGGATCACAATATGTGTCATAGAAAATGTGTTGTAGTGTTGAAGGGGCGGCATCAACTATTTATTAAGAGCTCAAAGAGAAGACACAGTTGGACAAAAATTTCAACTCTTGAGGACGAGATTGTTTTTCCAAAAGGAGTGAATTCATAGAAAAATCAGTTAATTGTGAGCTCGATATAATAGCAAAGTATTATATTGGTTAACTATATATGCATCTGATGGAATATCAGAAATAAGCTGGAATAATTTGTTAAGTATTCTTTTCATCTTTGTAGTTTGTTTTTTTTTCTTTTTTTTTTTTTTGTCTCAACCGAAGTTCCGAATTATTTGTTGAAATTAAATAGACCACGAGCGGACCAAGGAGTAGGTGGACTGCTGTACCTTGGGTTGAATCCTGCTCGTCTCTGCCTCCGTTCACCTCCTTGGCATGCCATTATGTGCCTGACTATACCATTATACATCGACCACGAGCAAACATAGAACAGATGGACTGCTACATCTTGGGTTTGAATCCCGCTCGTCTCTGCCGTATGCGACAATGGGTCTGACTGCTCCACTTTACATGTTTTTCCGGTGTTGTTTGCCTGGCTATCAGGACCTCCACAAGAACCAAGGTTCTGTTGGTTCGCATACATCCTTATCATGACGGAAATGGGAGGAATTTAATCGAACACCTTCGTGAGCTGGTTAGATCAGTTGCTATAATTTTGATAACAACGTAAATCGCGTTTAGAGTTTTTTTTTTTTTTTTTTTTTTTTTTTTTTTTTGTAAGCATGAAATCCAATACAAATTGGATTCTGCCTTAGATTTTTGTACACCTTGTCAAACTAATTAAGCAAACAAGAAAGGGAAAAAGACGGATTTAATTAACAACAATGGCTAATTTATGAGGAAGAAAGCCACATAATTCTTCACGCATAGGCCTGCTGGAGCTTCGTCTCCAAGTCAAACCCTGCATATGTAGAAAACAATAAATTTAATTAATTTTCTCTAAAAAAAACATATGAGTTCACAATAAAAGTTATATAATAAGACAATTCCACGTTTTAAAAAAATTACTAGGGAAAAAAACAAGGTCAGCTTTTATTATCATATATAATCCAGCCAAATTAAAAGACAGAATTTACTAGAATAATTTTGGAGTAATGCTAAGCACGACGACTTTGAAGATTGACTTGATCACCTATTGATGACATAGAACGCATCCTCTTTTGACGATAGAAGCGTATAAGTATTTATCGGTCCCTTTTTTTTTTAATATAGATAATATCTTTTTTTTAAGTACGTATCAGTCCACTATTTTATAATTTTGTCCAGTAGTCTAGGAATATCACAATATATATTGACGATCAATGCATGGGTTTTACTATGAACAACGTTTTTGAATATCAGAATATCCAACATTTTTTTCATTAGAGAAACCCCAAAAAAAGAAAAAAGAAGGAATAAAAAACATTTGATTACATGGTCAAAATATTGTTTTACATGGATTTTACTTTGTGGAAATTTATTGCTATAGTTGCCATTGTTCAACACTTCTTTTTTTTTTTGAAAATTTAAGACGAGTTAATTCCTAATTTTTCGTTTTTACCCATGCATTTCCTTATAGTTTCTCCATTATATATTGCTCAACGCTTATTTTACATGGTCATAATATTGGTTAAAATAAGATATTCACAAGTAAACACACTTTTTTTTTCTCAAAAAGAATGTTAAAATTCTTACAACTTATTTAAGATAACTTAGGAATGCATGCATTCCCAATTTTAAAGAAATATATAAATGTATAAAAAATGTAATAATTTTCAGTTTAGCCTACAGATAAAATCACTGCCTTGCACAATATATAAAAATCTCCATATCTGAAATGTCATCGCAGACTTCTGATTTAAACAGTATATATTGTAAAAAATACTATAATAATGCATTTTCATTAAACGCCAAATGTGGAGGAAAAAAAAGGAAAAACGAAAATCATGTTAGAAAGATTTAGACTCACTGCGCGAATTCAACGTTGATAACGTTGGCACTCTGGCTGGCGATTTTCCGGTACGCGGCCATGGAGAGAATGATGGTGGTCTTGTTGCTGGAGGGGAACGAGTTCAGCATCGATCCTCTATCGAGAACGGTCACTTGTATCGTCTGCCCTGCGATGCATGCGTTAGGGGTGGCGGAGCTGAGGCAGCGAACCAAGTACCGCCGCCCGCACGACGCCCCGTTGTCCCATATCCCTTCCCCCGCCGCCGCAAACAGCCCGGTAGACGGAAACCTGCTCGTGTCGTCGCCGTAGCACACCGTCGCTGCAGCAAATTAAAAGGAAATTAATACTGCATGCATGGCGATCAACGTAAGTATTTTTTATCAGGAAGATTGCGAACGGTGAATCGGATCGAGAAGATATACGGAGGTAAGGGGGACCGTAGTAGGAGGCGGTGCCGACGTCAGAGGTGGAGAGATGGGGAAGGAGAGAGAAGAAAAAGAGACATGGGAGGACAGAGAAGAGATTCACTGGTGTGCTTGGCATGGCTGGCTAATTTCCTAGGCAAATGGATCAATGGAGTTTTGCAGAAGACTAAACATTTCAAGAGTACTAATCCGCGCATGTTTATATATAGTGATATGTCACGTTGCCTGTGGCCAAACATGAAACGGCTGTAATATTTATTTGGGATATTAATATACCAACAATTATTCAATTTGACACCCGGAATTTGGAAAATAAAAAAATCACCTTGTAGTTAAATTCTGCATGCATTGTTATTGTAATAATGGAATAATAAAGGCTTCATATCTTCTATACCCAACTAGAAGATTAGATGAGATATCTATATTTATTAAGAAACCGATTGAGAGTGTTAAGTAAGAACATTCGACCACTTTGCAAGGACAACCTCAGTTTTGTCCAAGGTATCGAACACTTTTAACTGATACGTGAACTTTTCTATGTAATCGATCGTTGTAAACGTTAGTTGTTGCCAAATCATAAGTCAAGACATATATGTGTTTGTTTAGATTATCATGGATAAACTATGTTCCTAACCTGCCAACTTTTATACGGCTATATCGACCTAGAAGTCCTAGCATACTATACATGTATAGGTATCTGATTGAGTATGACCTCGACCAATATAATTAAAAATCAAATTCAGAGGTGGCTAAGTGGAATCCACAAGCAATAACAAAGAACACAGAAATTTTATGTGGAAATCCTCGATGTAGACAGAGGTAATTCATTAAAGGTGGTTAAAAAAAGTATAACTTTTTCTCACTTCGCCCTATGGACAGAGGTCACATAGTCTTAGGCTTGATTACAAGGAGTCTCTATTTCTTGCCCCCTCAACTAGTGGCAAGGACGATTATTTATAGGCATCCTTCGCAGACTTATTGATGATGGAAGTAGTGGGAGTAATTGAAGTAGCGGAAGTTATAGCAGTAGAGGAAGTTGATCGGTGGGGTTGGTGTTGCGAGTATGCTTCTGTATTTCATAGGTTCTGGGGGGGCTTGAACGTAAGTTTTCATATTTGCTAACTCGCGCAAGGTATTTTCTAGATTGGAACACGTGCTAGTCCAGTAAAAGGAGAGGGCTGCTATAAATGCAGCTCCAATAAAATAAGGAACAAAATTTTTTGTATGTATTGTTTTTTAATATATACAAAGGTGGATAAGTTTTCTATACCACTTAAAAGAGTTGTGTAACGTTCTTCTTACGGCTGTTACTCTCGTAACAAGTAAGCACATATGGTACCGGCCTATATTCTACTAGCAGAGTTGTGTAACGTTCTTATTATGATTTTAACTGTGTAAAGAGCCCAAACTTGCACGCATTGCAACATATTTACGGGGCCTTTGACGGCTGAGTTCACGCAATAACTTGCGAAATAATCGTGCTTGGCAAGACGACACAAATTTGTGCATGTGACAGAGGAAAGTAGCCGTCACGTTACATGCATCATGAAGGGCAGCCATGAAGTATCAGATAAATTCGGTGTTTTCACTTTGACAGTTTTTGTTGCTGTGGCATTTCGTCGAGCATGAAATGCGTGTTGTATTTAAAAAGAAAGGATTTGTGCTGTCTTTCGAATTGATAATAAAAGAGCGCAAGGATTTCGGTAGAAGAATTTAAGATATTTAAGAAGAAATTAAGGGTCCAGGGTCACTAGAGGGGTTGAAAATCACGAAAAGGAGGTATATACGTTCCCAAATTTGTATTTTTTTTTCAGTCTTAAGGACACCAGTTCGTGATAATATGATAATTTTCGGTGCAAGGATACTCTTAGCATTAGTCGGGTTATCATCTTATGCGTGAATTAGTCGGGTTCTGAACTTCTTTAAATTATTCGATGTTTTTGTTTTTAGTTGGTCATAGAAGAATGAAAATTAAGTTACTTTCAATCTTGAAGCTGGGTAGTTCATATGCCATTTGGAGTTTTGTCCTTTGGTCAAATGATTCACATCCAAGCTTCCTACGAAAAAACTAATCTTTTGGAATATTTTTAACGGGACGTGGACCTTTTCGTAATGGCATCAGATGGTAATCCTCATCCATTCTCACTTTTATATGCTCCATGCTTATCATAACAGTTGACTAATAGGTAATCTGTATTCTGATAATATTATGTTAACTTTGAAACTCTTGGGGTGCAAGCATCATGAATGCCATCAAATATAAATTCATTTATCTGAATGATCAAGGATAGGATTAATTCCTGTTTTCGTTGGTGTAATTATGAACTTCTCATGTGTTTCTACCGAATTATTGTTCATGCTGATAGTGTGCCTCCTTTCTGCAGAATTCTCATGCTCCAGATCCGCTTCTCATGGTAGCTGTTCACTTGTTGATGTCAAAGCCCTTCTTCAGTTCAAGGATAGTCTTGTGGACGGTGGACCCTGAGAAGCGGCTTTCTTCGTGGCATGGCCGTGACTGCTGTCAATGGAGAGGGATCAGCTGTGCCAACAAAACTGGTAGTATCATCGGCATTGATCTCCATAATCCATATCCCCAAAGTCTAATTTCAGCAAATTCCCGCAATCATGGTTTTTGGAACTTGAGTGGGATCATAGATTCTTCGCTGTTGCTTATGAACTCCTTGAGATACGTCGATTTGAGTTTCAACTCCTTTCACGGCATTCCTATACCGACATTCCTTGGCTCGCTTAAGAGATTACAATACTTGAACCTCTCGAATGCAGGGTTTGTTGGTCTAGTTCCTGCCTCGTTGGGAAACTTATCTAGTTTGAAATATCTTGATCTTTCATCAGATTATCCCGATTTAACAGTTGATAACTTCGATTGGTTTTCTGGTTTGTCTTCTCTAGTTCACCTTGACTTAGATGGTGTTGATCTTTCCATGATAGGTCCTGAGTGGATCCAAACTTTAAACCGGCTTCCTTTTTTGAGGGAGCTGCATTTGGAAGCCTGTGGTCTCTCTGATCTAATTAGCTCTCTTCGTTTCGTCAATCTGACCTCCCTCGTCGTCGTTGATCTCGCTTTCAATAGCTTCAACGCGAAATTCCCTAACTGGCTTCTCAATATCAGCAGCCTCATTTATATTGATATCGGTAGTTCTTCATTGCACGGATCAATCCCTCATGAGCTCTCTAGTCTACCCAAATTGAAATATTTGGATCTATCTCTAAATAATAATCTCACTGCTAATTGCTCCATACTACTCGGTGGTAGGTGGGTGTCTCTTGAGACATTCAGCCTTGGTTCAAACAAGTTGTACGGGCACCTACCTGATTCTCTAGGAAATATTTCATCATTAGTGGACCTTGATCTGTTTGCGAACGACATTGAAGGTGGGATTCCAAGTTCCATATCTAAGCTCTGCCGTTTGAGAATGCTGCGTTTAGCTGGCAACAACTTAAATTTAGAACTTCCTAGATCTCTTCATGAAACTAATGATGCTTGCGGGCAGGGTCAATTTTTGCCGAGTCTGACCTATCTTGATCTTGGAAGTAATAAAATTAAAGGGGTTTTACCTGAATGGTTAGGTGGTCTGAGTAATCTTACAGTGCTTGATCTTGGTTCCAACTTGATCCGAGGCTCTATCCCTTTATCTTTCGGCAATTTATCACTTCTAACAGAACTCAGTATAGGATACAATGACCTGAGTGGAGCTGTTCCTTCTTCGATAGGAGAGTTGTCAAAGCTTGTTGTATTTGATATTTCTTCCAATAGATTGACAGGTACAATCACTGAATCTCTTTTTTCCAAGCTAAGTAATTTGAAGATCTTAACCATATCATCAAACTCCTTGGTTGTCGATATTATCCCCGATTGGCATCCTCCATTTCAAGTTAGAAATCTAGGCATGCATTCGTGCAAATTTGTTTCTCAGTTCCCTTACTGGCTCAGAAACCAGAGAGAACTTCAGTTTCTAGATCTTTCAAACACAAGCATTTCAGGAATACCACCATCATGGTTCTGGGAATTATCAATGAATCTCTCTTATGTAAATATCTCTTTTAACCGGATTCAAGGCCATGTACCAAATCGGCTTACAGTTGCTGCTTTTGCTGACGTGGATATGCGATCGAACCTCTTAAGCGGGCCTGTTCCACTTATATCTAATACTGTCGAACTGCTGGACCTATCTCATAACCAACTTTCTGGTCCTATTCCATCTAATATCGGAGAAGTGCAGCCTTACCTGATCTATTTCTCCTTATCCAGTAACAACCTTTCGGGTGAAATTCCTGGTTCAATTGCACTCATGCAAGGTTTACAAGTACTAGATCTCTCTAGAAACAGTTTGATCGGAAATATTCCTTCGAGCCTGGGGAACTATTCTTATCTGAAGGCACTTGTACTCGAGCATAACAATTTCTATGGTGCTATTCCTGGTTCATTAGGAAGCTTGCGACAGCTTCAATCCTTACGACTCAGCGACAATAGGCTATCTGGTAGCATTCCACCGACACTCGGAAATTGCTCCAATCTAGAAACAATTGATCTCGGAAGAAATCGGCTAGTTGGTGAAATCCCATCCTGGGTTGGTAGAAATTTTCCTGTTCTCAGAATTCTACGACTGAGCTCGAACAGTTTTTCCGGTCAAATTCCATCTCAGCTATCAAACTTGAGCTCATTGCAGATACTTGACCTCGGAAGTAATGTTCTGGAAGGTCCTATTCCATCTAGCCTTGGAGATCTTAAATCCATGGATCATGATAATAAGTTGCAGAAAAACTTATTTTATGGATGGTACAGAGGAAATTCCTATGAGGAAAGCCTGTCTATGCATGTAAACAACAAACAACTAATCTATACTACGACTCTTTCACTCTTGACAAGCATCGATCTGTCACGAAACAAGCTTTCGGGTGAATTACCTAACGCCTTCGCCGGACTTTCTGGGTTGCTGCTGCTAAACCTCTCAAGTAATGATCTGAACGGTAGAATTCCAAGTGGCATCGGTAATATGTCAGATTTGATGTACTTGGATATATCAAACAATCGCTTTTCTGGACAAATTCCTTCGAGTATGCCATCCCTAACATTCCTATCTTTCCTCAATTTGTCTAATAATAACTTCTCCGGTTCGATACCAACTTCGGGTCAATTTGAAACCTTTGGTGCCTCATCATACTTCGGCAACCAGAAACTTTGTGGAAGGCCACTTGCTGTAGAGTGTAGAGGAACTAATGAGAATGGAATGCGAGGTACTCATAATCAAGATAAGAGAAAAGGACAACAACGTATACGGATTAAAATAGTAATCCCCATTGCTGTAATTATCATGTGCTTGCTCGTAGCTGCTATATCGACCTTTGTATGTAAAAAAGCAACAGCAAGAGGAATGAGGACAGAGCCATCTTTCTCTATGGATCAATTTCCAAGAATTTCCTACAGTGAGCTAGCCAAAGCAACTGATGACTTCTCTTCCACCAATCAAATCGGTCGAGGTCGATATAGTTCAGTGTATAAGGGGGGGTTATGTGGCGGTAATCTGGTTGTGGCTGTCAAAGTTTTGGACCTTGATGTGCGAGGTTCATCCAAGACCTTCATCAATGAATGCAGAACCCTTCGAAGTATCAGACACCGAAACCTCCTCAAGATCCTGACTTCATGTTCAAGTATTGATAGAAAAGGTGATGAATTCAAAGCCCTTGTTTTTGAATTTATACCTAATGGCAGTTTGGACAATTGGCTGCATCCAAATGTAGAAACGGGCCAACAGAGTCACGATTTACTGTTTATTCAAAGGTTGAATATAGCCATAGACATTGCCGAAGCTTTGGAGTATCTTCATCATAACTGCCGACCACCTTTGGTGCACTGTGATCTAAAACCAAGCAATGTTCTACTGGATCACGATATGAGTGCTCATGTTGCCGACTTTGGCCTTGCAAAGATTCTTTTACCAGTTACTACTCATCTCGAGGATACAAGCAGCACTACCGCGATAGGTACCATTGGGTATGTTGCTCCAGGTAATCACGCCAAATTTGACTTAGTCGATCTCATGAAATAAGAGAATCATTTTGAACCAACTGATTTACAAATTTAATATTAATTACTAATTATGGCTTTGTTTCAAGCTAAAGATATGTTCTAACTTGCCAGAGTATGGTGCTGGTGGTCAAGCAACTGCAGCAGGTGATGTGTATAGCTACGGAATCCTACTCCTCGAAATGGTTACGGGCAAAAGGCCAGTTGATGATATGTTTAAAGAGGGTTTAACACTCCGCAGCTATGTAGAGATGAATGCTTCTCCTGAGCAAGTCATGGAGATAGCAGATCGCACGATGTTCTCATCTGAAGAAGAAATCATCTGCGGAAGAAATCTAAGCAACTATGAAGTCGAAGGAATGTCGAAATGCTTGCTTTCTATTGTAGAAGTTGGTCTTCTTTGCTCGAATGGAGCACCTAACCAAAGGATAAGCATGACGACCGCCGTCACCAAAATGCATGCAACCAGAGACATTTACTATTCTAACAGGGATCAAGCCCGGTGTAACTGAGATGCGAAATGGCGTAACAGTTTTTATTTTGTTTCAAAGGCCTACGTAAATCCTGTACGTGACAAATGGGCGTCGTTTGTGAACTAGTCGCAGTTCATAGAACACAGAAAAATTTACACTTAAGTTGCTACAATTTTCATGTATTTTGTCTAGTTTATGTAGAAACACAATGGGTAGCAACTTAAAGATCATGATATAGGATAACTATATCATTTAGTAACAAGATGTTGATGAGTCATCTACACCCATCCATTCGGTGCCCTGAAATATACACCGAATACTAATTTATGATCGTATATTTATTACTTTTAATTTGATTAGTATTCTCAACCATCTAATAATGGAACTCATGGATTCTAAGCATACTTTTACCATAAGTAGAGATTTAGGAGTATCTTGACTTATACGTTTGCGAGGGCAGATTGTTGCTCACGCTCGTACTCACGTCCATTAGCAATACTTTAGTATATCTTCAATGATCTTCGACTAACTCTTGCAGACACATCGATGACGAGTACGACCATTAGAATTATAATTTGGTAAATCTTCTAGTTCTAAGATTACGATATAGCGTGATCTAGGATTTTGCCTTTTAATATATAATTATACCTCTTAGTTTTGTAATGGGCTTTAATGAATATATATTTGCGCCGAGCCTAAATACTAATATATATATATATATATATATATATATATATATATATATATATAACTGAGTGATGAAAGTCGTTATGCCACATGATATTTTAAATAATTTTTGGTGTGTCACGTGGCATTAACTTTTATCTAAACAAGTCATGTGGCATTTGTATTAATTGATAGGAATTTATAAAGTCATTTAACTTATTGAAGAATATAAAAGGTCTAATATTATAAATAAATACTTAATTAAAATAATAATTTATAAAAATTATCTAAATGCAGTATAAAAATTTAGTATAAAACTAATTACATTATATATTATATATTATTAATTTTTTAAAATAAAACTTTACAATTTATAAAATTTTAAATCATATACATATACTATTTAACGTCAATTCTCGAATAATTTTATGTATAGCATTCGACATTCCTTCTTACTCTAATAATACATTACTATATAAAATATAAAATATAAAAAATTAAAAAAAAGTAAATAAATTATTATTGGTATATTTAAAATACATTGTAAAATTATATATAACTTTAATACTATTTTATTGTAAATAAATTTATATAATAAATTAATGTATTTTTAAAATTTATAAGTATAGTTGGTATAAAATTAAAAATTATATATTTTATTATTATATATAATAATGGTCGTAAAATTAGTGCATCAACGGGTACAAAACTAGTACTATGTATCCTAAAATTGGGTAAATACGTCATGGCTGATCTCTTCCCAGAGCAAAAGTAGACCCTATAGGCGTAGAGATACAGCGACAGCATTAATTTTCCATGCATGTTTCACGGTTGCTACGAATATCCAAATTGGTGAGTGGAAAGCCATGTCTTTCTCATCTTTTTTAGATTATTGTGGGGAAAATGAAAGTGATGTTTTAAATATCCCAAGTCTATAAAACTCTACCAACATGACTAAAAGACGGCGACTGGATTCTATTCTTTGTTTTACGATGTTCGACATCTGCCGTCCACTAACATGGTGGTCCTCTCAGTACAAATATTTCATAAATGAATAAATTAGAGTCTGATAATTTTAATATTATATAGTTTCTTTTAAGGAATAGTATCAAACAAATCACTACTTTTAAAATTCGTACAAATTTAGCCCTGTCTGTTTAATATTAATGTTAAAATCAACCAAATACATATTTATAGATATTTTTTAAAAAAGTTTGGATACCAAAACAATACATTTTAATGTGTTCTACTAATTTTGTATTCAAAGTTCTTCCAAACATTGCCTTTACATAGGTAATTTTTGGCTCTAAAGACTTTACAATAAAATTTTAGAACATCAACCATCTATTTAAAAATAATTTTTAAATATAATAATTGTAGAGGATATAAACTTTAAAAATTTTATAAAAAAATGCTTATATATATATATAAATTATAGAGGACATGAAAATTAACTTTAAAAAAAAAAATTATATATATACGTGTGTATATTTTGGAGTAATTCTATAAGACGTTCAAAAAGATAGAACAATTTTGTCAACGTTTTAGCATGAACTTTTTTGACAAAATCCCTTTTTTTAAAGAAAAATCTGTTAGTCAGTAATATGGTCCACATAATCTAAAGTGATGGGAAACTTTTGCAACCTTTGTCATGACTTGCTTAGGCCTCTGAATAGTCCTAAGCATGTTTTTCGGTGCCGGTCGGCACAGCACATGTCTGTTCCGACAGTTGTCGGTACGGGCACGAACCGACACGACATATGTCCAAAACTTTTATATTCGAATTTTAAAATTTTTTTTTTTTATTTTATTTGTTTAAATATATATATATATATATATATATATATATATATCGGCACGTGCCGAAATCTGAGTTTATCGAAACTCGACTCGATTCGGCACAGAAAACCTTAGTGCTAAGATTCCAACCCAAAGTCATGGTCGAGGTCGACAGCAACATATGCTTGCTTGTTAGACCATAATATATCTGTTACAAAGAAGATACCGGCTTGCGTTCTTTTCATCGTCCTATTTAGCACTTTCCTAAATCTCGTGCATCTATTTTCTACGTCTATTTCATAATATTTGAATAACACGCACCCGAAATCGTTTCCTGACAAATAATCAGGAGGACTCCTAATAATATTTTTTTAAAAAAAATTAACTACACAATTGTAATTCAATGAAGCCTATCTATATATAAAATCTTTTTTTTTTCCCTGGAAGTAACTATTATCTAAAATTAAGACATGGAATAGAAGAGAATTTGGAGCATGGAAACCTTTTTTCGTCCTTACCAAATTTGATCAATCGGCAATTATGCAAAATCCCCAATTTCCCACCAAGTGTAGTAAGGGCGAAATTGTTGGATTAATAAAGAATATATACACTTAATATATCTAAATTTACACCATATATTTTCTACCTTATATAACTTCAAATAATTTATATTAAATTCTATATATCAAATATTCTTACCCTTCATAATAATAATAATTTCTCGCAAAATGAGAGTGCAAATGGGACCCACCAGATCAGCCCAGCCAACAGTAATACGGCACGTGTCTAGCGGAGGAAAGCGGGTGGGGTGTTAGTTTTGAAAGAGAGCGCCTACGTCTGCCTCCTCAGACTCCTCGCTGGCTTCGCTCGCTTCTTTTTCTTTCTTGGAGGTGGCGGTCTTAAGCCGCCTACAAATAGGCCTGCGTGGATCTTCAGTTAACTGAGGTTTCTTCCTTTCGTATACTATTTTTCTACCGGTTGCTCGCTATATAGCATAGCATTGGAGACAGATTTCGCTCTATTTCTGATTTGAAGGTATTTTTAATCCCTTGCAAATCATAAACTAGAATTTCATCCGTTTCGATCTGAACTGCAGGTTTTTTTTTTATTGTCTGTGTACTCTCATTGCATTTTTACATTCATGCATTCGGATCTGAATTGAAGCTTCTTTACTTTAACAAGTCTGGTATATTTCACCATATGTTTTTTGCAACTGTAATATTGTATATATTTTATGCATCTTGGTCTTGATTTGAAGACAACCACCTCGAATATGGATTTCACTTTATTGAATTGTTTTTGGTGTTGTCCATGCTTAGTTTTCACATGGAGCTTTTACTTGAGATATGATTTTAATTATACAGTAATCGTTTATTTCTTCTGTACTCTGTATTTCATGAATTGCCATCTGAATAAAGTATGTATATTCAGAAGATAATTTTCCTTTTATTTTTATTTTTTAATTTTAATTTGAATTTTTGCATCATCATCTAGATCATCGTGCATTCGTTATAAACAGAGCGTATCTCAGAAGGTTAAGTTCTTTTTAAGTTTTAGGAGAAGCTTAGCTCCTATAGGCTCATGGACTGTCTGCTCTTGTCTTGGATTCAGCTGTTGTGTGTGAAAACACATCCAAGAGTAGTTCATTTACTTGAGAACTTAGATATGCGAGGTTTTACAGGTTTATTTAGATCATAGATCTACACTTTTGCAGTCGCCAAGATTGATTCTTAGGTTTTCGTTTCTTGGGTTGTCAGCCAGTTGATCCTTTCTGTGAGATTTTGCTTATTTCTCTATCATGTTTGATGTCTATTTAGTTAGCTTTTGGTTTTTGGGGTTGTCAGCCAGTTGCTCCTTTCTATAATGTTTGTTCACAGATTCATTTGTATCTATTAGTTCTATTTATCATTATACTTTAAGCACCATAATGACTATTTTATTCTTACAAGATTTTTTATCTGAAGCAAGCATTTAATTTTGCTTATGAAGCTGTCTGATGTATCAGTAACCATATTGTTGGCCTAGCGTGCTTGTTTATTTAGCATATATTGGTTAGCCGTTTTGCAGCAAAGTTTGTTTTCAGAGCAGCTAGATTAACTGTTGTTTGATTCTATTTGAATAGTTTAGTAGGAGAGATTGTTTATGCAAAAGCTTCGGCAGATGCATCACAACATAATTGGACTTTTTCTTTGTTTAGGTTTCTCGAAAAGAAAAAAAAAAAATTGATCGATTCAGTTCATAACACGTGATCTACTAATATTGCAGAAATATGCAGCCAAGCATTCTGCATCTCCATAAGCTGGCATACGAGTCACAATATTAAGGTTGTTGGTTTATTATGTATGCTAGCTTATGGATCGTAAGTTATATTTCTTCAAGGTGGTTCGGCGTCTCCTAAGATAATCTGATTTTTCTATTCCGTGACAATAGAATTATTTTCTTCTTTCAATTTTTTGTTGATACTTTTCAAATTAGCTAAGTATGCTATGAGCTGTTTTATTTTTATTTTGTTATATTCTGTGTATTCATTGCTTGTTGTTCAACTGTATTTGATCCTGCGATGTTTACTAGTATCCATAGGACTATCTGGTGTACATGTGAATAGAATGATTTAGAAAATTACTTCAAGATCCATGACTTCTTGACATCTTGTTCATGCCTTCTTTTGCAATTTTTTTTGAAATAATGGCTGGTTTTGCAATTTTTTTTGAAATAATGGCTGGTTTTGTTACTTTTGTAATTATTTATCCAGGAATGGATCACATCAGGTTTCCATTTCGGGGGATTGCCACAGATGTTAAAGGAAGACTACGCTGTTATAAGCAGGACTGGGTTGGTGGACTTCATTCAGGCTTCAGGTGCGATTTCCAGAGATCATTGATTACGTTACATCCAGCATGTTTCAGTTGCTCGTGTGATCTATAAGTTCCTTTGAACCTCAGGATTCTGGCACCCACCATGTACATCTTTTTCGCCTCTGCTCTCCCGGTGATTGCTTTTGGAGAACAGCTAAGTAAAGATACAGGTTAGCACCAATTCCGATGAACTGTTTAAGAATGCCATTCCCGATGTGCAAAACTTTCATGCAAACGTAGCAAATTCCTTCAGAAGACTCCAAATTCTCAACAGAGCCAGATTTTCTTGTATGTAGCATGAGTTCCTTTTTCTCCAAGAAAATATCAGTCCATTGAACTTCATCTTTCTATACTATTACTGCAGATGGAATGCTGAGCACAGTGGAGACACTTATTTCTACTGCTGTATGTGGGATTATACATTCAATAATTGGTGGCCAGCCAATGTTGATTGTAGGAGTCGCAGAACCTACTATCATAATGTACACATATTTGTACAACTTTGCAAAGGGGCGTGAAGGCTTGGGACCAAACCTCTATCTCGCCTGGACTGGATGGTACTTAATATATGGATGAATATGGAAATGACTTTTCCATATTTTTTTGTTTGTTATTTGGTTAACTTACTCTCATAATGCAACTTGTAGGGTCTGTATTTGGACTGCAGTTATGCTGTTTGTTCTTGCAATGTTCAATGCTTCAGCTATTATTAGCAGATTCACAAGAGTTGCTGGGGAACTCTTTGGGATGTTGATTACGGTTCTCTTCCTCCAAGAAGCTATAAAGGTTGTAGTTCTTATAGTGTCCCACAATAAATAGGGATTGCAAATTTAAGAATATCATATTTATTTAAAACTTATTGACCTTTTCCTGTTACAGGGTTTGGTAAGTGAATTTAACATTCCTAAAGGTGAAGACAAAAGGCTTCTGCTGTACCAATTCCAATGGCTGTACACAAACGGTCTACTGGGTGTTATATTTTCTATCGGCCTTCTTTATACTGCATTAAAGAGCAGAAGGGCCAGATCATGGCGTTATGGCACAGGTTTGTTAGATTACTGTGGTGCAATTGTTTGAGGAATATGCAGAACGTGAGAATCCTTCTGTTGTTGCAGGTTCTTTTCGAAGTTTCATAGCAGACTATGGGGTTCCCCTAATGGTAGTAGTTTGGACGGCATTATCATATGCAGTTCCAAGTGATGTCCCTACGGGTGTTCCAAGGAAGCTGTTCAGCCCACTTCCCTGGGAGCAAAAATCTCTCCGTCATTGGACAGTTGCAAAGGTATCACATTGTTTTTTCCTGACTTCTATTAGCTGGATGTCTTGTTCACTTCTGAGTTGTTTTTTTTTCCTTTTTCTTTTTTTTTTAGTCTAGGTATGTTTCTAATTTTAAACGAATTTCTGAAAGATGGGTTAGACCTTGGTAAGGGAAATCTAGATGTATCACGCACTGCCTCAAAAAGACAAAGCATCTTTATTATTTGCTTTCATGGTGCATATCTGACTTGTAAACCATTGCTTTACGGGTTTCAAGCTGTGTCTCGTTTGAGTTCAACTGATGATCATTCTTTTTTCGAACTTTATTGAGGCCAAATTGGACTTTCAAATTACATATGCTTATGCAAACTAATACATAGCTAGTTCTGGTTGGCATATCATATCATTTTGACCAGTTATTGGAAACCAGAAACAGCAAGTCAGCATACTACAACTCAGTATAGCAAATTGCTTCAGTAAAGCATACACCTACATGACAAAGATTAGAGTTGTCCATCTTAGACCTTATACATAATTGCATTGGTTTCCTTTAAGTACTAGGAACCTGTTAAACCTTTTTGATAAACCATAACTGCAGGATTTGCTCACAGTTCCTCCGGAGTATATATTGGCTGCACTGGTGCCTGCTGTGATGGTCGCAGGTCTTTATTTCTTTGATCATAGTGTTGCTGCACAAATGGCACAGCAAAAAGAATTTAACTTGAGGAATCCCTCTGCTTATCACTATGATATTTTAGTCCTTGCATTTATGGTAAAAACATCTTGCTGTTCTTTTGTTTTTAGATTTTCACCTGTATAACATAGAAGTAATTCAGAACATAATGCATTTCAGGTCCTTTTATGTGGCTTTCTGGGGATTCCTCCTTCAAATGGGGTTCTTCCACAGTCCCCCATGCACACCAAAAGCCTGGCTGTCCTCAAAAGACAGGTATGCCTATTAGGTATAGTACTCAAGTTGGACCTAGGATGATTGGTTAGGTTACTGACATAAATCTCTTTGTACAGTTAATACGCAGGAAGATGGTTGCAACTGCTAAAGAGAGTATAAAGCAACAGGCTAGCAATTTGGAGATATATGGCAAGATGCAAGAGGCTTTCAGAGAAATGGACAAGGGGCACCATGTAAGTGACAATGGAGAATATCACAACTGTAAATCTTATGTATTTCATTTTCTTTCATTGTTGCAACATCATACTTAAGCGATCAAATTGTGTTGTGCTATATAGTAGTCGTAATCAATACCCTTATTGTGGATTGGTGGGTAGGAGTAACTTAAGAGTTGCAATCAGGATGGTGATACAGGATTCAAATACGAACTAAGACTATGTAGGAGAAAAACTCAGTAGTAGTGGCATCGAGAACTAGTCAGTAGTAGTGAGATAGCCCATTTCTGAAAATGGATCCCTTAGGAGTCGAAAGATGATTAAGTGCTATACTTGCTCTAGGTTCTTTACTTATGTATTGTCTGTTTGAAGTACTTTATAATTTGTACTTCACCAGCTAGTTATGTCCTGATTCGGTCGTTTATAGTGCTCTTCAAACATTTCCCTGAAAGATTCCTATGTTGCCTATTCATAGGAGGTAGGTTGGTTCGCAATTAAATTCTGTGCTTAAATCAGAAAATAATAGATAATAATTTACCACGTAAGTGCCATTTGGATGCATAGAGAACTTAAGAAAACTACCTTTTCCGTAGGCTGTTTCCATAGATACAGAGCTGAAAGACTTGAAGGATGCAGTTTTGAAAAACAGTACCGGCACAGGGGACATGAAAGAAACATTTGACCCTGAGAAGCACATAGATGCCCATTTACCAGTTCGTGTCAACGAGCAAAGAGTGACCAATCTGTGCCAATCCCTTCTTGTGGGTGCTTGTGTGGGAGCTATGCCTATCATCAAAAAGATCCCCACATCTGTTCTTTGGGGATATTTCGCTTACATGGCTATAGATAGCCTTCCTGGGAGTCAATTCTGGGAGAGGATGTTGCTTCTGTTCGTAACCCCTTCTCGCCTTTACAAGTAAGTTCTTTGCATGCACCATTTCCCTTGGAACGTGTTCTGCTGCATGAGCTGGCCTAGTAATTTCATTGTCATTGCCTTGGACTTTTTGCTAATTTTTCTGTAGTGGGGTAATAATTAAATGTGTATTTCATTTCCATGGTGTATATGACAAGCAAAAAACCATTTAACGGAGATTGCACTGATCATTTCCTACCTGAGTATATTCAGTAATGCTCATGTTTGCTGATATTGCTTTTGCTGCTTCTGCAAATAGTTACCCAGGCATGCTTAATTGTAAAGAATTTCATGCATGGTTCTCAGTGCCAGACGGCACGTGCCTGTTCTGCAGTTGTCGGCATGACATGAACCGGCACGACACGTATCAAAAAATCTTATATTTGAATTTTAAAATTAATTTTTTTAAAAAAAAAAATAAATAAATATATATCGGCACGGTTGGCACGTGCCGGGATCTGAGTTTTTCGAAACTTGGCTCGGCTCGGCACAGAAAACCTTGATTTCATGGGTATACTTTGATTTGAAAATTGATGTTCTTCTGGAAATAATTCTTAAAATATTTTTTTTTTCTTATATGTCTTGCAGGGTTCTGGAGCAAGTGCATGCTTCATTCGTGGAATCAGTTCCTTTGAAGCAGATTGCCGTTTTTACAATCTTCCAGTTCGTGTATCTGCTCATTTGTTTCGGAGTAACCTGGATACCTGTAGCAGGGATACTCTTCCCATTACCTTTTTTCCTCCTGATTATCATCCGGCAATATGTGCTCCCAAAGTTCTTCGCTCCACAATATCTTCGGGAGCTGGACGCAGCAGAGTATGAAGAAATTCCTGGAGCCCCTCAGCGTAATCTCAGCCTTGCCCTCGGGGTAAATTCAATGGTCAGTTTTCAACGCGCATGACTTGTTAACATTTGCTTGCTTAAGTTTAAACATTGGAAGCTTTTTCTATGTTCAGGAGCAGCAAGGGTCTCCATTTGTCAGTGAGAATACTGTTCTAGAAGCAAGTGATGCTGAAATATTAGATGAGCTCACCACGAGCAGAGGTGAACTCAAGCTTAGAACACTGAGTTTCGTGGAGGACAGGTCGCAGCAGGTATACCGATTAAAGATCTTTAAAAAAAAACTTACGAAATTCAAAATGTTAACCTATAGTTTTCATTATGATGCGTCAGTTATAGGTCGTTTCAATTTAATCATTTTTCTCGGTTCACTAGAATATAAGACTATCAAGTTGTAGGCTAGTAGGCATGTGATATAGCCACAAATCTAGCCTAATATGTGGCATATTACGGGACGTAGGTGTGTGTCACCAATGCCAACGTTTCGGACCACCGACCTAGCCGGGGTCAGTGTGATTGGACAGATGCCGTATCTCCAACCCAATTTTATTTACTTTCCTAAATGGCTCAACCAGGCCTATAAATAATCGGCTTGGTTGTCAGTGTGAGAGACTTCTTCTTTTTTACCTTTTGCCAAAAACACACTGAGAGAGAGAACGTGAGAATCCGTCCGAGCTACTCAAAGAGCTCGGACATTGAAAGATTATTGTGCTTTTGACCATTGACTTTGAATACATATTTCACTCTATAGTTGTGTCGATCCGTAGTTTTATCTCGATTCAAGTTGAGGGTTTTCACGTAAAAATTTTACATCGGTTTAATTACTTGCAAGTTTTTTTTAGTCACCTCTATTTTAGAACACAAAAGAAATCAGGTTGAGTACAAGCTCGATCATCATGAAATTTATTAAACTGCTAAAAAAGAATATCATAAAGTAGCTTGTCATAGTGGTTTGAACAAGGGTAGGGCAATGTTGTATCTGTTAACTCCACGTGTTTCTTTTTCTTACAGGTATATCCAAAAGAGTGATATGCCATCACAAATACAACAATTTCAAATTAAAACGGAAGATGCTCGACGTGATGAAAACAAAAATGTTTTAGACAAACATAAACAGATGCTCCATTTTGCATTATGCAGACATACGATGACGAGCCCGAACCGACACTAACCGTTAGCGACAATAGTTTTACCGTATACTTGCAGACAGGAAAAAGAAATCAGAAAAAATACAGGAACCACAGTTTTCTTTCTATTGTAGGGAATTGTTACTGTGTTCTTATTTTAGATTGTAGATATATCAGAATTTATGGCAAAAGATTTACGTCATTACGGTTATATGTCATAAATTGATTGTTCAACTGTGGAAGAAACATCCGTCATATCCATTATGGTATTACACATTCACAAATAGGAAAAAAAAAATCAATAAATAACAATAAATTTGTATTAATATCAAAATCTTATCCCATCCAATCAAATCCTATTAATTGTGTAAATATCCTCTGCACCAATCTTTCCATACACAACCCTCTATTCCACCTATATAAACCTCCACCATGTATCCAAAAAACTAACATGGCGAAAATTGTGAGTTTTCTTCTGGTGCTGGCCCTGGCACTCATGCTAGCGCCTCCGACCACCGCAAGGGCTCTCGATTCATCGCGGCTTAAAATCTCGGCGGGTAACAGTCAAGTAGCTGGAGTAGTAGAACCTCCAAATTTCGACGTGATGAAGCCCAGAATGCCGGTGCCACCATCAGGGCCTTCTCACCCTTCTCCGCCAAACAAGCAGGTTCTTTGAGAAAATGAAAGAGTATTCTCTGTGTTTATATATGTACAGAGAATATCATCTAATCCGAAATATCATCTTTTATATATGTAGTGTCAATAAGGCAGAAGCTGTAGCATGGAAGGGAATATAGATCCAGTCCTGCAGAAGTTGTAGCCTGAACGAACTCTAAATAGTCAGCAACAATAGTTTTACTCTTCAATTTACAGAAATTTGAGAAAATATGAATTGATAGATCTAACTTTGCTAATCTCGTTGAGCATACTTTGAAAAATAAATTCAAAAAAGAACAGCAAAGAAGAAGAGAATTGGAGAGAATGTAAACAATTTTGAGATAAATATACTAAAAAGAAGGAATATTCCGTTGCTGCTTTTGATATTCAAATGTCATAGTTGTGATTGTAGAGAAGAATTTGGCAAGACCAAAGTGATCTGTAACATGAGCAGCCATTGTCCAGCAAAACATGCTTGGCTTTGAATCATAGTGCACCAGGTGTGGATTTCTGAGAAAAATCAGAAACATACTCTTAAGTAAAAAATAACTAGCATGTAAAGGAAAGTCTCACTTTGCGCTTTAGCCTGTATACAGACCCCTGTATTGTATATATATTAACCGAGCTCGTACTGGACCGACAAATTAAGTATTCAAAGACAGAACAACTAAGGAAAGTTCGCAAGCACAATAACTTTTTACATGAAAACTCTTAGTTGGGGGCGAGATAAAACCACGAATTATATACGACCCGAGAGAAATTTCACTAAGAGTTGATAGAATCGAAGTGCAGCCTCTCAGCATTTAAGTCCGAGCTCTTAAGTAGTCTCGGACAAGCTCTTACAATCTCAATGAAGTTAGCAAAAAAAAAAGGTGAATCCTTTCTACTGGCGATTAGATATATTATTTTTAGGCGTACGCTAGTTGGATCGTTGTATGAGGCAGATAAAATCGGATCTGGAGTGAATCCAGTCATGTAGTTGGATCCAGTCAATGAGTAAGTGGAACCGAAAACCATGTTAATGCGCCCGGTTTCCCTTGACCAATTTTTCCTCGCAGTAATCGGTCTTCCTTCTATCTCGCCCAGATCCAGTGTCCCGGCTTACTTTGTAGCCTAAGACGTTGGCATGACACGAGATCCCTGTGTACTCCGTGATCTAAGACGTCGATCTCGACGTAGACGTCCCATCTATTCCACCATGTCACATGGCAGGCTAACAAGCTGCTATATATATATATATATATATATATATATATATATATATATATATATATATATATATATATATATATATAACTTAATCCACTAGTCCTATGGTATTGAGTTTAGTCCTTTTACGAGTTTATGAAATTTTATTTTATGTATTTTAATGCGATTTAATATACATATAATTATAAACTCTGAAAAAAAAAGCATCACTTTTTCTGTTTTTCACCGCAAGCTTGTTGTACTGCTTTAGATTGGCAGCCTTTTTTCTGCTACTGGAAAAAAGTAGAGGTTTTTGCGTATCAGCCTTTTTAAGTTTCGACCGTAACAAATTAGCTCCTGAAAATACGTTTCAGGAACTGATTTACGAGCTCTCTGAAATAAGGAGGGCTGATACGCAATTTTTCGAAAAAAAAGTAAACTATTTTTCCAATAGATATCCTTTTTGACAGTTTTGTTGACATACACCCGCGCAAGTATAAAATTATTGTTTTAAAGAGTTTCGAATTTGGTATAAATAACGAAATTTATATCTGGAACAACCTAAATCCTCTACTGTGCTTGGTGTCAAACAGAAACAAAAATTAGTAAAACTAATGCATTCAAATCTTGCTCCACCCAAAGAAAATCTACTATATCTGTCGTATCATTGCATGCACAACCCTCTTACCTCACCTATATAAGCACTACATCCGTATGTCAGTTGTAGAATCTCTCTCGTCCATTTCATCAAACACTAACATGGCGAAAATCCATGGATTTCTTCTGTTGCTGGCCCTGGTTCTCATGCTAGCACCGGCGAGCTCATGGAGGGCTCTCGATTTATCGAGATTAGGAATGTCATCAAGCTATGTTGGATTAGGAAGATCAAGGTTGGTAGCTCCACCGGACTTCAATGAGAAGAAACCAAAGAGCCCGGTTCCGCCGTCCGGGCCGTCGGGTCCTTCCAACCCGCCGCTATTCTCTACAAGCATGAAGAAGAAGTATATCTGATGCCGATGGACGTGAAAGTGTCACCTTTCTTTCTCATTCCTGAGACTCTGAGTTAATAAATCGAAAACCCTTTTTTTTTGGGATTAAATTTCAGCGTCCATACTTTTTACGGTTTATATTTCAGCCCTCGTGCCGAGCGCAGCTAATTTAACTGGATAGTAGGTATTTCAGAAAGTATCACCATTCATATTTGAATTTGTACCGGATAAAAATTTTTACAAAATTTTTTAAAATTTTATGTATCTCGTGGCAGAAGCTCCCGTTCTTGAAATGCCTATACTCAGACACCAGAGCGTCGGTCAGAACTAGACGTGGGAGTTTTTTGCAAGATTGAAATTCCTACGAAAGCTCGTATTACGAATTCCACTACGATAATCTCAAATATATTATATATATATATATATATATATATATATATATATATATATATATATATATATATATATATATATATATTAGTCCTCCAAATACGAAAAAGAATTAATAAATCAAAAATCTTTTTTTTTTTTTGGGAGAATTACATTTCAACTCGCACAATTTATGGTATACATTTCAGCTCCGAAATGCATTTTCACTTTTCCAAAAATTAAAATGCGCGATAGTTGAAATATGAGAGCTGAAATGCAATTACTTTTTTTTTTAAATATGTGGACTCTTCGGTTCGATTTGTATTCTAAATTTTAACAAAAAAGCCCGATAGTCCATTCCAACACACTTGTCGATATTTAAACGCATAATCTATCGTACACGGGACTTAATCATAATCTCTTTCTAATATCCAACTTTACCGTACAACTAATTTTATCTTCTTACGATATTCGACTACTAGTTATAATTCATATAAATATGTTAGAACATTAAATTTATTTATATTTTTTTATAATTTAAAATTATATTTAATTATAATTTAAGATAACACGTGAGGTAAAGTAATGATAATATGTTTTGTTCATATATTATTATTTTAAAAAAAATTGATAAAAAAAATTTCTACTTTTTTTGGCTTAATATAGAATTAAGTTTTTTATGTTTATATATAAATAGTTATATTAATTAATTAATATTTGTATCAAAATAAGATATTTCAATTAATTTTAATTTTAAGTCTTTTCCAATCTTCCAATTAATTAATGAGATATGCCACTTTTAAAATTATTCATGGTAATATATGATGTAATAATTTGGTTATATATATTTATAGAGAAGGCCGACATTGATCGGTCCTTTTCTTTATCTCAAGACAAGAAGACCGACGAATCCAGCAGCTTATCAATAAAACAAAGGGAAAATTGCGTTTCAGCCCCCCCGTTTTCTAAAATTGACTTTTCAGCCTTCCGAAACGCGTTTCTCCGCCGACGTGGACGCGCGCGCGCGCCGCCACGTGGCGTTTCGGGGGGCTGAAACGCGCGACCCCGAACTTAGGGGGGCTGAAACGCAATTTCCCTTAAAACAAAATAAACCTTTCATTTTCTAGACCACATGGAACTGATGGAAGCAGTTGATCATCTGAATCGGACGGCTCCTATGATGCCGATAACAAGCCCTTTCCGTAGCATTCAACGACGCAGGACACGTGATGGCACCCCCACGCGGTTCGATCACGTGTGCGGTATACTATGACAGAATCTAATACAGGTTCGCTTACTCGTTTGACACGTCAGCGTGTACGCTACACCGAGGGCGCGGCTCGCCTGCTTCCTGCGCAGGAAGCAGGAAACTAACGGTCCAGATCAATTTAGATCATCATTTTGATATAGTATTTGATATTTTTTCGAAAAATGTTCAACTACAAAGTTGTAGATCACATCAAAATCTATAACTTTGTAGTTCAAATATTTTCTTAAAAATACTCCAAATTAGGTCAAATAAGTCGATGAAAATTATAAATAATATTTCGTGATTCGTAAAAAACGGAATGATTCAATCTGGGCCGTTGGATTTCCGCATGAAGCTGGCGAGCCGAGCCCTACACCGATAACCACTATCCGCCGTTTAAATATACACGTGTCTCAATTACGTGTACATCGAGACAAGGAGAAGACAAGCACCATGTTACAACCGACCAAAATATCACGCAAATACTTAATCTAATTACTATACTAGCGTACACAATAAAAATGGGTATTTTCTTGTCTTTGAGCACATAGAAAACATTTTCTTATTCTTTTTATTGATTTAAAGAACGTATTCAAAGTGGAAATTTAAATACATCTAAATTTGATTTAATATTATTATAAATTTAATTATCAGTATAATTTTGAAAAGATCTCTTACGCTTTTATTGATACGTTTCATTTGATTTATTAGTGCTAATAATCTGTAAGCTTTTAGAATTTCAATGAGGATAATATCGACAAGATAATATGGGTACCCACTATAATTAGTAATTCTTAAATTTAAAAATTATAATTTAGTTAAAATTAAGAGAAATTAAAATTTAATTTTGGACTAACCTAAGGACTTAGTACTCATTTTTTACATTGTATAATTTCTTTAAATTGAGGATTATTCCAAATATCAATAAAATTCTATTTCAAAACTAAACTTTCTTGTTAAACTACAAACTTTCACAGGCAACTAATTTATTATTTTTTAGTTTAAATTTTTTTAAAAATATTATTATAGAAAAATTATGTTCTTAACCTATTTACTTTTGTATAAATTTTTTTAATTCAATATATATAGACTGTTGCAAGAGAGTTTCCATGGAAAGGGCATAAACGAAAGAGACGTTGCGAGAAAAAAGGGAAGCGTAAAAGCAACCTCTGGCCCACCGTCTGATCATCACCGCGTGTTCAATCTTATCTGATCCGTTCGTTCCTCCTCCTTAAACAAACCCCCAATCCATTCCCTTAAAAAGGGCCTCAACTAAACTAACAATTTTCTAAATCTTCGTCTGATCCAATCCAATGGCGTCAACAATCGGACTCTCATTTCGGCCTCCGGCAACCATCCGTGCTTCAAGCGGCGGCGATCGAGCTCCGGCAAGGCGAAGCAGTGGCTCCAACAGCAACAGCAACAGCAACTGGTGGGCGCCGATATTCGGGTGGGGAAGTGAGGCGGACTATATCACCGGCGGCGGAACGGAGGAGGAACGGGCGCCGGCGAAAAAGTTTGCGCCGCTGACAGAGGAGAAAGCACGGGAGCTGCGTCTGAAGACGATGGAGACGGGGACGTTCCACGATGCGATGTACCATTCCGCGATCGCGTCGCGGCTCGCTTGCGATCGACCTCGTCGCAATTCTTCTTCCTCTTCTTCTTCGTCGTAGTAAGATTTGTAATTGATCATTGTTAGATCTATGCGCGGCTATGTAATTTTGAATAAGCCGCTGCTGGGAAATTGAAATTCGCCGACATGAATAGTAGAGTACTAGATCAGCTTCTAAATCTCTTTTGTTTTTTTTCCCTTGTGTTTCCTGGCGATGTGAATATGTAAGAGATCAAGAATAATGTTTAATATCTGTTTTTAGTGATTCGATACTCTTTTTGTCAGTGAATATGCAAGAAGTCTTTTTTTCCCATGGATAAATAACATTTCCACTCACTCATTTATTGGAAACTCAAATGCTACAGAAATAAATAAATAAAAAAATTAAAGATTATCCATCCACCAACACTTATCCCCTACTTGTTCTTATCAAAAAACAAGGTTTTAAATTTCGTGCCGTGCCGAGTTTCGGTAAATTCCGAACTCGAGACGTGCCGACCGTGCCGTGCCGATAATAAAATATATTTTTTAAAAATTTTATTATATTTTTTAAAAAAAATTAACGTTTTTTAAAGTTTTTTAGAGTTTTTTAAAAATCAAAAAAAAAAGGAAGGTGCGGGCGCGCGACCGGCAGCGCGCCCGCGCCTTATTAAAAAAAAAAAGTACGGTCGCCTGTACGCGGGGCGACCGTACCGTCTTCCTCCTCGCGGAAAAAAAAAAAAAAAAAACTTCGAGAAGAGAGAGAGAAAGAGAGAGAGAGAGAGAGAGAGAGGGGGGACGGGACGGTGCCGGCGGCTCCGGCACGAGCCGGGCGGCACCGAGCGTGCCGCCCGGCTTTTAAAACCTTGTCAAAAACAATATATAATTGCAATATTATATTACTACGTTCATCGTTCTTATTAGCTGAGCAATCTATCTGCTCAGACAGATTCCATCTTTGCCTGTGATCGAAGACAAATACATCTCAATTTCGATACGGCGGAGATTGATTTTTCTAACAATTGCTAAGCTCGCGGTTGGAAACATAAATCGGAGTTCGTCATGAACAATGCATACATGCGAGTGAAGCCAGAGTTCACAGAGGTTCTCGAATTTATAGCCATTAGATATATTGATTAGAGGAAAAAAAATGAATGTATACTTATATAATGCAGCAGCAAGAGATTAGATAGACAACTCCTAAAGCTGCTTTGATAGAGTAGCTGTCAACTAAAATGGCCAAGAACAACCAGCACATAAAACACCTTCATTTATAGGTCTAAACAAGGATAAATCCTCTTCCTGTCGAGCTCCTACACCATCATCACTTGCTTTCAATATCATATAAATCAGTTCTGAACAGAGTCAAGGAACATTGCATAATTATCAGTCATTGATGACACATATTCTTTTTTAGAATATTCAGCCCCTCCTAGATTTGCCATGTGGCGCGTTTCCGCATTTCGGATGGCTGAATAGCGAGCTATGAAAAACGAGGGGCTGAAACGCAATTTTTCCTTCTTTTTTTCCATATGAATATCTCCACCCGCAGAGGGTTGAGACTAATCTCATTCGGAGATGGAATAATTTTCAGAATTCCTCTCCCAATAAGTGCTTACTATAGGCTTGAATTCCTAATCTTTTACAGAGCCCCTAAAAAGCAAAACCCAGCTTTGCTAACAAACGGAGCCAACATTTGTTGATTGATTACATGTATTACAATACTAGAAAAAAGCATGCAGAATTGAGAATTTACCATACAGGCTACCAGAGTAATAGCACTGACATGTCTCTTTCCACCTCAGAAAAGTTGAATAAATGGAAAAAGACATGTCAATTTACCATATTAGACATGACCCTATAATCACTTTTGCTTTATGTATAATGCTGAATCCTCATAAAAATAGCAAGCGACTTAATACCTGTTCAATATATGTGAAAGTGGATATGAATTTATAAAAATGCAACTGAAGAAATTTCCTGAAAAAATCTTGCAATATTTACTTATTACATAGGAAAGATTGATGGACTGAGAAGCATTAAGGCTCTCCATTTAAAAAAAATATATAGTTTTTCCTCAAAAGAAAAAAAAAGAAGGAAAAAGCAGGGAGGGATGCATTTAGGTGCACTTGGGCCCTACTGAAATATTGGTACTCAATGGGGTTATGCAGTTAATTTTAAGTTCTCATCATTAGCCTAGGAAGTTTGGAAAACTTAGTTGTTCTGGGCTAGTCCAAGTGGAAAAACCACTAGCCGCCCATATAGATGACAAAGATACGAATCTTGCCCGGTCATTACAAAAGAGGAAAAAGGAAGTGCTTCTATAGCAGTATATGTGCCTTAATAGTTAAGAGAGTAATGTTTCCCGGCATTTTTCACAGATAGATAAACACTATGCACTGACTACACTGTCTAAACCCCATGTTTCAAAGTCAACTAATTATATATGCCCTGTTAGTTGGCTTTTCTCCCATAAAAACATTCTTCATTTTATTCCTAAGCAACCTAAAGGATCATTGAAAAAAAAAACATTTCATCTCTAACAAAATTTGGTAAATTAGAACGAAAACTTCATGAACCAGATGAACATGAAGCTTTCCATCTTGGACTACAATATCTAGCCTAGCAACATATGCATGACAGAAGATGCTCAGTCTTTGACAATAAGGGAAATGTGATCATTTGACAAATTATTTGGTGTATAGACATGTTCTGGCAAATTATGAGGCCATCCACCTTCGCGCAAAAGCAAATTGCAGGGCAAAAAAAAATGCATAAACACAAAATAATACCAAAATCTAGAGTTATTGAATTTCATAAATTATATTTATCTTGAGTGATGAATATGCATTACAGCAAAATTGAACTTGATCACAATCTTGTTTTGATACTCTTTTAACCAACTTTAAACAAATTTTAAGATGAAGTTGTGTTACATGTTTCAACAAGGCCAGTACAGAATAAAATAAGGCATCCATTTTACACGAGCAAGAAACTTGCTTCTTTTGTGTATGTATGCATAGTTTGGGAGCTTTTTTGTAATAACTAATAACTAGTAGATTGCTAATACTTCGTCAAGGCTAGTAATATCTGAAATCGATACATTAACGTGTTTGGAGAAGCAACAACAGTTGTTTTTAACCAAATTTCTAGCTTCTATGCAGCTTGATCAAGTGCAACAAAGGCATAACTCCAACTAAATAACTGCTAATTCATTTTAAAATGTTAATAGGCCAGATTGATGAAATGTTATGTATTTTTAATAAAACATTAAATATCGGATTGAATTCTAACTTCAAACCAGACATCACAATCAGATCTACGCTATAGGAAACAGATAATAATACTAAAATTCCTACTAATAACAAGAAATATAATAAAGGATACACCAGATAAGCCCCGTGAGCAAATGCACCCGCCAGCACCCCGAAGAACAACCGATCCCTAATCACCGGTTTATGCCTCAACCCAATTCGAACTGACAATCCAAAACACAATCATCCAAACTCAAATCAACATATAGCCCCAAAAAAAAAAGAATAATTAAATTTCAAATTATTAAAAAAAACACCATACTGAGAGGGAGGACGGGAGCGTATACGAGAGGCACCAGAAATTTGTAAGGGGGTCCCTTATTCTTCTTCCTAGCTGCTGCTGCTGCTGCAGCTGCATCTTCTCTGCTTTTAGAATTAACAAAATCCAATCATTCAAGTAAACATTGACAGAATTTAGTTAAGATTTCTCAAACGAAATTGAAGGAACATAACTCGATAAGATCGAGAGGATTGTACCTGTTCGAGAGATCGGATCGAGAAGCCATGGATTGAAATCCTGTAGAAAGAAAACTATGGAAGATCGCGCTTGTCTGGTTTTACAACGGGCTGACTTGTTTTACCATGAGCGCAGATCCACCCCCGATTCAACATTCATGGGCTGGTATTCCCGGCCCATGATGTCCTAGAAAATGTAATAAGTAGGTTATTGAAACCGATTCTTGCGTCCGATGGTTACATTACAAATATAATGTATCACTATATACATCCATATTTAAATCTGTATATAAACTTAGATATAATATGGTATCTCTTATTTCTCTTGCTATAACATATAACATCTTCTATTATATAATATTTCTTATATCATTCTAAATATTGAATTGAATGATAAAATAAATAGACATTTACGTATGATATTAATGCTTAAGGAAAATATTTACATAATTGATACTACGGTAATAAAAATCACATTAATGATACGCAAATATGTCAGCGTAAAATTACGTGGTCCACCAATCAATACATACTAATTTCACAATACCTATAGAAGAGTAATATGAAAAGTCACAATATTCATTCATCAATAATCTGTAAGAACGTGTAATATGAAAAGTCACATAATTTAAATAAAAAATAAACTGATAAATAATAATATATAAAAGACCAAAATATAAGTATAAATAAAACGATAGAAGTCACACGCTGCCGAAATACTCCTAATTGCTACTACAATTAAAGGTAAATTTTTTTTTATAGAATAATCGCTATGATTTTAACATTATGAATGCTGATATTTCTATTATTTTTCAATTGAATAGATGTCTACTCCTTAAAAATATACAATACTCAATGAAATTAATACTAAAGATAATTAGATCACAATATAGTGTCCAGAATTTGAAATGCAGTGAACACTCAATATCATATGTAGCAAAATATTTACAATACTAAGTAAAATTAATTAAAATAATACTATCAATTTAATTTTATAATTCTAAACTAGGTATATATATATATAATATATATATATATATATATATATATATATATATATATATATATATATATATATATAAAATTTAAAATTGTGGTGCCACGCGGCATGCTGAATCTTTTATTAGTATGTTATGTGATATTTGTTCTTATTCTAAAAAAGATTGCATAATATTTGTATTAATTGGTATGAATTTATAAAGTAATTAATCTTATTTAAATAATATGAAATGTCTAATATTAAAAAAAAATAGATAATCAAAATAATAATTTATAAAAATAATCTAAATACATAATCACCAATATTTAATGCACTTCTCAAATAATCTTTATTTATGTATGGCATGTATATTTGTTGTTACTCTAATAATTTTTTTAAATAGTTTTCGCACAATTTTTGAAGTTTAAATTAAATATTAAAATTTTTTTTTATTATATTTTATAATTTTAATAATGAAAAAATATTAAAGATAATCGATGTTCAAAAAGAAAGGGCCAAGGCAACCCCTATCTAACTTGCCACCCAAACAAGCCAGTTATTGTCTCCAGCGTGCCACCAAAGCTATTCTCAGGAAAACCGCCGCCGTCAACAGCTGGACCCGCTTCACAACCTCATCATCTCCGTCCATTCATCCACTGACGGTTGATCTTCAACGCACCGCGATCGAACGGATGATATGGATTATGGGTCCGGACTTGAAACGCACGCCAAACTCGACTTAATATGCAGCTTTGAAATCCGCCATATATCTTCTTCCCTCACAAGTTACAACGCTCCTATTTTCAATTTCACAGAGAACCGTAAAAATATTACTGTGTTCTTAAGAAGAGCAAGCGAGAAGGATTTTAAATTCTATCAATATCAAGATGTGAGTGATTTTTTTTTTGTTTGTTTATGCATTTTAAGTTGATTTTTAGATATTTTTTGGATGCTGTTATATTGTAATTTCTCTTTGATAATACAGAATTGTATTGATTTTTGTTCTTTAAATTGGAGTTGTGTTGATTATTGGCTCTTGATCATGAACGGTGCCGCCGATTTTTTAATTTTGGAAATTCTGTTTGTTATTATGTGCAGGTAACATGTTAATAACAATAATAATTTAAGTTTTTAAGTGAATTAACACCGATTGCATCTATCGGGATTTAGTGCAATTCAAAGTAAATTAGGTTTTGGTGAATTGATAATCACTGTAACCGATAGAATTAGCATTTATTTTTCTGGAATTTCTGTTGTCCTCATATTACCTTATGATATGAATCACCTAATGCTTGACACATTGTTGAACCAACTATTGTCTGTATTGTTGTTTTTAATGGAACTGTCAACCATCTTCTGCATGTTCATGTGAGTCATATTTTAAATTCTTCTCGTATGTGGCTTCTGGTTTACGTCATGTCCTAATTGTGATGTTTTAGTAAATTACATCCAAGTATGTGAGTTTGCTGAATAGGAGTTAAAAAGCTTTTTCTCAATACTTCGTGGGTATTTAATGATTAGCTTTGGTTATGTCTTGCAGAAATTAGATTACCATGACTAGGTTCAAGAAAGGGAGCAAGGTGGAGGTGTGGGACCAGAGGGAGGTCCCATCTGGGTGTTGGCGATCTGCTCGAATAATATCTGGAAATGGGCACAGCTATTATGTTAATTACGACGGAGATTCACCTGTTGGGGGTGAAAATGTTGAGAGAGTTCCCCGAAAGGCGCTTCGGCCGTGCCCTCCTATGGTGGAACCTCAAAGGAATTGGGTGGCTGGTGATGTTATTGAAGTCTATGAGAATGGCTCATGGAAGATTGCTCAAATTTCAAGTATTGCTGGTGCCGGTTATCTGTTTGTGAGACTGCTTGGTTCGTCTCGTCGGTTCCGTGTTCATGAATCTGACATCAGGGCAAGACAGTCTTGGAAGGATGATAAGTGGGTAGCTCTTGTACAGGTATATATGTTCAAAATTCGTTTGTTGCGTGTTTCATGTTACTTGTTATAATTATTTCTCTTCTGCTATTTACTGAAATCCTTTGTATTGAATTCACTTGATGTAAAGCAACTAGTAATTTTGTTTGGATCTGACTTCACTTAAAGCAAATTTGTTTCTCTCACTAAAAGTGGTTAATAACCTAAGTCAAGATGTTAGTTGCTTCAAGGGAGTCGTCTGTGACGAGCTTCATATTTTAATGTTGCCCTCTTGTTGTTAGGTTGTTCTATGCTAAATGGTATACTTCTAATTTATCTTCTCATAGAGTTTGTTATCTGCTATCAGGATTGTGGAAATTGCACAGAGAAGTTGACCGGGTCATCAGAAGAAAGCAACTGGTTCTTTGTAAAGTCCCAAAAATACTCTGGGCTCAGTCAATATGCTGGACGACGGGATGATTATGTTGAGGAGCCTTCTAGCGGCCTTTTGAAGAGAAGACGAGGGACTTGCTTGGTACCCCATGGGCAATACAATGAGGGTGGCAGGAGAAATAAGGCTGCTCGACAAGAAAAACATGACCAGGAGGTTGCTGTGCTTCAATCTCGGTTGGTTGAAAAGGTAGATGCTGTTGTTTCCCCACGCATAATGATGGGTGAAAATTACATGCATGCTTCCTTTAACAACGGAACAGGATTTTTTGAATTGGACAGGGCTGACGATGAAAACTTAACTATGATTCATGATCGTGCTGAAAGTATCTCTTCCTCTGTTGGTAGTTGTAGCAGTAGTGGTAGCCCATATAGGCTGATGCACTATCCCATAACCGACTGTAGTGAGGATATTGGTATTTACTCTGACGATGCTCAATATTGTTCTGGGTCAAGAGAAGAGCCTTCTCTTGCTAGAAGAGAGGCGTCAGCACAAAATATTCATGAACTAGAGCTTCATGCATACCGTACTACTATGGCTGCATTACACGCTTCTGGCCCCATAAGTTGGGAGCAGGAGGCTTTACTAACCAACCTCCGCCTTATGCTCCACATATCAAATGATGAGCACTTAGCAGAGATAAGGCATCTAGTTTCTTCAGAATCAAAAACACCTATTAGATAACATGAAATGCAAATTTTCTTCCATTTTAAAGATGTTTGTATGTCTGGTCTTTTTTTTTTTTGCATTGTACAGTGGAAGATATCAATGTATAGCTCCTAAACATACACATTTTGTTGTGGAGTAGTGAACGTCCTGAAAGAAGTTTTGTATGAATCTACTTTTAAAGGAATGAAACTCTTCTTTGAAGCCTTGTCGGTATAGTTTCTTTCTTTAGTTGCCTCTTCTGCTTTTCACGTATTAGCTTATAAAAGCTTGCTTATTTCTTTGTGTTAGTCCTTAACGGTGTGAAGCAATGTGTCACCTTTTAGATGGCAATGGAAGCACTTATGTGAATTCAGGAGTTTAACAGTTACAGGTACGGGTGGGAGGTGTTCTTTGTGGATGAAATGGAATATGTAATTAGTGGTTTATTTCGTAAATTGTAGTACTGAAATCATGTATAGGTGACAAGAGCTGTATGTTACCTGTTACTCTTGATATAGATGTTATCAAGCACATGTTTTGTTACTCATGCTGGTGTATTTTATTTGATCTTACACCATTTGGGCATTGTTCTGGTATTGATCTTCCACTAGATACTTGATACTTTTTGTGCAATTTTTCAGGGCCATCCTTGGAGGCTAGCAAAGCTTGCTTCCTAAGGTCCAAGATGATGGTGGTTTTTGTCACCAATTTTCGACTCTGATACTGTGGCAACATTCGCATCTGATTCATACAAATCAGTCAGTATGTTGTCCACATGGTACTCTTAGTTTCTCTAAACATCTATTTTGGTGTGCTTGCGTTTGTCCATGCTTGTGATTCTCCACAGATCATAAGCATCTGGAAAGTGAATTATGTAGTAGGTTGCTACATCACTGACAGGTTTGCTGCCTTGACCATTATTCCACTCGACTTTTCTAACTATGCATTACATGAGCGCTGGTAGAGTACAACATGTTCTGCGTTAAGTGCTGATTAAGTTGGTAATTGATATTTTCAATTTATTTCATCCAATTGAGTTGGTCTTGAAATGCTTTTTGTGCTTCACACCCCCCTTTAAACAGGTATCATGCTTGTCTGACTGGTAGCGCTTTTGCATCTATTGTTAGACTTGCTCGGTGTGTTGGAAAGATAGATGTATGCATGAATACTATTAATACCAAATTGACTGAACTTGTGTGGTTAGACATGGTAGGTATTATGTGAGCACTTGCTATTATTTTATTTTATTTAGCTATTATGTGAAATCTTGTCTACAATGTTTCTGGGCAATACGACCTTATCTCTGGAGTTTGATACTTTGATAATGTGATCTTTCGGATTTCTCTTGAGGAATTTAGTCATTTTGAGATGGTCTGTTAGGTACTTAATAAGTATATGCGTCAGACGACTTTATGATGGTTCTTAGTAGTTTCTTTTGCCATTTTGTGTTTGAGTTTTAGTGAACTACTTCATAGATGAATCTAAGACATTCTTTATTTTAAGGTTCTAGAATGGGTTCTGTTGTGGTGAAAGGTTTATTTGGTAGGGCTTGACTGAAGTATCTATTTCTTGTGCTCGTTCCTGTGGACTCTTGTAGTTTGCAATATGAGTAAAATGCTCAAAGCTTTTCACTTGTGTAATTCACTGTTCTTCGTAGTCTTTTGGCAACGGAAACTGCATGCATATTCTTCTACATCCAAGTGTTAGACTAAGTGCTAAGGTACTAGATGCTGCCTTTATGCTGATTTTGACATTCTTGATAATCTATGCACTATTGTTTTGACGGTGCTGCTATTAGTATCGTGATTATTTGTAAATACCACTAAAGAACTTTGCAAAGGAGAATGGGGGATAGATGCTGTGGTGTACGTCCTGTGGGTAAAACATTGACTGAGACCTCTATATCATCTTTATTGAAGTTCTATTTTGATTATTTTGTTTATCAAACTATTATTATTTACGATTTACACTATTACTTTGACGAAGGTCTTTGTATGGACAGACTGCTTAAATTAATGTAGTTTATCTAGTCTCACTTATATTTTTCATTAGTAATGTAAAAATGGTCTTCTGCTGGTGACAGACTAGTATATAGCAGGTGGGTGTCTGCCAAAATGTCTTAGCAAATGCATCCATATGAAGTAAAAAGTTGTGTTCCTTTGAAGTAAACAACTGGAAGGTAGCTGATTCTCTTACTATTTGTTGGTGTACCATGGTTATTGATTCTGCACTCTAACTTATGTATATATTGATATTATTGGGCCATAGACCCATTAGTATTGTTTCTCTTGCTCTCTTGATGTTGTTGTGTGATAATTTAAGTGTCAATGAAATACGTGCACTTACATTATTTTTATGCGAAATTGCTTGTATTATAAAACTTTGGCTTCAGATACAAGTATTTTTGGTGGTTTCAGGTGCCATTCTGTTTTCTCTATCTTTATTTATCTATTTTGTTTGGACATTCTGCTGTGTTCCTGTTCAGCTTCCCTATAGGATGCTATATATTAGCTGGTTGTTTTTATGCTCTGATACATCCCGTTAGATTATGTGATGCTTACTTTTCTATCAACCTTCCCAACCACCATTGGCTTTGACTGAAGAACAACAGGCAAAAGATTTTTTCTTTTAAATGTAAGATGCTCCTACGTGCGCAGATATTGGTTCTAGAGTGAAATGCCAGTGTCAATCATTACAAATACAAAAATGTAAACCACATTAGATGTTGGTTACGAGCAGTTAGCTGACCAATTAAGGAATAGCTAATGCGAGATGTCTGTCAGCGCAAGAAATATTTGTTGCATTTGAACAATGGAGCATAATCAGATAAGAAGATCAAAATACCAAGAAAGGAAATAAAGCAGAAAGGATAAATTGTAGAGATAGCTCAATTGTTTTCTGTCTTCGTTGTCGGACAAGATCTGTTTTCCTGAAGGTATTGGTTAGACGGTCTTAAATAATTCTTAATGGCATTATTGAATTTTTCGTAGCCTTTCAAATGTTCTATCAAACTTGTATGTTTTTTTAAGCTTATGCTAGAAGTTGTGGTAATTTAATGCGTGGTCACATTCTCTTTCTAGACATGTATTTATGAAGGACAGGGTATATGTCTTTTATCATACACGTGCGATGCATGACATAGTAATTAGTAGACTAGTGTGTCGAGAAATTGGCTGATTTAGATCATCTCATGCCAACGTAATTACAGTGCCCATCTATCTTGTTACCCTTTTTATTTAACAACGTCAACAAGTACCACCCAATAAGAAGTCCTGCCTGAGCAAGGTCTAGGAAGTATAGGATGTACGTAGCCATACTAGCAAGGAGGTTGTTTCCGAATGACTCTCAGCATGAGCAGCCAAGCACTAGGCACACAGGGTAGAACAGCAGCCAGAAAAAAAATTTAAAGGGTATGATTTGGACCACTCCCGCCCAAGCACGCTAATAGACAATGCACATTGCAAATCTTTGTTATTTTCAGTTTCAGTTAATGTTGATACTGATGAATTGTATAATTGTTTATCATTTGTTTCAGTAGTATACTTAGTTTTAACTTCTAGGATTTTCTTAATTAGCTAGGCGATTGGTGTTGACATCATTTAATTCCATTGATGGAAGTACAGAATTGTCTAGTTATATCTTCCCATGGATTTGGTTCTTGAGTATTTCAGGCAATGCAGAAAATTTAACTGGGGGCTGTACAATTGGCTCTCTTTTTCGTTGATATTTCATCATTTCCATGCTTTGCCAATCCATTCGTTAATATCTCCACCATTAACATGGGTAACCTGTCATTCACGCGCGGCCCATCAAAACATAAAACTTATGTTCGTGATTATTGAATATGAGCCGTTAACCTTCACTATACTGAAAATTTGCTCATGGCAAGTCTCACAATTTACACTGTTAGCGTATTTTTCAATGGCATGGTTAGTGATTATGGCCATGATAATATTTCTTTCTTCTTTTCGGTTTTTTGAAAAGAATGTAAATTGATAAAGGTAAATATGTTATTGGATATGGCTATATATGTAGTGGTGTATGTAACAAAGAGGCCCGGTGTCCGTTTGTTGTTTCATCTTCCGAAGTGTTTAGATTTCATGATGGCAGACTCTTTCTGTCTGTTATCTTTAGGTAGTGCATATCAATTCGATGGCTATATTTGAGTTGGGAGAAAAGTTGAATTTTATTAAAGCATCTGCCACGGTTTTGATGCCTGAGCAAAACTTAGGCTTAGAAACTTGCATTAATAGACAGATATGTTGCAGTCCTGTTTATGTTTATTTCGTTTAATCTCTCTATCTTCAACCTCCTAGACTAATTAATAAGCATTTAGGTTGTGTTATGTATTTCCAGCTTTTCTTGCTGCTTTATCTGTTAACACGGAAGCTGGTCTTGACAGATGAGTGAACTGTATTTGTTACACCGAACTTCTTGTATGTAGAGATATAACTGCTCTTTAATTCTGCAGAAGCACATCTTATGTTTAGACTGGCCTGTAGTTGCGTCAAAGGCACGGGAGAGGTACATGTGGAAATTGTGGTATCCACTTCTAGGTTTGTAATGTCCAGTGATTCGAACTAATGTTTGAGAGCAGGTATTCATCGCTCGGTCATCCGAGGTAGGTATGTTGGTGGGACATGATTGGGTGACGGTTTCTTTCTACTGTAGTAGTTGAAGTTGCTGTGTATGATGGTGAAAGATATGATGCAAGTTTTACTCAGATCAACATAAATGGGATTGTCGGGGAGACGTGCCAAAAACTTGTTAGCAAACATATATTTTTTCTTCTCAAATTTCAAGTATAATAGGTTGGAAGTAGCATAAATCTCTAAGTACCAAATTTGTAAACTTGCTTTGGCTAATATAGTAAAACTTATGCTGATGATTTTGTTTTATGTGGTTAAGTAACAGTGTAATAAATGCAAGCAGGGTCTGGCAACTTATCGTCCTCGGTGCTCTAATGCCTATAACCAGGTGACACAATGTGCAGTTCTTTCATTAAATAGGGAGCTCTGCTGTATGCTTAGTTTTATTTTTCCTTATGGGGATGATTTTTGTTGAACAGCGGTATTCCTGAATGGATTTGAAATTGCATTCAATATATTGCAGAGCCAGAGTTAATGATTGTGACGGACAGTTCTCTACCTCATTTACTTATGATGGCGGAAGGGGTTATAGTTCTCAAACGGTTGTCAAGTTAGGGTTTGCAAATCTGTATGTGATGTGGATCTAAATTGTCTAGCCTTGGACCATCTTAGGTCGGTCCTAACATACTATCAAAGCAGCAGGTGCAGTTGTGGACCATACTGTAGCATTACAGGGTTTCGGTACCGGCCAAACTAAGTTTGGGTGATCTTGTACGACCTGGAGTGACCGTGCCAATGATGGCTGTTAATTGTGCCTATCGGTTTATATATATATATATATATATATATATATATATATAGACTTTCCAATACTTACAGCATCAGTTTATATTGTACTGATAATTGTTTGAACATGCACTTACATCTTGTTGTGCCGATCGACAGGTTATATCATACACATAAACAGGTGTGGATTCAGAATATATATATATATATATATATATATATATATATAGACTTTTCAATACTTACAGCATCAGTTTATATTGTACTGATAATTGTTTGAACATGCACTTACATGTTGTTGTGCCGATCAGCAGGTTATATCATACACAAGCAGGTGTGGATTCAGAAGAACGTCATATCAGCACAGATCAGCACAGCCGGTGTCGGTGAAGGCCCGAATAGGAGGATTTATGAGGCTTTATAATGGAAAGGAAATATCCAGATGAACAGAGAAAAGAAGCACACAAAACATTGGGATGCTCACCCGCAGCAGACTGTAGTCAATAGCCCTAGTGGGCGGTCAAGCAGGTTGGTCCATCTTTGCACTATTCATCTTCTTCTTCTTCTTCGTAGGCATTAGCAGCAGCATCAGGGTAGCAGGAGTCCTGCCCGCTTGTTGTTGGCAGTATGGCCTTTTGCCTTCTCCTCCTATGAACGGCTCTGTCTGCTACTGTTCTCCAAAATTTACTTTTACTGTTAATCATAACTGGAAGGATCTGCTTGTATATTTTCTGACAGTTTCAACTCAATTCTGTTACTCATCCGATATCTCATCCATTGATTCTCCATCCCGAACCAAGATGTACGAGCTCTGTATTAAAGGATAGTTACCACACCCGATGCAGCTGGTGTTTTTGTAGATTAGAAAATTATCTTCTCTTGTTATGGTAGGATTAATACAAGGTTACGAGAAACAAAAAGAGATAATGAAGAGCTTTGGGAATACTGTTACCACATTTTTGGGTGTAACATATATAACAACAGTAACATTCCAGGTAAGTTCTGCCGTGGTAGGTTTACAAATGGTGGGTGCAGGCAGTCTGTTCCGAAAGAGGTTATTTTCGTAGTACTTTCGATCTGAGAAGCAAATTCAAGACATACGTACAAGCAAGCGTGTTGCACAAAGTCCTGAATTACATCGAGTATGCACAACGTAAGTACACAACCATGCAAACATAATAAAACATAATATATTAGTGTTAACATGTATAATCTATATGAAAAAGTACTGTAAGAATTTCCAACTCCTTTGGGTATTTAAATTTGATCTAGAATTCAATGGATTAAGGCATCGGCCCTTTATACTTGTCCGCTACCTAGGCTTGAACTACTATTTGGACCTATATTGATGTAAAGAGGGAACTTAGCGCCTAGCAATATGTTTTTTTTTCCTTTTAAGAAAAAAAAAAAGGAAAGGGACACAAAATAATAAATTACGTGTTAAACTTTGAGGTTTGTTACCTTTACCGTTTTCTTTTTTTTTTTTTTAATTTTTACTTACAACGTTTTCTCATTTTGCACAAAATTCGTTTAATGTTTTTGCCATTAAGTTGGGGAAAAATGAGCTTGGCATGTGATGAAGGTGCTGAAATATGGTTGGATTTTAAGGTGAAGTTAATTGTGTGGACATGATCATGTGAGGATGGTCTTTGGAGCTGCTGCATGGATTCGTGCTGTTTTCTGGAGCAAAATCAGAAGAAGACGAAGTAGCAGCAGCAAAGCAAAGCAAAAAAGAAAAGGAAAAGGGAAAAAAGAAAGTTTGAGTGGGATTCTGCTGATTTCTGAGCGCCACTGTTCGCTATGCCACAAACTTTTATTATGGTGTGCGCATTTATGTATCCTCTGAATCTGAATCATGAGCAAACAAACCATCTCCTGTTTGATTTGCAGAAGGTGTATTTTAGTATTTATGTCCATAATTTGAAATTATAAAATTATGTTTTCTATTTAAAATAGTATTTTTTTTTATATTTTATTGACTGTAAAATTATAAAACTATTCTTATTAAGTTAATTGTTATCAGTTTTTTAGATTCTCATAGATTACTTTTTGTGTGACCGTCTTAATAGTTAAATTTAAAGGTAGCACCGATTTATGTTTTATCAACTGAAGAGTCTTAACTTTCGATCTGCACATGTCAGAAGGCTTGTATCGTCTTCCACAGAGTACGGAGAGGTTAAAATTTTCATACTCTCACGTATGGCGTTTGCGGGATTCGAACATGAAATCTCTATTTTATGAGGTGTAAGTCTAATCATCCGACATAAACGACATGAGCCTCATTAAGTTAATTATTATTATTTTTTTAAAAAAAAATAACAATTTTATTATTTTACCGATAGCGAAAATGTAATTTTAAATTTACAAGTATAAAAATATAAATATATTCTTTTTAAGAGCCATCTTAATGTTGGTACCTAGTGTACTCATTCGTTAACTTTATCCTACAACATACAGCCACATTAGTATTTTTTTTTTTTGGCAAAAAACAAATTAGCACACCTCCCCTTTTTCGGAGGTCGGTCGAATCAGCCCCTGAAAAAGCGTTTTCATGGATTGATTTGGTCGAAAATAAAAAAGGAGGCTGATATGGAATTTGCTCTTTTTTTTTTTTAAAGTTTATTACCAAGGTGTATATATGTAGTCCAACTATTTTATGTGATTGCGATAATAGATAAAATAAAAATTATTATGTTTATATTTTAGTAATAAAAAAGTCATTATCTTTTGGTGTAGACAAGCATAGAGTAATATCACTTTTCACAAAAATACAGAACAAATAATCTCTCATAGTATTTTCTCTCATAGGATATGTACGAAAATAGATACAAGTAAGAAACAATTTATACGGATAGAGAGGCATTCCCTCATCTAAGTCACTTTTTTTTAAGACAATGCAAGCAAGGAAATCACTTATAATAAGATTCAATGGGAAAACCCTGAAACCGTGGCCCAGTGGTAGCGAAGTAGTACTGGGTGGGAGAGGTCGCGGGTTCGAGACGCTGAAACGTCTCGAGTTCAATACACCCTAGAGAGGAGGATTGTCCTATCCTATGCTACTCCATACCCCAGTTCCGGATTAGTCTGGGCCGAAGGCCTGGGATACCGGAGGCTCCCCAAGACGGGTGCTGAGCAAAAAAAAAAAAAAAAAAAGATTCAATGGGAGATGAGAAGACCACTAAACCCATTGTGTTTGCAACTTAAAACAATGGCGCTCCCCCGTTGTTGGATGAGACTTTATCTTAGTGTTCATCATTTTCGATCGAGATGTAAGATATAGATCAAACTTTACGGTTAAGACCAAAAATAGTTTTTGGGCTTATTTGTGTTTTATGGCAACTCATAATTCAAAATTACGTTTGTATACAACTCCCGTCCCTCTAATTTGAAAATTGAAATGATGTTTTTATGCCATTTGATCATGTAAATAACAGAACCATCTTTGTCTTGGGAGTATAAAATGACGTTTTATTCATATAGTCAATGGGAGTATAAAAATATCATTTTAAATTAAAGGGATATATTTTTACAATTTTAAGTTATGGGCGGCATAAAACCTCAATTGCGCTACAAATTTTAAGCAAATTTGGGCTGCTACACCTACCTGATCATTGGGCACTTTTGGAATCCGCTAAGCTGGTTAGCTAGCTGGTGGTCACACCATCCCCTGTTATCCAATAGTTCCCTGTACCACATCATTTCGTACAGAAATATAGAGTAATTACTAATATGTAAAGGTAATATTATTCGACCGATCGAATAGCCTGAAAATAATCCAAACACGTGTTCGCATGTTTTGATATTGATAAAATTGCAAATTTATTGATTTTGGAGCCCGTGAATACTCATTTTGGCTGTTTTAGGACTATAATATTTGGGCTGAATAACGTTTCTATATCTAAAGGAAGGGTGACTAGCTACTAATTGATGTATAAATTGTAGATAGCATATAAATATGTATTTTTTTAAAAAAAAAAAAAATACTTATATCCACAACGGCCAACTAAGAGCCGACGCATAGTAAAAATTACACCTTGAGCTCAACGATTGGATGATAATATTTGGGATAATTGCATTTCAGCCCTGATTTAAAGCGTTTGTATTTCAGCCTATAATAGGAGGGCTTAAATACAATTATACTATAATACTTCGTCTCCTCCAACCTTCATGTCCTACTAAATACATGTAATTAATAAAGGAAGAATTAGCGGGCACTGCATATCTGTCTCAACTTTGTAAACAAATATATCGTTTTAAGCCCATTTATTTTTATACCATAAAATACTTTTTTAGAAAATTTTTAAAAAATTTTATATACAATTATTGTAAATCATATTATATATATATATATTATTCAAAATTTATTTTTCCAACAAAAATACTTTGAAGCTACAAAATCTTAGCAAGTTATTCAGCATTCATATTTTAGATATAGAAAAAATAGGTTAAATTGTAGGTCAATTTTTTTTTAGTCTCATAAACTTTACCAAAATATACTCCTATAACCATAAATTCCTTTCCATATACGCGACAATTATGTACCACATAAAAACGTCCGCGGTGACATTGCCGTTAACTCCTGCCGTCTTTGCTGCTACCTCATAATTTTTTCGTAACACGTCGGATTAAGGAACACCACATCATCAAAATAACGAGCGAAGACGACATGAGCTGACAGTAAGGTCTTTGCGGACATTTTTATGTAGTACAGAGTTGTTGCGGGCATTGAATGAAGTTTAAAATTATAGATGCACATTTTGATAACGTTCAGGGACTAAAAAATTTTTTAGCATTTTAAATAAGTATTTCGATATTTCAAAATTTTAACGGATTGAAAAATATTCTGGTGGGCTTCTTGAGTAGGCTCTATTTGGGCTCCGAAGCCCATCCTTCGTCGGTTAAATTTTAGGCAATATTCAAAGAAGAGCCCATTTGTATTAACCACAAAAAGCGGGCTGACAGGACGACAGGGCAGTTACTAGTTAGCGGTGTTTCTCAGAGGACGAGGGTCTTAACGCCGTTATCTATCTATCTATCTATCTATGGTCTCAGTCGACGGTCGAACGGACGGCTGTGATGACAACGAACGGAAGATCATTGGTGCGCCGTACTGCGGGTATAACAGCATCAGCACCGTCGGCGCGTGGACGTACGACGGGCGAGCCGCACGGAGAATCGCTGCAGAATGATCGCCAGCGTTAGCTTTGCCTCGAGCAGCGCCAGGTTCTTGCCAATGCACATGCGGGCACCCAGCCCGAACGGTATGAATGCCGTCGGATGGTGCGCCGTCCGGCCGTCAAACCTCGCCGGATTGAACTGCGCGGCGTCCGGGCCCCATAGCCGTGTGTCGTGGTGGATGGCGATGATCGGGATAAGCAGTTCCGTGCCCTTCGGGATAATACCCTCCTAGCTCCACGTCAGCCTTCGCTCGCCGTATCGTCGCCACCGCCGGCGGGTATAGTCGTAGTGTCTCGTTCAATATCATCGTCAGCTGCAGCAAAACTATCATCTTCAGCTACCTCGAGAGAGATATAGCAAATAAGGAACTGATATGGCATTATCCCAATTACCATTAACGAGTTGGGAACTGAACTACACACGTTTGTAAGACGTTCCTAAGGTGCAGTTAAGATGTTGATCACCGCTCTAGTTTTGACTTTTTAATTTGACAGGTGGAGTAGGATTGGGCATGTAGGGAACAACGTACCGTTCTGAGCTTGGCGAGGTGGTCGGGAGAGGGGAGGTTACGGCAGCCGCACACCTGAAGGACTTCGTTGCGGGCCTTGTCTTGCCAGTCGGGGTGCATGGCGAGGAGCACTGTGGTCCACGTCAGCAGGTTCGAGGTGGTCTGCTTACCCGCGAAGAAGAACGTCTTGCACTCCTCCACTATGTCATGCACAGAGAACGGCTCCGCCGCCGACGCCACCGTACGCCGGGAATCACCGGCGTTTATCATTTGCCCCAACAAGTCCTTCGCCGTCCCTCCGCCAGGGTTTCCTTCGCCCAGGCCGCCGCTGCTCTCTTTCCGCCTCGTGATCAGTTTTGCTAGGTTTCTCTTGATCTCTTTGTCCAGCTTCCATGAGCTAGCGTTTCTCTTGGTCGGCAGAAATCTGCATGAAATAAAAGAAAAATAATAATATTTAATTAGTTATATATACATGAAATAAAAGAAAAATAATAATATTTATAAAAATGTACCTGTAGCCAGGGATGAAGACCTTGCGAAAAGCCTCCGCAGCGAAGAGCATCTGCTGAGTCTGTAGCCGGAAGACGGCCTTGCCGTCCTCATAGCTCCGACCAAACGCCGTTCGCGTAATGGCGTCCTCCGTTACTCCCTGGAACCACTCTGCGACGTCGATCTCCACCTCGCTGGACGGCGACTCGTGCGTCCACTTCTCCACCATGTCCACCACCGTCTTCCCGATAAGCGGGATTATAGACTACTTACGCACAGTCACAACTATAATTAACAATCACGACGTCTTACGAAATTAAAAACAGTGAAAAATATCAATATAGTTTACTTTGAGATTTTCCATGTGGAAAGTGGGAGTGAGGAGCTTGCGGTGGTGCTCCCACTTCTCGCCGCGGAGGCTGACGAGTCCCTCCCCCTCGAGCTGGCGGACGAGCGGGTGCGACTCGTAGCGCTCGAAGTACTCCGAGCGGGAGACGAAGATCTTGCGGATCAGGTCCGGGTCCGCCACAGTCAGGCGCGCCGTCGGGCCGAACCACAGCACGAACATAGACCCTACAATAAATACGTGAATATTATAACACACACACCAAGAGCAGAGCATATTAGTTATCGTGGTCCAACGACACCACTAACTAATACTAGTCTAGTGCAGGCTGTGCAGCAAGCAAGCCGCCACACAGAACGTGAAAATTGAATATATAATGTTGGTGAAGAGAGGAGCTTATCATGAAAAGGGAGCAGAGACAATGAAAGATACAACTACACAGCTTGATGAATCCCCTGTTTACTCTTTTAATACTATTTAAGAAGGCCGTGGATTTGGAGATCAAGAGTAACATCTAATGAAATGATAAAAAAAAGCAGAAAAAGTAATTTTTTTTTAAAAAAAAGAAAAAAAAAACATATCAATAAGAAAAAGGACAGACAAACTAGAGAACCCAACTGTTCCAGGTACATCAGAAATAAGTGAATAAATCCCAATTACAGTGAAGAGCAAGAAGGAGAAGAGAGAACAAGTATATTAACATTACCATAGATCTTCTTCCAATGGTGGTAGAAAGAGAGAACTCTGGGAAGAATGTTGTGCGAGTTCTGGGGTATCATGGGTGTAGAAGAAGCATCCAACATCATCCCCACCATCTCCTTCAAATTACCCTGTAAAAACTTACACGGTGGCCCTCTTATCCCCTGCTTAGCGAAGTACTTCTCAACTCTCCTCGGCCGCCACCACAGAAACTCTATAGCTCTCACCGCCGCCGCCGCCGCCGCCACCGCTACCAGCAACCATATCGTCATATAATTTTCTTACTATTTCACTTCAAAGATGTGATCTTCTCTGTTTGCTTCAAGTGTAGTTATATAGAAGAGAATGTGGGGTTGTATATAAAGGAGAGAGAGAGAGAGAGAGAGAGAGAGAGAGAGAGAGAGAGAGAGAGAGAGGGAAGCAGAGCCGGCGGCGCTGGGGCCGCCGTCGAAGGGTCAACGAATGAGTGCAAAGAAAATGTCATCTGTAAGTTGACAAGAATGACCCTGGGAAATTGTGGAATTTGGGTAAATGAATGAATATATTGATTGATCTTAATTATTTTGGATTGGAATAATTTATGGCTGGGAAACAGACAAAAATAGTACTAAAAGTGAGAAGTTTTTGTATTAAAGAAGTAGGAGAGAGAGAGAGAGAGAGAGAGAGAGAGAGAGTGTGTAAGTTTCGAAACTTATATCCGGAGCATTATAAAATTTTCCGAGAGAGAGAGACCTGAATGTCGGGATCATCAGGATGAGACCAATATCCATCCAACGTTTTGTAGACATTTCTGATCGAGCGGAGATCCTAGCAAACGGCTTGAAACATGTTTTGTATTCAGCATCGACTATTTGAGATCCACATCATATTCGAATTTGACCAAGGCTTTCGCAATCTAGCGAAGCTCATCCGACTGAGATAATGAAAAACTAAATTAGTCGTGTAATCGTCTAGGAGGAGCCAGTTACGCATGACGTCCTCCACCAACAAACGTGACAGCTTACTTCGCACAAAAAGGACCGGTCAACCCACAATCATCGCTAGATCTACTATTTTCGCAACCGTCACGATTCGGACATGCATCCAATAGCGCCTATACAATACCACCCGAGACGCTGTTGACAGTATCCCCATATTCAGGCAATCGAGAGCACATAGAGAGAGAACCGAGGCTTCCTGTAGATTGCGACAAGTCTAGTTAGAGTGAATTATAATCCGAGATGTCTTAAATCTTGACAGAGAGAGAAACATAAGATCTTATAACTCCTGAAATCCTAGTGATATTTATGCGTTTGTTTACGTGATCATTTGTAATTTTGTCCTTATTTTCTTTAAAAATTTTCACATAGAAATTCATGCGTCTTTCTGCAAGTACATACATAAAATAAAATAAAAATAAAAGATATTTATTTCCTTTTTATCTTATAGAAATGACTTGACTAGACAAAAATGTTGAAACTTATTGGTTGATGGAGTAAGTGTTGGTGCTATCACAAATATATCACCCAAATGTTACACAAAGTGGGTTGATTAGTGATAAAAAACTCTTTTATAATAATCTAAAAATAATATTGAGGACTTGCTTTAGGCAAAATGGTTAATCTATATGATAGGAATAATTTTAAGGAATTTTTTTAAATTAATTTAATTAGTATATATTTTTTAATATCAAAAATAGATATTTACAAAAATAAAAAAATAAGTGATATATTGATCGCCTGCTAAACAAACGATTCCATCCTTCCTCACTAAACTCTCCCAACTCTACTTCATCCCTCATTTCCCCCTCTTGTATGGTCTAAACTTTTGTCTGGTTTATATACCAATAATAACAAATACAAAAATTATTAATTGGATAAAGTTGATAAATATTGAATTTTAAAAATTATTTAGGAGTGACATTTTCTTTTATTTTCTTTATTTTTGGTAGGAAAAAGTTATGAGTGGCAGTTGAAATTTGTTGTCGATATATTTGGACGGCTACAAAATATTCGGGTAAAGACAATGAAGCTCAACTGCTATTTTTATTAACTCTAAAACTTCCAAATTTCATACGTAAAACCAAACCTTAGAAATCATCAAGATAAAGTCAATAAAAACAAAGCATGTCTTTTAACAAACAACTCCCTTTTTTTTTAAGAAAAACAACCCCTTTTTTTAATAAAAAATAATATTTTTTATTTTGGACACTTGGAATCATTAATGTAATTACAAGTTGAAAGGGTGATTTTGTCACCATGCATTCCATTTTATTGTGATTTTATTATATTAATTTATGTAATTTTGAGATGGAGGACAAATCTATATAATTTAGAATATATTATTGGGCGGCACTATTTACGATAACAAATTTATTAAAAAATTATCAATTTATATAATTAAAAAAAATTAAAAATATTTTTTAGAAAAAAAATTAATATAAAAATTATAGATTTAGATGAATACATAATTTTATATTGAAAACTTTTATAAAAATGCTCCTGATTTTTTTTTTTTTAATAATACCAAATGGTCAATTTTTTAGTAAATCAGTTGAAAAGACAGATATTTTCAGAAATTAGTAAAATATATATATAGCATAAATTTTAAGACAGTAATTTTAAAAATTTTGACTTTAGTAACTAATTTGTAAATAGTTTAAAATAAAGCCAGTATGCGATTATTGCATGAATCAAATCCACCTTGAATCATCACTCTATCAACACTATTCACATGGTTTAAAATCAAGCCGGAGGGTTGTAGGAAATTTTAAATGCTCTTTAATCACCGTCTAGAAAGTACGGATATAAAAATATGTTATGATGTAAATATAGGATATGATAATTTTTTTAAAAAAATGAATATAGCTTGAATACAATAACAAAAAATATAAATAATTAAAAAATAATTTGTGTTAAGTATTTAAACATCCGAAAAATATAATAATATCGAATAACAAAGTCATATATAATATAATATTTTATATCTTTTAAATAAATTTAAATAGTTAGAGTCTAATTTTATCAACAAAAATAACAATAATATAATTTTTGACACATAATTATATTATATTATTTATTAATATGTATCGCTAGTAGTATATAGTATTTTATTTCTAAAATAAAAATAAAATTTTCTTTAAATAATTAAAAATTCAGACATACGTGTTGGACAATTATGTCTGATATGTCCGACACGTTGTTCAAAATCTTTTACGAAAACTTCTATGGTATGTCCAACATGTGTAATGCCGTGTTAACGGTGTGTCTGTATCTGACACTGCACAAGCACTGTACGAGACGAAATTTCGAAGCATCCGTACTTCCCAGCTCATGAATTTCAATGCAGTATTTTATTTTATTTTGTGTTGTGCTAGTGAATTTCTTCTTTAAAACATAAAAAAAAAAGAAGAAAAAGACTACTGATATTATATATTTTCTTAATTAGTATTTTTTGGAGACTAAGTGAGGTAACTGGTGCTAGAACATATTCCTTGCTTTCACCCCTTAATGCCAGGAATTTTTTGCCAAATCTTTTTTCTTTTTTCTTTTTTGGTATGTGTATAATTTATGCAGAAAACTACCTAACATTTGAAGTAATTCTTAACAGCTGAATGGGATTGAGAAGGGACATTAAGGAGTTAGTTACGGGAGTAATGGGCTTCAAAGCGGGTAGGTGATAAATTGGGCCAAAAGGCCCACCAATTTGTGGCATATCCAATACCCACCCAACAAACAGTGTCCTAATGAAAACAAGACAATATGGGACCATCTGTCCCCAACCCTACTAGGATTAGGGGTCTCTCTCCCGTAATAATACTATTTCTTCGGAATGATGAGGACGACCGGGTTTTAGCGCTAATTTGGGGGTGTGTTCTGCACTTGAAGCGGAGCTGTGGGGATGCATGTTAGCATTAAAACATCCGTGGGAGAAAAGACTATCGTAAAGTGGGTATCGAAGTTGACTCACTATCGGATGCATATATTGTCTCCCAAAGTCTAAAAAAACTCTCGGGTGTTTACGATTTGTTTGTTTTTTTCTTATATAGATTTTACAAATGAAGTGGGGTATTTTGTTAAAATAATTATTTTTCACAAAGGCAACATTTGGTCGACAAAGATTTCAAATCATTGGCCTTACGACAAATACGATCATTTTTAATTCATTTTATAAATAAAATTAAATAATTTGCAAGTGAATGTTAGTTATAAAACCTGCCAAAATGTTCTCTACTTTCATAGGGTGGGTAGGACCCACTTTGTACTTATTAGTTATTTATTATTTGATTCCATATCCAAATACTGAAACTGACTTCCTAATTCCATACCCAAATACTGAAACTGACTTCCTACGTTTACAAACTTCATAGCTCACCATTTTCCAATCGGTTGAGCTGTCGGCGCCGGAGCTGCTGTGATACACAAACCCTCACACGACTGTAAAATGATTGTTATGTTCTTTTTTTATTTTTTATTTATTGCGCAAGTGATTGTATTATATGGTGTACTACTTTTGTTCGTATCACATCTACAATGAATAATATTGTACCATGGTTGCAGTCGTCTTGCTCGACCTCCTTTCCTTGTACTTGGGTCCTATACTTTTTGGTCACGTCAGTGAAAGTTGATGCACGATCTGTTACAATGAAGGCAACGCCTTAAATTTCCATGGCAATCCGACTTATAAACTCGTTGAAAGTACTACTTATCCGAATTATTTTAGCAACCTGGAAGCTCTAGCGAAACTGTGTGCATCGTTTCGTCACATGATTGAGTGCATGAGTGCATGTATGCTTGAGTACTAGTTATTCGTGCTGATGGTTTCGGATATGACCTCGTTCAGAATATGGCTAAGAATATCCTACTCTTCCCAAATCACGCTTAAGTGGGATTTTGCTGGATTGTTGTTGCTGTTGTCAGAAGCTCCGACTATGCAAAGCCTTAACGGGGTCTTAGAATCATGCAATTGCTTTAATTTGTCCAGAGTTGGAGATGATGAAAACATAGAGTAGAGAACAATATGTCTGAGCAGACCATTCATTAACCAGAATTTTTTTTTTTTTTTTTTTTTTTTTTTTTTTATTTTTTTTTTTTTTGAGATGACGAGGTAAAACCCATCTCACGTCAAGTTGCGCCACCTTAGCAGGGCGCAATTTTCTAACCAGAATCATCAGCCTGTATTGGACTAGATCCTAGGACAATTAGTGGGCAATAAAGCTAGGACGCACACCCTCGGGAAGCCACTTGCCCGTGCTTTCTCCCACTTCCAACTTCAAGAGCAGGGCCCATGCGAACACCTCGCAATGAGGCATACGAATTAACCGACTTTGTTAAAAGTTTAAGCCGCTCATATATAGGGTTCCTTTCGGTGAAAACGTTTTTAACTATTTTTTGGTAGATAGGTCAATAGATTCTCCACAATTGATTTTAGATTGGATAGTGCATGTCCTAAATCTATCAAGCCGCCCACCATCAACGAATCACTTTGAAGCCGTTATTCGTTTCGGGTGTTCGATGAGTCAAATTTGTCGCTATGAGATCGACCATAAGTACCATGATAATACATTTTCTTATGGGAAAGTCAACTCCAACCTCCATTTTCATCACTTGTGACTTGTTCCTATGAACAACTACCTAAAAACCACAACTTTCATAAATTATACCTTTTTCTGTATCTCAAATTTCCACCACTTTCCAAAGTAAACCCAGTGGAGTGTGTGTGTGTGTGTGTGTGTGTCTCTGTCTCTCTCTCTCTCTCTCTCTCTCTCTCTCTCTCTCTCTCTCTCTCTCTCTCTCTCTATATATATATATATATATATATATATATATATATATATATATATATATATATAACTGTCTTTTTTTTTCTTTTTTTTTTTATTTTTGAGATTAGCGTGGGGGCAAATCTATCCGTAACCGGTCTTTTTTGAGCAACCGTCGTAACAGGTAAACCTACGGGTGGCACCGATTTCTGTTCCACAAATCGAGAGATCCCATTCTTACGGTATGATAGATCATGGTGCACGCCTCCGAAGAGATCTTAAACCGGACCTATTTCACTCTCCACGAAGTACAGCGGAGGAAACCTTCCGACACACGTCCGCAGCGTGACGCCCATGAAATTCGAACCCGGTACGCGCGGTTCAGGAACCGCGCGCCCCACCATTCGTCCCCACGGGCGTAGAACTATATATATATATATATATATATATATATATATATATATATATATATATATTGTCAACGGAATTACTCATTTCAGAATCTTCTTTACCAGAAGTCAAGTCAACTCCAATATAACCATCTCATTAGTGCACCAAAGTTTTGGAGTGTCCAATTATAGTCAAACCTATCTTTATCAATATTTTCAAAGGCCAATGTCAATATTATATTGTGGATGTTCATGATATATACACTAGTGGTAGATACTATTATTCTTCTTCAGGGATGCTCCACTACAGGAAAATATATTGGATTGTAGATTTGCGCATAATGTGCTTTATTTGGGCTTTCAACGAGGCGATGCGTGGTTGTAGTTTCGCGCATTGTTATAAGTCGTGAATGCGGTATTAGTTTTGGTACAAAATTAGCATAAATGTTTAACTCGTTTCCATTAAAAAATACATAGTTTTTGTCCATGCAGATGGTTCAACAATGGGAAGTCAGCCTTGCAAGCGCGGCTTCCCACATTCTAGCACACGTATCCTAAACGTGTGCGGGTCACATTCATAATGCTGTTTATGTAATGTTCTAAGCTATTGCGAATCGATTTCCAATGGCCTAATTTTCAAGTTTTTTTTTTTATCAACTTTCAACCCCCTCAGCATCATATGGTGAGAATGCTCTAGAACCATAGATAGAGGATAGGCGGAGTCTAATTTACTCCTTAAAAAGAGTTTTAGGCAACAACATTGGGGATTGACAATGTCTCGGTGAGTGGTTTATAAATTCCTGTAAGCGCAAGGGGCTACAACCCCACTTCGTCTGTGAAGATGGTAAGCTGCCACGCATATCGTAGATCAGGAGCTTCTTATCGATAAAGTTTGATCAGAACTATTCAAATTTTTATCGATAATTTAATAGCAAATGTTTTATAGATTAAAAGACTCAATCTAAAGATTCAGAAATTTTAGACGGTAAAATCTGTGACCAGCAGACTTTTTGCGATTGATTGGCAGAATTTCATCTTGATATTTCCCCAAAAAAAAAAAAAATTCATGCAAACATGCAAGTATGGAGGTGAGCAGCGCTTGCAGGCGGCGGCGGGAAAGATATGAAGTGGAGACCACTGCTAACAGCACCACGGGCACGCCATGCCGACTGACCCCCACCCGTTCCCGTATTGCGCAATCTCTCCTTGTCCCTTACTGTGTCAGTGCTGCGGCAACTTGTCCTACTTATCTAACTTAACATGGACAGCTAAAAGCGGAGCTGATCAAATCAAGCATCACATTTACTCGCACAGTTTTAGAGAATTCATGAACTGAAAATGGATGTCTGAACGCCGAATTTCTTGAGAGCTCACGGCATAATACAAAGTAAAAGACATTAACATCAATTTCATGAAAAGAAATCAATTGACTACACAAACCTAAGAAATAAAAAGTTATGATCGTTCATAAATACTGGACAACCACAATTGTTCATGGAGCTTGAATCAGATAAAATTGTAAAGAAATACCATAAAACTATGATTGGAATAATTTCGGTTTAACTTGTAAAATATTTCTATTTCAGGCCAAAGTGCATATAAACCTGAAAATATAACGAACCATCCAACATCCCAAAAAAAACCCCTTAAAATATTTATATTTCAATTAGGTTCGGTTATATTGAGTTGAAACCAATTTATAGTCAAGCCTGCATAATATCAAGTCCGACAGCTAATGTTTGCCCAAGCGGGTGCTAGGCCCTTTGAAAACAGACCAGTCGCCGGATATCATGGTTAAGCATACAAGAGTTTCACGAATCAGTTTCTAGAACTAAACAAAGACAAATAACATTTTGCTGACATCATTCGCGGCAGAAGCCAGATCCTGGTGCTCAAGAATCGGTGCTGAAATAAGAATGGCATCTATGAGCACCACACTGTTTAAGCTTTAATCAAATGCATCGTCATCGTCGTCCGGAAGAGGCTGAGCAGCTGCAGCTTGAATTTCAGCTTCATACCTATATAAAAATAAAAATGAATTAAGTTTTAGCATAGTATAATTTACAGGAATGTAATGGGCAAATACAATGAGTTAAGTCTCTATGATAGGGTAATCTACAGGCTTATGAAACAAAAGCAAATGACTTACTGTTGTTGTTGAGCAAGGTCGATTTGCACTTCCGGAGGGGCCAAGGCAGGCGACTCCACAAAGTGAAGATTGTGATCCCTGCAAAGTGATGTTAATAGGTCAGCATTTTTACAATATTCTGACGAGTTAAAGAAGTTATGGGATGCACATAATTCATTACCCAGCGAGCTTTCTAGCCAAATAAAGGAACGGCTTCTCAAAATTGTAGTTACTCTTGGCAGAAATTTCATAGTACTGCAGATTCTTCTTCCTGTGGAATGTAACCATCTTTGCTTTAACCTGCCTATTCTTCACGTCGACCTTATTCCCACATAGAACAATAGGGATGTTCTCACAGACCCTGATTAACAACAAATACAAGTCAGCTACACACATAAATAAAATATAAAAGAAATCCTTTTAAAACGCAATGAAATGGAAAATTATCCTTTGGGGTAGACTCAAACGCGATTTTTACTCGATTATTGTTGTTGTATTAAAACTGAAAATTAGAGGGAAAGTTGAACTGGTGTACCTGCAAAGATCCCTATGCCAGGTTGGAACATTCTTGTAGGTTAGACGTGCAGTCACATCAAACATGATAATGGCACACTGACCATGGATGCTGCAGCAGAAATCAAACAAAGTATAAATTCTAAAATCGTCACACAAAAAAAAAAGACGAGTATACAACATTCAGACTGAATTGATATTGGCGCGAAACAAGGGTAATATGACACGGAAGCAAGCTATCAGAAGCGTAAAGGGGAAAAGAAAGAATAAACACACTGAACAAAACCAGAAGAAAGTAAGATCATTCATTCTCAAACATGATGCTACTATTTTGTTTGTCAAGAGGAAGGAAGCGCAAATGTACATCTTATTTGATACCAATGTCATTCAAAAGCTGCGTCACTCATTATCAAGAGAGAATTAATTAGCTCAGTATACCAAAGGAACAGATGTCAAACATAGAAATCCAAGTAATAAGCGACAATTTTCGTTTTAAGAGATCCGTTGTAGAGCATTATAAGCCAACACCATCGACTCCACATATCTAAGTGGAGATTCAACCCGACCTCAGCTATTACTCACTTATACACATTAAGATATACATAATATAAGTTAAGAGTCTACTCATTCCATACAGCTCAGCAAATTTTTTAACTGGTCACAAGACAACACTAAACTATGTGATGTTGGTTTAACAATTAACGTATAAAGCCGATCAACTGCCTAGATAATCAGACAGCATAACCTCACAAGCCACTTGAATGCATCTATCTTATCAACATCATTCGACAGACTAAAGGTATGTTCTACTTCTAAAATACGGAAACTACTTCTGACTCGTGATTCTCATAACTTCCAATCTGTCACCAAGTCTAGCCACCGTAGAATACAGCATAGCCTAGGCCAAATAAGCAGCAGGTCAGGAATGAGATAATTCAGCGGGACATTCAAATATAAGCTCGCATAGCTTCCTCATTATAGCTTCCTTAATGAGGAAAACTCGGACTTGATGAGCCTAGCAGCGGGGAAAGTAGTGGATGATCTATAAGCTTATTGAAATGCCATCACATGACACCAAACGTATAAGAACCTAAGTATAGGACAGCAACAGGATAAACACAAACACGCATGACTACATATACGCCGATGTGATGAACCGCATCCAATGAAATTAAATGAAGATGCTCTACAAATACTTCATATTGCACATAATTTAATTCTAAGAGATATACATGGAGAGATTCTAATGAGTTGTTGCAGTTTTAATATCAATCTTGCTAATATAAAAATCTTGTTAAGTATATTAGCGCACCAACACAAAAAGCAGACAGAAAAAAAAAAAAAGTGCTGATGGAAAACAGTCAAAAGAGAATAACTCACTAGTATCCATCCCGAAGACCACCAAACTTCTCTTGCCCAGCAGTATCCCAACAGTAAAATCTTATCTTCCCACAATTGGTGTGGAAGTCTAGAGGATGGACTTCAACTCCAATAGTAGCTGCAAACCATAAACCATATTAGCCTTGCATCAAAAAATTAACAAAAAACAAAAAAAAGAAAAACGTGTCGATAAAGATATTGCTTAGAAGGATACGACACGTACGTTCATACTTCTTCTCGAACTCGCCAGTCAGATGCCTCTTGACAAATGTAGTCTTGCCTGCACCAATAGAAGACAAAATTTTAACATCAGTCCATCGGATAAGATAATGTAAAATAGTCACACTATATTGTTATGTAGATGTAGAAATCTGCTTTCTAATCTAAAAGTGGTTGGAGTCATCATCTTTCTCTCAAGGCATTGCAGTTCCAAATAGCTCACTCCAGTAATACAAGATGAAATGAAAAAATAACTATTGCTTTAGATCCATATCTTCTGGTGCAATGATATTGATAAGCAAGCAAAAACTTGATGTAGTTGAAAGCATATGAATGTACAATGACAAGCTATATGAAAGCATCGTAAGATAAAACATTAGGTATATGTGAATTTGCACACAGGATAAAACGAGCTAAATTAAAATACAAAATCAAATAAGCTCTTAAATTAATAGGACAAATAATACAAGTAATAGCATCAAAATCAGATCGAACATTCTCAGAGACATTTGGAAGCAAAAGAAAAATACATCGAAGAATTGAAATTCGAACAAAAAAAAAACTAGGCAAAATAAAAGCAGATTGATGAGAATTTAAACCTGTTCCTCCATCTCCAACAATGACAAGCTTGAAGCTCGGATAATCTACTGTTTGCTGATTCGGGAGTGCCTGCAATACAGGTGAATCACCAACAAAAAAAAAGAAATCTAAGATTCAATCGAACCACCAATAAATCGAACAACAGCACTCTTAAAATTCACAGAAACACACCGATAGTAACAAATGACCACAACAATAAACCAAAGAAGGAAGCTTAAAAATCTGAGCAATACCATGAGATGAACAAATCTCTTCGAAGAACAAATCCCCTGTTTTTGCTCGAGGGTTTTGGGGGAGAGAGCGGGGGTTTAAATAGAGGTGTTGTGCTTGACTCCAACGCATCTCAAGCTCGCTTCCCAGGGTTGGCTTGCATCTGACGCGATTATCACAGCCGTCCGATGGGAGTCCATCTCAGATGAAAATTTAAATGACTGTACACGTTGCCGTTTGATTTGCCGTTATCTTTTTAAAGGAAACGCTCGTGGAGTAACGGCGGGAATATAATAATGTAATGACATAACGGCTATTATGGGCCAAAGCATTAACTTTTATTCAATTACTTAATAAGACCGACATTCCATATTCTGATGCAATGTTTTCTTCTTTTTTTTTTTAAATCACCAATTTCGATTTCTATTCTACATCTCAATCAGATATTGAGCTATAACCAGTGCCATTTAGCATCTTTTATATTTTCTATATTTATATTGTTAAAAAATTATTTTTTAGATGTAAATTTCGATGGACTTAGAGATTTGTTGGTACTCGTTGAAATTGGAGAGCAAGGTGGACATATGAACGGCGGAGATGAATGGTGGGGAGTTAGATGCTTGGCTAGTTTAAAAAACATCATATTTCTCTTTGTATGGTTATCATGTTGCCCAATGCTTGACGCTTACAGGTCATGTCATGGTCCGATGAAAGTAGTACACCATCAAGCATGTTTGAGCAGGCTCGAGGTCACGTTAAAGCAATGTTTATGCACGATGACATTAGAAGTCACCTTACGCTATTTACGGTGATAGATATTGGTTATGCGCGCCTCAATGCTACAGTATTAGAGAAGAGTCTACATCCGTAGAAATATCTAGCCAAGTGGAGCTAGGGCCGAGCCAAAGAGGTGGAAGAAGTCGTTGCACCGACTGTACTCTTGTCCTTATACTGCAAAATATTGAGAAGAGTTATATGCCTCAAGAGTCTAGCAATAAGAACGAGGACGCCATTTTTTTCCTATAGATCCAAATCAAACAAAGTCTTGCGGATGCCATTATAGATTTCGGGGTGTGTCTCATATCCAAATGTTCGATTTGAATGACATGGCTTGGAAATGAAGCCCTATTTGCGGCGCTATGCCTTACGATGGATTCCAAGAAGGCCGAGCTCAACGTTGCCAACAAATGCACTTCCCTTTCGCTTTCGCCAAAGAATTCATCAATGCACTTCCCTTTCGCTAGCCCTACTTGTGATGTGATTCTCGAAAGCCTTATAGAACAGTGTTAGTGTTAACTGCCAATAGTGTTATCAAAGGCACGCCTAAACATTTTAATTATTGCTTTTAACGAAGGCAGATTTTTGCAGTGTTGGCAAGCGCCGAAATGTATTTAGTTTTTAGACCCAAAGTCGGGTCCTTCGAAAAAAATGTCGGCGAGGAATCTCAATTGCACCAAATTGGTTACTTCGAGCATCTTGTACTCCTTGGCCAGCCTAACTTTTCAGGAAAATGAGCCCAGGAGTCCGATTTTAAAAAATTTTAACCGTAATTTCTACAACATCTTCATTTAAATTTGCTTATCTCCAACTCATAGTATGGTGAAATTTTTTAAAACCTTTCAGTACATCTTTATTTCATCCGTATTTATATTTAACCATGATTTTTGTTGATATTAACTTATAATACCTGATGTAAATCACAATATCCTAAATAGAATGAACCTGCTTCATAAAATTTTGACGCAATTCTTTAATAAAAAGGTGTACTAAATTTGCTCTTCTTCAAAAGTTTGGAGAACTTACATACCAGCTTCTCAATTTTTTAAACTTTATAAATAAATTTTTTATTTTATCCGTTAATTTTTTTAAAAAATATCATCAATAATAAAAAATAAAAAAAAAAAAAAAAACGTAAAATAGTAGATGTCTTTATAAAATTTATAATATATTAAATTTTTTCTAAAAAAAATAGTTCTAAATAGGTGTTTTGATGTTCTAAAGTTCAGCGGATTAATAGATTAATTTTAAAATCTACTAAAAATTTTAAAGTCTTAAAATATCTATTTAAAATTAATTTTTGAAAAAAAATATTAAACTTTAAACTTATAAATCTTATCAAAAAAGATAATTTTTATGTTTAAATTTTTTTTTTAAAAATATTTATTCAAAAGTTAAAATAATAGTACGAATATTAAGATTTTGTTTAAAGTTGAAATAGTAATCATAAAATTTATGAGTTAATTTATACAAATATAAGTATTTAGTGATTAATTTATAGTTATCCTCAAAAGTTCGATAGTCTACCAATATAACGTCAGCTGGTGGAGAAAGTCAAACTCATTGGCAGATCCCCAGACGTTTGACTTTGACCAATATTTATGTATTTGCAGCGTTTGAAAAATAAAAACAAATTTGCATCATCTGCTCCTTGGCTATTTCTTTCCGGAGCAATTATTATTAATTAATGCCCTACAAATTCATTTTCATGATAATAATAGACAGTCGTTTGGCATTTAATTCAACTGACAATTGCACTCTGGTCTTTTCATATTATTTTAATATCATTTAATTTTTAATTTTTTAATATCTTAAATATGCATTCGACACTTTTTATTTAATATTTTAATATTTTTTTGATATTTTTATGTTAATTTTTTATTCTTTAATTTTAAAAATAATATCTTGACACACTTCAAATAATATTTAACACATTCTTGATAATATTTGACATTTTATTTAAAAAAATCTAAATGTAATTTTTTTATAAATAGATTAGAGTGTAACACAAATTCTTTTTTGGACTGCAGTGCAAATCGCCCTTAATTCAATTATAAAAGTATTAGAATTTTGAATATCTTACTCGTCATGATGCTATAGCAAATCTCATCTCGGTGATATAATTACATTCGGCACTTTAATATGTACCTGTGATTATTTGTTCAATTGGTAATATCTAATATAATTATGTATTTGAAAATATTTAAGTAATATAATTTTTGAGTAATAAATTGCAGTGATACAATAACCCTCCCCCCCCCCTAAAAAAAAAAAAAAAAGAAAAAAGAAAAGAAAAGAAAAAAAAACCCGGAGAAAATCAAATTTTGAGATCTCCGTTGTACCCTCAAAATTCCACCATCCTCCTCCTGCTGCCTGCCTACCAAAAGGAAAATAAAAAATAAATAAATCCCGCCCTCTTCTAAGTCTTCTTCTTCCTCAACTATTATATATATCTGCGGAGAAGAAGTCCAACTTCATTCCTTCTTCTCATTTGCTCGGCAATCGAGATGCACCGTACTCCGAGCACCTCGCGTTTCTCCGACGAGTTCTACGTAGGCGTCGGCCACTATCTTCAACCCCAATCCAACGGCGGCGACGTGGACCGCCTGCCGACGTTTGACCCGGAGTCCGACGTCGGGAAGAAGGCGGCGCTGCGAGATCGCTTCCAGGAGAACGCCGTCCACGTCATCCCTCTCGTCCTTCTCCTCTGCGCCTTCCTCCTGTGGCTATTCTCCCGGTGATCCAATCCGATTGAACGGTAATCGCTGCATCTGATTTGATAGTATCGATGGATTTTGAAATGATCAATAGCGGATTATGTAAATATAATATCTAAAATTTGGGACTGGATCGATTGATTGATGATTTACATCTTGTAATTTTAGTGATATCTTTGTATTTTTCATTCATTTACTAAAAGAATATCCGATTGCTTTGACACTTTTGGTTGATTAAATAATCTCATTTGCTCTTCAGATGTGTCAAGCATGTTAATCCAGAGAATATTATGTTCTTTAATTTACACGCATTTATATGGCTTTTTTTTTTTTTTTATCTTTCTAATCTGTTTACATGCTCATGTTGTCAACTGTCTGTTTAGTTTTATATCAAATAATATAGGATAATTATATATCAGACCTTTCTTTTCAAATTTCTAACAAATTAATTTTTATTTTAACGTTTTTGTGAATCAGCTATTTTTTAGAAGTTCATATTAAAAACATCTTGATATTATATAAATATTTTTTTCATGTATTTATAATTTTTTATATTTCTTTTTTTTAAACAAAAAATATTTTTAACTAGATATTTTAAATTTTTTTATTTTAGCGAGTTTAAAAATTATCCGCTAACCTACTACGATTTTGGAGCATCAAGCATATCTATTTAAAAATATTTTTTAGAAAAAATTTAAATACCCTTTATTTATAATTTTATATTCAAAATTTAATATTATTTATAAATAAATATTTTAAAATGTAAAACTTAGCGTACATAAACTTATGAGTTTATTTGTAACTTTTAAACAGTGTAAGGGCTTATATGTAACTCTTCCAAATAATATATGGGGAGAGATTTGACAATTAAAATATTTTATGATTTTTATACATACAGAAATTGTTTGAATGTAATGATTCTAATATAGAGTAAAATATAAAATTTTGTATTTTGGATATATTGTGGATCCACTAATCTTCAAATCAATATTTCCGTATTTTCTTAACCAAATAAAATTATATAACCTACCCTCAAAAATAATTAAAAATTTTGGTTCTTCATTAAAAATACATCAAATTAAATATTACCCAGCGGTTTCATTGTAGCTCGATTAGCTCTCTATTACCATTTATCTTTTGCCATGGAAGGAGGAAGTATTTCTTGTTTTATAATTAAAAAAATATTATAATCCTTAATAATAATTATATTATGAACAAAGTTCATAGATGCCATGAACAAAATTTATTATGGCGCATGTGTCTGCTCTAAAATAGCCTTCCAATATTTTTTCTTGTATGGCAATACAAATGGCTAATATTATTAATCAGCGTTGACCTAATTCATTAGCAAAATTAGGTACTGAGAGACGATTGTCAACTGTTTCTCGTAAATAATAGATTAATTCGAGTTTCAGCAAATATTTTGGAAGATATAAAATACAAATTTAACTCAATGATCATAAAAAAAATGGCTGATTTAAAAAATATAAATAAAAATTGCAAACTGACGATTTAGTAGACTTTTGGTAATTTAAAAATAGGAGAAAAAACCCAAAAAATATGCAAGTGGATGATAGTATTGACTTTGTTCGGGGTAAGAGTGAATAAATTCAGTCCAATACGATTCGATGCATTGTAATTAAAAAATAATATTTTTAGTAATATTAAAAATTAGAATATTAAAAACATTTTAACTTCTTATTTAAAAAAAAATTGGTTCGAGTGAGAACTATGGGCTTCGAGATACTTAGAACCGTTGTATGAGTGCGATTTTTGAGAAGGGCACGTGGTAATTTAATATTACTGACAAACTAAAAGTCAATTGGTAGTTGAGATTTCCTGGCTTACTTTTTATTTATTTATCTTTTTTTTTTAGGGATGTATTTGATTTGATAAAATCAAATAAAAAGCTCCATAAAAGAGAAGGGCTTCTATATAAAAAGCACCCCTCCTTTTCCTATATCTTTTGAGTAAATTACAATAGAAAGTTTGCAAAAAAAAAAAAAAAAACCTTTCCCATTAAACCTTGATTAGTTATTTGCGTATGAAATAAATATTTATACAAATCAGTATTAGTTCAGTTTATTAGTGCGACGAATAGTAGGATCAAATCATAATATATTTCTCGTAAATGATAAGTTAATAGTTCGAATTTCAATAATATATGGTTAAAAGATATTTTAGCTTGATGCACTTTATTGTCTGTCAAAATATAAAAATCGAATTCGGTAGTTTTATAAAAATTTATTGATGCTATAAATATTTTATTTAGAGTTGAAATTCCAAATTCCGTGGTGCAGCCACTGTTTTAAACCTCAGTCCAATAAATCCTCATAGCATAAAATTCCATATTTTACCATATCTGTTTATGGTGATTTATACCATGTTAAAAATATTAATCAGAATTATTTTTATAATATTATTTACATGTGAACGCTCTATAAGCATACGGGAATGGAAAATTCTGTGGTGCGCTCCGTGGTTTCCATCTGGTCGTCCGTCGGTCTAGTATATATCACGAGATTTTTTAATTAAATTTTTACCAATCTATTTGATTTATTTTAAAATATTTTTATGAAAATTTTAAATTATAAAATTGTGGATTTCGATATGATATACGATTTCATAATGAAAAGTTTTTCAAAAAAAGTTCAAATATTATGTCAAAATAATAATTAGAATTTTTTGACATTATTTTGAGATAACGTTTGATGTTTTTTCGAAAAACTTTAAATACAAAATTATAAATTATATCGAAATTTATAATTTTTAGTTTAATTTTTATAAAAATATTTTAAAATAGATTAATTAAATTTAAAAAAAAAAATTTAATTATACGTACTGCACCAATAGGTCCAGATAAAGAGCACAGTGATCCGGTCTCATGCAAACGCTAGAAGCAGAACGAAAGTGCAGAGAACGACGGCCCCTCCGACAGAGCCAGCAACAATGGCGATGCTCTTTTTCTTATTTTTATTCCTTCTAGATGATGAAGGTTCATGCAAAGACACCGGGATGAGTGACGACGGAGATACGGAGCTTGTCGGGAAACGAAGACACATTAAAATGCGACAGCGCGTGTGTCGCCGGAACTTCACCGGAAAGATCATTGTTTGCGACGTTGAAGTAACGTAGACTTTGCTGGTGAACGCCGGATTTCTCCGGTCAGATTGTTGTTATCTAATAACAGCGTGTAGAGCGTCGGGAGAGCGGTGAAGCTCCGGGAGGAACGTCGCCGGCGAGGAGGTTATGCTTTTTGCAGTCTGCATTTCAATAAAAAAAATAAAAAAATAAAAATTTATATACTTAGAAATTATCATAAAAATTTTTGATGTATCAAATTTATCCCAACTTTAATGCAAAATTCTGCATAATTCAACCATGTTTCAACATAAACCTATTTGATGTTTAAGTGATGGAATTGATTGTCTTTGGGCTAAAATTTTGGACCGAATTGAAATATCTTGTATCGATGAAAATCAGGTTTTACGGTGGAAATTTTCTAATTTTCATTCATTAATTTATTTTATCTATTACTATGGAATTCGATTTAATTCTAAATCTTTATAAAAACTATAATAATATAATCGTCTATTAAAATTTATATTTACTGAAATTCAAACTTTAACAAACCTTAGTAAGTTCCAGGCCATAATCATCGCACAACACCTACTATTTTAATTTTTTTATATATTAACGAAGAGTACAAGATCACAACGTCAATAAGGGAAGGGTATTTTGGGGAATTTGTAAAAAGCCTGAGAATGTTTCAGCTGGTCATGTGGCTGATTTTGTTGTGATGTATGAATATCCTCAACCCTCCCAATCCTATATGATGAAGGGAGTCTTCTCAATGCCCTAAACAAGGTAAGATAACCAAACAAATCATCACCACCATCCATAATATTACTCGAAATTCATCTCAAAATTGAAAAATAAGAGGTCTCAAAATCCAATAAAACTCAAGGTAGACTAGGCAGAGATTTTGCTCCTCACCCTCCATCCAAAATCAGTTTTCAACAAAAATCCCATCTCTTCCTGTTCTATTGTGGTAGGTTCTGCCTTTCGATTCTAGAGATGTTAAGTGTAATAAGAAATGATAATCTTTTGGTGTTATTGGAACATGCCCACTACTTGGAGAGTATTGATTCACTTATATAGATATTTGTAGTTTTTTTTTAAAAAAAATACATCTGATTTGTTTTTGCTTGGATCAAGTGTTCATGCAATGATGTTGTTGATTATGTTGCATTGATTCTTTGCTTTAATCAAAAGCTTCCAAGTCTTGTTTTTTCCTTATTGGGTATGATTCCATTTTCTTAAAGGAGCTTTTTAAGCATTTCCAGGGGAAGAATTTAGCTTTGTGTAGAAAAAAAGATAAAAGTAAATGGGATATTGGATTCTTTGGCGATTATTCATATTCTGTACTCACTATTGGATTGGTATATATAGAGAGAGGATGTTAAATCTTTTTGATTCTCCATTGCATGCAGGTTGAGGTTAAGGTACCAGCAATAGGAGGGCAGCCACTGGGAGCTGTCTGGGGATCCCTAAAAGAGCTGCTTTTCGTGCAGCTAAAATGAACTATGGAAGCAGCTCTCTTTCTTCTGGTCTCCTTCTTACAGCATTTTGTCCCTTCTTTTATTGTAATTATTCTGAATTGACTTTGATATTGCGTGAATATTAGTTGGTACGATCTTTGATTATCTTTTATATCACCTTTGAAATATAGGTACCAAGACCGCAGGGCGGAAATTTGAGTTCGGAAGGACTCATGTTGTGAGACCCAAAGGTAGACACCAGGCGACCATTGTGTGGCTGCATGGTCTGGGCGATAATGGAGCAAGGTAGTAACCCTTTTTTCTTTATAAACATATCCTGTTCAGTTGAACAGGTCAATATTTGTTTAACATGCATGCCGTGTCATGGTAGAATGAAACCATCTTGTTTGATCATTTAATTTGCCTACTCGATGACTTGATATAGCAAGAAATATCTGCTACCAGAACCAGTTTGGCTTTATGGCTGGAAGATCTACCACGAAAACAATACACCTTCAGAAGTACAATCGAGTACTAGGGTGAGAGATAGAAAAACCTATATATGATTTTTATTGATTTGGAGAAAGTATATGACAAAATCCCTAGAGAGGTTGTTTGTAGAAAAGGGATCTTCATAGGCTAATCAAAGACATTCAATATAGTACGGGTGTGCTCTTACATGCTTTAGGACGACTGAAGGCGAATCAAAGGCGTTTCCTAGTACCATTGACCCTCGCCAAGCTTCGAATTGAGCCATTATTATTTGCCTTAATTATGGATGAGCTAACAAGGCGAATTCAAGATGGTGTTCCTGATTCATACTATTTGTTGATGACATTGTGTAGCTTGTGCTTGTTGATGGCATAGGAAGAAGGTTTGTTCAAAGCTAGAGCAATGTAGGGAGATGTTGGAATCAATTTTCAGGTTGAGTAGGACTAAGACCGAGTATATTCAATGCAAGTCTAACCATACTAGCACATATGTTAGGTTTAAGCTCTAATTCGAACCCGAAAGTATTCCACAAAAAGCGACTTTCAATTATTGGGGTTCTATTTCTGCTGGTTACGTTATACGAGACTAAATGTTGGCCGGTTAAACGACAATATATATAGTTGATGAGGGTTGCTGACATGAGGGTGCTGTGATGGATCTGTGGTTACTTCGTCAATGATAGAATTCGCAATGAGGTAATAGTACAAATATTTGGGGTTTTAAGGACAAGACGTGTAAAAGACGATCATTAGGGTTTGGTCATGTGAGGCGGAGACCAATATCTTCACCATTAGAAGATTTGAAGGGTTTAACAAGTGGAAAAGAAAAAACGGTAGCCGAAAAAGAAGTTGGAGAGGAACCACATGACAATAACTTTGCCTATTTAGATCTTGGGGATGATTATCAATTGAGCTTAGTAGCAGCAAGAATTTGTTTTGGTGCCACCCTGTTTAGAAGACTTAGGTTTTCATTTTGTCATTATTTGTGTCTGTGTTGCCCTTTTTTTGTTCTTCTATTGTCGTTCTTGGTTTAGCCTCTTTGAATGCTTATATATTGTATGCATAATGTTTTTGCTGATCTTGGCGGTATTTGGTTTGTAATATAGTTCTACGCACTTGTGTGCTTGTGTGTTTGAGTGTTGGTTTTTCAGGCTAAGACCCTATGAAAGCAACCTCTCTTGGGCAATGCTGTGTACATTCAACCCTCCCCAGACATCTCTCGGGCGAGACCTTTTGTTGGCTTGTTGTTGTGTATCGTTACAATGCATAGCTATGTTGCTTTTCTTCTGTCGCCCTTTGTAGGAAGCCAACATAAATGCATGCAGATTGATAACAATTATTACAGAAGAACAGTAACTTGTGGTCGTATTTGAGTAAGTATGATATCTGTTTCAGTAGTCTAGGTTGAAGATCCTAAAAAACTACAAAGAAAAACAGTTTTTGAACAATACACTAGGATTGTAAATTCCTGTTTTTTCAATCGTCTCGACGAATTTCAATCTGACGTGTTCTATGGTTATGGAAGTGTTGTGGAAGTATTTTGAAGGAGATGTCTTGTTTTATGTTCTCTTTTACTACTAGATGTCTTGTTGTTATACATTGGAAGGAGAGCAAACAATTTAATGATTCTCTTAGTTTAAATTTTAAAGATGAAATATATATATTTCCTCTGCCGCATATTAAAATATATATTGCTACTGTTTCTGATTATGTGGAACTCACTTTTGTTTTACAGCTGGTCTCAGATTCTGGAAACGTTGCCTTTACCAAATGTAAGTGTAGTTAACTTAAGATATCATTTAATCAATTACTTGCAACTTTAGTCGTAGCTATTGTTCGTCACATTTTAACTTCTACTACCACGCAGATAAAATGGATATGCCCTACTGCCCCTACCAGGCCTGTAGCGATTTTTGGAGGGTTCCCATGTAATGCATGTATGTTGATGGATTAAGCGTCCTTTTTCTCAAGAGCTTAACTTGTTTCCTATCTGAAGCTTTGAACTGCTAAGTTTTACACTTCATTTCCTGCCTTAGCCTATTAATATACACGTAATATATTTTGGCATGTTCATATTTTATAGGGTTTGATGTTGGTGATCTATCAGAGGAGGGTCCTGTTGATGTTGAAGGAATGGATGATTCAGCTGCGCATATTGCAAACCTTTTGTCAACTGAGCCTGCAGATAGTATGTGTTCCCTTTTTTGGCACGATATAATATTTATTCCAAGGTTTTCTGTGCCTCGCCGAGCTGAGTTTCGGTAAACTTAGATCCCGGCACGTGCTGTTGGTGCCGTGCCGATCGTACCGATATATATTTATTTTGTTATTTTTAAAAAAATAAAAATAAAAATAAAAAATTAATTTAAACATTCAAATATAAGATTTTTTTATGCGTGTCGTGTCGGTTCGTGCCGTGCCGACAACTACCGGAGCAGGTACGTGGCGCCCGACACGGGCTGTGCCGACCGGCACCGAAAACCATGATTTGTTCTTCACGTCGCAATATGAATATACTATTCTTAGACATTGAACATTCCAGCTGCTATGTAGCATTTAAGTTGGAGTTGCTCGACTAATGTTTTTGCCTCCTGAGGCCAGCCCTTTGGGCATGGCTGCGTTCATCTACCCTCTTCAGACTCCGCCATGGCGGGACTCAGGACCGGGATATTATTGTTGTTGCTCGACTAGTGTTGCATGCACATTCGTCTAGTTATTCTTTATGAAGTAGTTATATATATATATATATATATATATATATATATATATATATTATTTCTTATTAAACTTTTTGCTGGTAGCTTCATAAATATGATCTATCTAGAACTTTTTTCTACTGGTTCAGTTAAGCTTGGTATTGGTGGCTTTAGCATGGGCGCTGCAACGGCCTTATACTCTGCTACTTGTTGTGTCCATGGAAAATATGGAAATGGCAACCCGTACCCTGTCAATCTTAGCGCAGTTGTTGGATTAAGTGGATGGCTTCCTTGTGCCAGGTTTCTTTTTTTTTTCCTTTAATAGTTTCAAATTAATAAAAACTACATAAATGTCATTCTACATTATTTGTGTTTTAAAATATTATAGGAGCTTGAAGAATAAGCTTGAATCATCACAGGAGGCCACAAGCCGGGCTGCCTCCTTGCCGATTTTGCTCTGTCATGGAAGAAGTAAGCTTTAACTATTAGCATTTTCTATGACGACCTTGACCTCATGATTTGCGTTAAGAAGTAAAAAGGATGTACAATATATTTCGTTCTATTATACTTTATTCCGTCTTCTTCGATGCAAAATTAGAAAAATAGTTGGTTTGTTAAAGATTAGAGCTAGAAAACTGGAGCAAACTACTAATAAAGTTACATTTTAGTCAAATGAAATAGCTACTGCAAATAAGATTTCAGTAGGTTCAGCTTTTTTTTTCCGTCTTATGCATCCATTTACCAGGATCTCGCCAAGGTTTCATTGAAGTTGTGAAATTTTCTATACATTTGAGGCTTTTTGCTTGTCTATAATAAAATATATGCTGCCAATTTGATAAAAAATTATGCTTCAATTGTTAAACAAATATCTAGTTATTTTTTAACTGATATTAAGAAGAATACATAACTTTTTATTCATTTAACTTTTTTTTTCAGTGGATGATGTGGTTCTCTATAAACATGGGGAAAGATCAGCTGAGTTCCTTAGTTCATCTGGTTTTAGAAATCTTAATTTCAAAACCTATAAGGGGTATGTAAATCGACATACTTAAGAAAGAACGTAATCCTTGTTTCCATGTCATTAATCCTTGAAAATGGAAATTTTTGCAGACTCGGTCATCACACGATACCAGAAGAGATGGATGATATTTGTAAGTGGCTAACCTCAACCCTGGGCCTCGACGGATCCCTCTCATGAACGGCTGACCGCTCGATGACCGAATTGCCGATTGGAGAATGGAGGATAAATATTCTGTATGACAAATGTGTTGCAAACTGAATTAATCTATCGATAATTCTTAGATGTATGTGTGGGTATATGGTATAGTAAAATAAGAATTTTGCCATACCTTCTAGTTGTATCATCTCTCTGCAACACTTGTTTCTTGGTGTTGCTATTACTGGTGCAGTATCTGATTTCTCAGTTGTTTGATTTCTTGGCTAATATTTAGCATTCCACTTAGCTGCAGTACTATGGTTGGTTTTGGGGATTTTTTTTTTTTTAAATTTTTAATTTAATTAAAATGAGAACAACCTGTGTGTCTGCGTTCAAAACTGGGTATTTGCATAAGGGTAATGCTTGAGATCACGGAGGAGCGCACGGATTTACGCACGAAAAATGTAATTTTTTATCATTTTGTGCGCAAATCCGTGCACGGATCCGTAATCTCAAATAATTTCCTTTACATAACTAGCGCTTTCTGTTGTAGTAACCAGACAGGTGCACCTGGTTCAACCAAAGCCCTGCTGGTTCAAACCGGAAGTAGCGCAAGAGTTGATACCCAAGCAGCGATCGCAATTCAACTTTTCGCTTTTAAAAACATTGAATAACAACACAATAAAGAGTTGTAAGAGAAGAGTGACAAGATGCTACTGAAAATTCGTAAAAATTGGTACATGAGCAGATGCCATATCAATGAATTAATAAAAATAATTACTTAAAAATAAAAGCAAACACTTCAACAAGCAATTTCCACATCCTTGTGATCATACATCACCGGTGGGCAAAAATTATTATCTTATCATATGGTTAGTTCGTAGGGACGCCGATCAGGACACGACACGAAATAAACATTCACACAAATAATTGAGAGGATCAGGGTCAACTTTACTTATATTTAATTAAAGAGAATCTCTAAATCCGAATCGGACGATTCATCATCAGATAAAGAATGACTATGCCAGTCCCGCCACCATTGCTCGATCGTCCTCAGCTCGTCCTCGAGCTCACACAATATATCTTCGTCCTCGAAAGGCGACAATCCATCTCCTGTGCGAGTAAGTTCAAGAAAGACATTGACGAAAAACCCAACATCATCACCGTCTGTGTTTGGACGCATTGTGCTAAGCAGATCATCGATGCCCTGCCGCTCCTCCATTCTCCGCCAATCCCTCTGCCTTTCAGGGTCAACTTCCGACGGTCTACAATCCGGGTGCTCTCTTCGTGCGTGCTTCCTGAGCTCCTCGTAAGCACCTGAGAACCCGCAAGTCTCCTTCGAACAGTTACGAACTTTAGAGTTCATGTAGTTTCGGGCATTCTCTATGACCTTTACAGCTCGGACATTTCCACGACACAGAGGGCACCGGACCTTAAAAGAGGGGTTGCTTATTTTTTCTCGAATGCCCTTACAAAATTGGTCTAAGCAATATGAGTGACGGTAGCTTGTGTCGCACATGAACGGATGACAGCCCTTATCGTGCGAGCTGCATACGAGGAGGACGGCATTGTGAGGGTGCTCCATACATACGGGGCATCGGATTTCATCCCATTCTTTCATCTCCTCAGGTTTTGGTGGCTCTGTCTTGGTCGCTAAATTTGATTCTTTAATTTCCTTGGCTACTGATAAAGGAGTTCTACGCTGACTTTGGAGAAAAGAATCATAACTTCTAAATGAGTTCCTGACAGGTCGGTTTCGTTCGGAAGAATTTGGAAAGAAAGAATTACTTCTGCTTCCAAAGAAATTGTGTTGTTGGCGATCGAAATTCTGAGGAAATGAACGGATGCTTCTAGATCTATTGTTTGAAGGATGATAATGTTGTGCTGCAGGAGGGTTACTGTAATTGCTTCTATCTGGGGCTCGTGAAGAATTGTTAACCTGTTGTAAAGAGGAATTTGGGAGAATATATCTCGCTTGAGATGAGGAATTTGCAGGATGATGATTTCGTCGTGAGGTACTCTCAGAGGGAGGATATTGCTGCATAAACGAATTTGATAGTGGAAAATCGCTGTTACTATATGAGGTGTTTGTAAGACGGTCTTGCTGTCGATGGAAATTACGGGGATAAAAGTGGCTAGTTCTTAATGGACCGTTTGAAGAAGGGTAACATTCCCTTTCGGAGGAGTTTGCAGCAAACGAATCCCTACGTCTTGATGAGTTGCCTGCAATAAAACTATGGTGCCTTCCTGAAGAATCAAATTGTGTTCGTTCCTTCGTCATTTATCTGACAATCAACAAACAAAATCAACAACAGAAAAATTAGTTCAAAAACTAATGGACTTCCAACTTTAAAATTTAAACAACGTACTAAGAATAAATATAAACTCATACTTCTACACGAATAAATATTAGCTCTACTCCTACTTATACACGACATATGATAGGCATGCAAAGAGACTGTCATCTAGCTGATATTCACTTTAGCAACTTAGAGATTCAAAAGTAATGCCTAACCAACTTTTGAAAGAAAGTTGAACAACAGAGCCTGAGAACTGATCCTATGTCATATAGTTTTTAAGTTTAAACCCCTAGAAAGAATGTTAAAAGACAATAAGTGCATAACCTAACGAGCATTAGTAATTCCAGGCTAATCAAGGTCAAAGCTAAAGGCAGACGACATAGCAATACATACAAGGGAAAAGTAGACCTAACCAGCATTCCGACACAATATCGTTGCGAATAAATAATTATGTTAACAAACTAAAACAGGTACTGGCCACCCATATAAGAAAGACTATCCTTAGGCAATACTTACACAGATAGAAAACAGTCTACGCAAAAGCGTCACCAGCTTTGCTTGTATACGAGAAAATACAAAGCGTAATCAGTATCCCAAATAAAATAAGCACTTTTAAAAAAAAAAAGAAAAAAAAAAAGAAAAGGAAAAGGAAAATAAATGAACAACCAGAGTAGACCAATCGTAATAATTCTATGGAAACGCAGGGATATGTTCTTCGTATAGCCTTAAGTTGAAATAAGCAATCTAACAATCACTTATAAGCATTATTGGCCAGCAGAATAATGAACAAACGTCAAGCTGTAATAGACAACAGAACATAACCGGTGCCTACTTTAATGCATAGGTATGGAATTTCTTAGCATTGCATCAATTTACCATTTTTGGAACATTACATATCCTCTAAATTTATTATTTCCATGAATAAACTTCACTCCAAAAATAGAAAATGCCGCACATCAAAAGCTATTCGGAAATTACTTTAAAATTCTTATTAAGCTTCTACGAACCCTAAATCTATAAATCCCTAACATTGTTCCTTCATTTCACACGCAGATTTGCTCAGAAACTAAGCCTCTGAAACGGAAGGACGATGCAATAATCAACTAACACACATCTTACGAACAGAGATCAACGAAAAATACATCGAACACCCGTTGTTTCACTGTAAAGAAAACAGAAAAACAGCGACGAGTTGAAAGATGGACAATTTCGAAATCAGAATTCTTAAGACCACATAATCCATGAGAAGCACTCACCAACTGTAACCGGAACCCTAAAAGATCGCCCGCTGGGTTTGAATGTTGGAGACAGGAAGAGAGCGGGCGATGAGGAAGAGAGCGGAGAGAGGGCGATCTGACGGGGAAGAATCAAGATGGTGAATATGTATATATATATATATTATAAAGCGGAGGCAATTCTTTAGTTGTCTTGTACAATGAATGATGATAGACGCACGCACATAGGCCGTTCGATTCTTTTTGGCTAATCTCGAGGAATTGTGAACCGCAGCTGTCGACGTCAGCCGTTTGGAAAAGAATACATAATATGGTAAAGGAGGAGGAGCTTCTAGTTTATTTAGTAATGAAAAGCCGGGAGGCTTTGGTAACTCAAATGAGACGGTTTGACTGGGTTTGGTCCACGATTGAATTCGGGTTCAACGAGGAAATACGACTCCAAGACAACGAGAAATTTTAATTTCGTATAGTATTTAAATAGAATATTCGACACGAACGTATGCGATCGAACAGTGTTAAATATATATAATTTGTGTGCAAAAAATAAAATAAAACATTTTGGACATTTGTATCGAACATGTACGATAAAAATGTCTGATATTTATTGATCGAGCGCGTACTCGACCGATTAATTAAGTGTTCGAAGACACGAGATTGGTTAAGAAAAGTTAGCAGGAGACACACGATTTTAACGTGGAAACCCTCGGTTAAAGCCGAGATAAAACCACGAGTCGTACGCGACCACGAGAAAAGAAACACTAATCAGAGAAAGGGAATACAAAGGATCCGAGCTTATCAAGTAGCTCGGATTATTTCACTCAGTCTCTCCTGAATACAATGAAACGCCAACCCTTGACCCATTAGCGAGGGGTCTTATTTATACCATTCATCAGACGATTGAGAGAGAAGAATCCGGATCGTTGAGATCCGATTTGCGCGGTCAACGTCTTCCAGGAGCACGCCGCGTGTCATCCCCTCAACAGTAGGGCGAACGAGTCTTCCGCTGCCCGCAACCGACTTGTCAGGATGTCGGTGCAGTGGTTCGTCACCGACGTCGAATCTTTGCCACGTGTCCAAGCGCACAACCTCCTATATCATTTATATCTACGTATCTCTGTATCTTACTTCCTAATAATTTATTTTCTGCAGCTATGCAGGAATAGCCTATTGCAAAAATAGATAAATTGGGGGTTTGTTAAAAACTTAAAAAAAAAAATTATAATTTACAAAACTCGTACAAATTAACTCCATAAAATACAACACTAAATTAGCTTTTAGAAACACTCACCCGCAACACTTTTTTAGTTTATTAAAACACCAAGATAGCTCGCCAACATCATTTAGGCCAAACACTACAATACAATTGCTAATACCGTCATCTTATTTAAAAAGACGAAAAAATAAGTGCTAATTTATACCATTTTTTTGGTAAGTATTTATACCAGTTTTAAAAAATAAAAATTTATTTTTTGGCATTACTCCTAAAATTTGGGAACTTTTGCAGAAGCAGTGAACTACAGTAATAATCCACTTGTGCTTATAATTTTATATAATTAAAAAATATTCAAAAATATGGAAGAATACGTTAAATAGGCCACCTACGTTAGAGTTCAAAAAGTAAATTATGTTTCCACTCTAATTCTGGTGGCTTTTTAACATATTTCTTTCACAATTTCTGGAAAATTTTCAAATTACAGCTATCCAAAACAACTGGCAAGTCCAGTTTCTTAACACTTAGTAAATATTAATGAATTTATTACCTCGAATATCATCATTCATCAGCTTCTCCTGTGTTTTCATACAAAATAGTTATCTAGGGGGATTCAAAATTTGCTGGAACGTTCGAAGCGGCACAAAATCCCGAACAAGAAAAAAAGGAAGACGGCTTCATTTCTCGTCCAACAGAAGGGATGTACACGAACTAAGCGCAGATAGTTCATCATCGCTGGCAGAACCGAAACCTTGCCATCTTATTCTGCCCATTCTATCGAGAAGAAAAATATATCTGCATGAATCGAACGGGAGAAATTGATCATAATTTGCTTGCTAGAACATGGTTAAATGATTCTATCTCATGAAATAAGTATTTACCCGGTGAGAAGATTCAATATTTGAAGCTTCTTTCTCAAGTCATAGTGATCTCCGAAAGAATAAACAATCTTCTTTTGGGGGTTATTTGACGACTTCATGATTTGAAGGAACAACCGCTTTATTGGACCTAACGATAATAACCAAGAGTCTACCAACGATACCTGCAGTAAAAGATTGCATATTTCAAATCCTAATATGTTACAGAATATAGTAATATTTTATTGCACCTAAACATATAAATGTGCCTGAAACATGTACAAGAGCTTAGATGGGAAAAAAATGTTGACTGTTTTGAATTCTTGGTAGGAAACTTTTAAATATGAACTCATTTTACGGACTTGTTGCAGTATAACTCGCTGTCTCAAGAAACAAATGATGCCATTTAAACAAATATGAGGGACTGAAATCTGAAACGACCGACACTATCAATTTTTGTGTCGGACATCTTAAAGAAAGGACATTATGATTGATTTTAACTAAAGCAGGTAAAAGTTCATTTAGGAGCCTTAGGAGGTTGAATTTACTTAGCCAGAGTGCATAAGAAGTGCGCTTCAAGGCAGTAGCAACCTGAAGATCACTAGAAAACATGATAAATCAGAAAAACCAGCAAACCAGGTTCCCAATTATTACTGAGTGTTGGCCAAGCCTCTTAACAAACTTCACCAATTGTACATCCCTACAGAATCGTGACCTCAAAGCAACTCACCACGCATCAAAATTATGATCATGCAAATAACCATGCAAGACATTACGTCTCAATTGTCAATATCCGTGAACTTTATGCAAAACATTTCAAGATCTGTAAAGGTTATCTTGTAATTGAAAACCCCAACTTCAAAAGCTTGTACTTCAAATATGACTCAGTTGTTGCTAGCTGGCGTATTTTTCTTGGTTGGTTTTTAAGGAGGAATATGACATTTGAGTATGGGAAAGTATATATATATATATATATATATATATATATATGCAAGCAAACTGTAGAAATTGCATTCAGATAAAACCATATTGTCTATAAAATTACCTCATATACTTGAATATCCTTCAAGTCGCCAAAAGTATGCAGAAAAGGGTTACTCCAAGATTCAGCCATCGCCTGTTATATAAAACAAAGATAACATCTATAGTTATTATGAACAATTTCATTCCTCTCATATCCAAAGCAGTTGCAATATTATAGCCAGAAGGAATAGCTTCACAATATAAAAGAATAAAACAATTTACAAGAGTATTAAAATGGAACGTCAAAACAGTTTTTCATCTTATAATAGTGTTTTATATGAATTAAAAAAGCAAACTATCGTAGGCGTGGCACATTTTTGTCAATTACTGTCTCAGTAGTTCTAAAAAAATACTTTCCAAGCACTAACGGAAAAAACTTCTGCTTGATCAAAGAAGTCAAATGTCAACAGTACCAGTAATATGCATAGAATCACAAACGACTGATCTCGAAAGCTGAATTACCAACCTGAGAGCTAGCTCGAAAGGAAAGGCATACCAAGGTTGCTGCAGGTACAGGTAAATCAGAGGCACTTTCTTCACTGTTGGAGGCATGTTTTGCACCATCTCCAGAAGAGACAGGTAACCTGGTAATTCTTCCATCTGAAAAACTCACATCTAAATCAGGGAATTTAACAGCCTCGATGGAAGGGATTATCGTCTTATGTGCCATGGCAATCTGCATAAATAGATACGAGCATGAGAGATATATTGTACCTAGCAATAGAACTTTCAATTGTGGATGTTAAAGCCATAGATGTAGAATAAGAACAGTTGCCTACCATCTGAAGATATTCAAGGAATAATAATCTAGAAATGCTTAATCAACTGTCAGTTAACAGAAGTTAAGTCACTTGTCTAATCAGTTAAGGGATTGCCTACGCCAGGAAAGGAATCAAAGCACATTAATAGTATAAGAAATTAAAAGCATGTAAAAATGGGTCAAAGTATGTGACTCAACAGTCTTAAGAGAGATTTCATCAACTGTTTCAAGATAACGTAAAAAGTCAGATCTTTGGAATTATCAAATCCTTGAGAAAATCTTAGTTAAGCGAGGAATCAGTCAACCAGCATTAAGCAATCATGCTGAAGATAAATTTATCAGGATTGAAGAGACAACACATAGTCGTTAATTAAATCGCACAAACTGGTTTGTGTACTCAAGTTATAGGAATAAAAACATGGAAACAGAAAGTGGTGCGAAGAACAAAAGAACTCTAACTAAACCTACATTTGAAAAATAAACACCTATACAAAGAAAACAAAGCCTGTGTCAAAATTAACATATAGTTATATTCATGTAAACCACGAGGAACTGACTACGATCTTATCAAACGAGCCAAAACTTGCATGTTGAAAATCAAACATATTGTATGCTAATAAGAGAAAACCTAGGCATCGTGTAATAACATGGGAACACAATCGTAAATGATAGCCCACCTTGCCACCATTCTTACGCATTTCTGCAATGTCAGCAAAATACCCTCTGCTTAACTCATCTGAACTGCACTATAGAATAGCAATTTCAATGTTAAGACATCAAGAATAACCTTAAAAATAAACAAATCTTGATGCAGAAATGTTATGTTGTAAGATTATATGACATACTTCGGTAATACTATGCAGACATCTATGCACCCGTCACAAAGAAGAGGTACGACATAATTTGTTTATTTATCTAAAACATTAAACCCCCATTTACTTAATAAGAGTATGTGGACTATGAAAGTCTAGAATCGGAGTATAACAATAACACAAATTATTCATATGCATTATCCGCAGAAAAAAAAAGCAGAAGATCCACACGCTGGTTGATATCAAGTGTGATTAAGAAGTAGCGGTAAATGGGACTCACATCCGAGCCCGCTCCTTCTCGATGGCCTCCTTATTCCCCAACTGCATACACAATAAACCCAATTTAGTCCTTCTCGATCGCAATAATTAACTTCAATTTAGTCCTTAATAAGAAGATCGAGAGAGAGAAAAAGAGAGAGAGAGAGAGAGAGAGAGAGAGAGAGAGAGAGAGAGAGAGAGAGCATACCTTATGGAGATCAAGAAAATGTCTTGTAAACACTCGAACACAAGCGTCGGCATCGCGTCTGGTCGTGGGATGTACTTCCACCGCCGATATCACCGCCGCGACGGTGGACGAACGCTTTAATAATCGCCTCAGCATCGCCGCAGCTGGCTCGCTTAGAAAGACAGGTTATCGGATCTCCGTCTAACTGAACCGGGCGACTTCGAAGGTCCACATCACAACATCAAAATTATGTTAAATCTGTTTTTAAACCTTTTTTTAATATATACATCATATAATTTCTAATCGTTTATATGAATTTTTTAGAAGTTCTTTTGTAATGTTTTTAATATGATTTAAAATTTTAATTATTTAAGCTACTCATGAGTTCAAAGAATATAAGCTTTGTATGCTTTGAAATAATTGTTTAATATAAAATTTAATTTTAATATTAATTTAAAATTTTGATACTAAACAAATGTTACGATATAGTAGCAATATTTGTATGTAATGTGAATAAAAATATGGATATGATAGTTTATGAGTTGTATTATTTGATTATTTTTTTTTTAACGCTTTATCTCATTTACTTTATCTCATTTCAAAAGTATTTTACTCGAACTTTACATAACCGAGACTAACCATGTTCAATTTCTGCTCATTACTAGTGAACTTGCTAAATAAGTTATAAAACATATTTTATCAGCATTCTACTAATGACGTCTAAAAATACAATTAAGAAACTTAATTTAGTGCGTAACATAAAAATGAACATATATGAACGTATAAAGAAAGTAGTAATTATAATTAAACACAAAGCAATTTTTTAATGCTTGACTTGTTGATATTGTATTGAGCTCAAAAGGTAATTTTAAATGACTTAGAGTTTAAACAAAGTGATGCTCGACTCGAATTGTTTTCTCCCCAATTCCTTTTTATGTTGCGGGGAATAAACCCGCGTACTCTTTATTGTGCTGATTTTTTATTTCTAGTGCTAGTATTAATTGGTCAATTGCATGGAAGTTTAAGTTTGTAGCCATGAGGAGCTGTTTAAATTCGATTTGGACCATGAATGAGTCTATTCGGACCTTACAAATTGGATAGTGGAGGCCTTGATGAAAATCATTTATTGGGCCTTAATGAATGCCTAATGGGCCGTATCCGCCCACGCAGCCGCGTTTACCGCTCTCGGGCTATTGTCTTATCGATGTCTTATCTCCCTCCCGACCAGCAGCGGCGCTCCCACCGATCTCCAGCTTCTCTCTCTCTCTCTCTCTCTCGACCAGCAGCGGCGCTCCCACCGACCTCCAACTTCTCAAGATATTTCTCTCTCTCTCTCTCTCTCTCTGTGTGTGTGTGTGTGTGTAATGGCGCTGCCCTTTTCGTCGCCTTGATAAATTCATCTCCAATTTATTATTTCAAATTCTTCTTCAAAAAGTTATTGAGAATTGACCCAAGTGGCTATATAGTGGATCCGCCATGACCAAGCCTCTGCGTGTTTTGGCGTCTGCGGCAGCTGTTCTCATGGGGGGCATGTTCACACTGTCACTAGCTTCTTCCGTAGGCATTCGGGCACTGCAGGCCACTATAGAAACAAAAAGGGTAAATTTTTAATGTTGAGTATTTTGAAGGTTATGTTGTTTGGCTATTTCATCATACTCTCTGTTTTATTTCTTTTCTAATATATAGAGGAAAGTTGCTCCGCCTTGCAAAGCTTGTAAAGGGAAAGGTTTCTATGGTTGCAAATTATGCAAAGGGACTTCTAGAATCGAGTGGTCTCCGTTGTACGATCCAATTGCCATTAATCCCTGTCTCTGCCCAACCTGTGACGGAAATAAGTGAGTTATAAGTAGTTGTTGTTCGATGGTTGCTTGAGATTGCTAAAGTTGATGTCATATAGAAGGAAATCTTACATTTTTATGTAGGACATTAGGATCTAAAAATATGTTCTTCTTGCTGCAGAGTGCAACGTTGCCTAAACTGTCTTGGGAAGGGTTTTTCTGATGCCTGATCCATACCTACTTAACCAGTCTACTGGTGAGGACTCCTAATTCAAGGTTGTCTTACATCATGGATACTGTTGATGAAATTCTGCTATATTTTAGTGTTCTGATCGTTAGGGTTCTAATCGTTTCTCTGTATTGTACTTATGTTTTCATATGAAAATTAGCAACAAAGTTCTAATTTTAGTAGCTCATAAACTCAAATATGCTTCTTAATATTCTTAAGAAGTGCTGGACTAGCTGGTTTAGATCAGGAACCAGTTTAATCTCAATTAACCTTTGGTTGGGCCTACCTCTTTTTGTTTTTTAAATAAAAATAAATATGGAAGACTGTGTTCATTAGTTTTGGAAATCAGAAGAAAGGGAGCATTTTTATTCACATGTTACATCTGCTTTCTTTGGAGGGAGCATTATCTAACCATATCACTTTATATTTTCTGCTGAACATCGAATTTGTCTCTATGTTTATTAACTTTATAGCAGTGTGTGAAAGATCCATAATCTTTCTGGTTCTGCAGAATGGTTGCTTGCAAATCATCGTTTCCTAGCGTATCAAGACATCAGCTGAATAATCAGGCTCTAACACAGCCATGATTGCTAAAGTTATTAGATAGACGAATCGAAATAGAATGGAATCAGCTCCTATAACTAGGCGCTCGATATAAGCTATAGGTTTAAGGCTGAAAGTATGGTATGTAAGTTTAGTAGGGGAAGAATTAATAAGAACACTAAGTCCGAAATATGGAGATGAGGATTCAGTGCAATGGATACTTTAAACGCTTTGGTCGATATACACAACATCGGAGAAATAGAGAGATATAAAACACATGATAATGTCGGATGACAACAATGAGTTACTATGATAAAGGTACGGAGACACGGTTAACAGGTTAAAGAGAAATGAAGTGATTACGGAGAAGGTCAGTCTGACACCGATTGAGAAAGGATGATAGAAAACTGCTTGACGTGGTTCGGACATATAAATATATGATGGAGAAGAGTTTTCAGTGCCGTACCGATCCGAGTTTCAGTAAATTCTAAATTTGAGATATGTTGGCTCGTGGCTCTAAATATATTGGCATACAGGGATCCATATAGATCGTCCAACTATTACAGAAGAATTTTGCTTTTGTTAAGAGTTGCAAACCTAACTCGCAGCCCGCGGTTGAACCTGCGGTCCGCACGGCCTGCGCAGATGCACCGTGCAGGTCAATTCTGAAATTTCAGCCTGCATTAGCCGTGCGGGCTTAGCCAGACTTGCAACGGCCATTAAATAGCCGTTGCTATAAATAGTTGTTTCATTTATGCAATGGCTATTTAATAACCAATTGCATTAAAGCGGCTACATTAAAGTCGCCGCATTAAAGCCATGTGCATGTACAGTTATAAATAGCCATTGAACCATTGCATTAAAGCCAACAGTTATTTGTTTTTTTAAAATATTATTTATCTATAAATATATTCTCAAATTTTATAAATTTAACACAATTCAAGTTTTCTACTTTTATTTTCAACTCAAGCTTTCAAAATATATTTACAAACTTCTTAGTAGTTGTAAATTCGGTAATTTTTTTTTTTTAACCTCTTAATTTTATAAGCATTCTAATGGATTTATATAACCCATATTAGGCACAAGACTAAGAGTACTAAGTTTTTATTTTTATAATCGGTATTTATATTTGAATTTTTTAGGTCAATGTAATTTTTATTTGATTTTCACTGTCTTCAAAATTTTGGATTAATATATAAATAAAATTCTAATTTTTCACAACTTAGTGTCTATACCGAAAATTTAAAATATTTTTTAATTAGATATGCGTGCGGACTGCGCGGTAGCGGGTAGTGCAGGCCAGCCTGACCTGGGGCCGCGGACTGCCCGTTGCAGAAGTACGGGCTGAGTCCGGCCTGCACTTTCTGCATCTTTAGTTGTTGTTGTTGTTCTTTCTTCAGGAGCAATGAGAGCATGCCATATCTCAGAGGCAGCCGTCTCGCGCCTTTTTGGTGTTCTTTCATCATTTGCAACTCGAGATATCGACGGTAAATCTGGCTGGTTTTAGTAGCTTTTCTGCGATATGTATGCAAGATGAGTTTTTTTTTTTTTGTATACCCGAGAATCGTTGTATTCTGTAGTTTGTTAAAGGTAAAAATATTCAGAAAAATATGTGGAATTGTTGGTCATAATTTCTATATATTTTAACTTGCTGAGTTTCAGCAAACAGATCATGAGAAATCTAACTTGGATTGATTGTTGTTGATGAAACTGTCGAGAATAATTTTTTTTTTTTAAAAGAAAATAACAGATACTTGAGATTACTGAGATAAAACTCTGTTGCATGTGCAACAACTGGGATCCATTTTATTGGATTACTGAGTCTTGATAGTTACTAATTGGACATTATTGGAGAGAGCTGTATCTATATATATATATTATATATATATATATAAAAGTTACTGTAGAATCTACAATAATTGAATTGTCCACTTTCTCTCTCATTTAGTATATAGTGTAATAAGCTCGCTCTTGAGCCAGCAATTGGAAATTCTCACAGTACGATTGAGAATGGCCAGGGTGGAAGAGGAGGCGCAGACTGTCGTCACCGTGTCCTTGTGCGTGGCGGCGCTGATGACATACGCTCGGTGGTCGTCGTCAAAGTCTCCGGCGGGCGTTACTCGGCTGCTCGTCCTCCTTCCGCCGATCCTCGTTGTCCCACTCCTCCCATTTTGTTTCTCCTCCATCAACCTCCGCGGCTTCTCCGGCTTCATCCTTGGCTGGCTCTGCGTCTTCAAGCTTCTCCTCCTCGCCTTCGACTCCGGTCCTCTCCACCCTTCTCTTCCTCTCGTCACTTTCATCGTCACTTCCTCCATGCCCGTCAAGCTCCACATCTGACCCCAGCACCAAACCTAGTATGAACCGATCACCAAGTCCGGCTCCTTCTAAGTCAAGCACCATCGTTAAGCTCGTCCTCTTCGGAGTTGTCATCTCCGTGTACATTTGCATGGACGCCATTCCCCCCAACGTGCTCATGCTCGTCTTCTTGTGCTACGTTTACCTCTCACTCGAGGTCGCGCTCGCCTGCACGGCGGCGGTGGCGCGCGCACGGTTCGGACTTCAGCTGGAGTCCCCCTTCAACGCGCCCTACCGTTCCACCTCTTTGCAGGACTTCTGGGGCCGGCGATGGAACCTCATGGTCACCGGCATCCTGCGGCCCTCCGTCTACAACCCCGTGCGCGCACGTTGGGGGACGGAGGCAGCCATGCTTGCTACCTTCTTCGTGTCCGGCGTGATGCACGAGATCATAATCAACTACGTCGCGCCTCACGCGACGCTTAGTGGCCAGCTGATGTGCTTCTTCATTCTGCACGGGCTCTGCACGGTGGCGGAGAAGCAGGCCAGTCAGAGGTTGGGAAGGCAGCTCCACCCGGCATTGGCGGGGCCGCTGGTGGTAACGTTCTTAGCATTAACTGGAGCGCTGTTGTTTTACCCTCCGTTCCAAAGGCAGGGTATCGACAGGGAGATTCTCGACGAGTTCGTCGCCATGAAGCAATTCTTGGAGAAGAAATTAAGTGAGGGCTACCAATAAATGTCTGCGTACGTGAGTTCGTTCAGTTGGGCTCTTCTGAGCCCTTGCTACTAATAAAATAGATCGGTCCAGGCTGTCCAGCACGTTGCTGACATTTGTTTTTTGTGTAAGGGGCTGTTTATTTCGTGCGGAAGTCTAAAAAGTGAGAAGTGAGAAGTGAAAAATATGTGTGAACTGTGAGAACTGAGAAGTGGGTGAGAAGTGGTGTTTTGAGTTTCTCTGTTTACTTGGGATTGTAAATTAGAGACTGGAAGATAGTTTCTTTGTTTACTCTGGGTTGGAAGTGAGGGCTGAAAGATAATTTTTTTTATTTATTTGGGATTGAAAGTAAACTGAAACATAAAAAATATATTATATTTATTTTATATTTATATTTAAATATTTATATTAAATTATATATTATATCCTATCTTTTGTATGTATCTCTCATTTAATATCTTAAATTTATATATTATAACATATATATTATATTATACAAGAAATGTTATATTATATATATATTTTTTTATATGTATTAAATATATATCAAATAAATTTTACTAAAAATTATAAGAGATAAGTTCTAAAATTTGAACACAAAAAGTATTGAATATAAAGATTTTGTATTGAATAAAAATTTACAAGAGGTTTATTATTATATATACATGTATTCCTAACAAAAAAAAAAAAAATATTTATTACATATTGTCCAAGTATTTCAACCATTGACTACAGTGGTCGCCAGAGGAAGGAGAAGAAATCGCGAGAACACAACAGAACTCACGCGAGAAAGACAAAACGAGTTCGCCCACTTTACAGCTAAAAGCTGCGAAATGGGCGAACTCAATTTATTATATACTCGCGAAACTCAGGATTGAGTTCCGCGAGTTCCCGTGGCGAAGTAAACAACGAAACTGTGTTCTGAGTTCTGAGTTCCACGAGATCCACCAGTTCCGCGCGAAATAAACAGCCCCTAAAAAATTGGGTAAAAATAGATAAATACTAATGCGTCCAAAATTATCACATTTTTATTATCAACAGTAAACAAATTTAACTAAAAAAATAATTTTTAGATTGTACTATAAGATCTCTCTCCTAGGTGGTTATGCTCACTAAGCACTCCACCTAACGCGGGACTATTTTTCACCCCTACAAAAAAAGAAGAAGAAAGAAAATGTAATTTTCAATCAAAATTACAATTACAATTACAATTTTGGAAAAGCTAACTAGTAAATTTGTATTTATCTTTTATCTTTTTTCATTTTACTTCGAAATCATTTACAAAAATCGTGCTCGAGTCCCCAAAGACGTCGAGTCAGATTTGACCGCTACGGCAACCAGTGGCAAAAGAAGTTTGGGGAGCCGGCTCTCCCGGTGCTAACGCACCAGGGTGCAAAAAAAGGTACGGTTTGGATCGTGCCATGTCAGCTTATACGAATTACGAAATATTAGATAAAATTTTCATTCGCTTATTTGACCTATGTTTATATATTTTTAAGAAAAAATTTGAACTACAAAGTTATAGATTTTGATGTGATCTACAACTTTGCAGTTGAATTTTTTTTTTTAAAAATGCCAAACGGTATGCTAAAAATAATCATATATATAATCAATTTAAAGCGAACAAAAATTTTATCTAATGTCTCGTGATCCGTATTAGCTGACGTGGCACGATCCGGACCGCCGATTTTGCTACACCCTGGTGCGTTAGCTCCAGGGGAGCCGGCTCCAAAGTTTGGACGTGGCACCTGATTTGGACGAATCATGAACCATCGAAACGGACGATCGAAATTGGCCGATCCAAAAGAATACGAATATTAAAATTTTATATAAAATTTTTATCGACTTATTTGATCTATTTTTAATTATTTTTAAAAAAATTTTAAATTACAAAGTTATATATTTTGATGAGATCTATAATTTTGTAGTTGAAGATTTTTAAAAAATACCAAAAAATATACCGAAATGATGATTAAAATTTTGATCATCATTTCGGTATACTTTTTGGTATTTTTTTAAAAAAAATTTAACTATAAAGTTATAAATCTCATCAAAATCTACAACTTGTAGTTCAATATTTTTTTTTCTAAGGATACTTAAAATTAAGTCAAATAAATCGACGAACGTTTTATACGAAATTTCAAAATCCGTAATCATTCGGATCAGGAGACTTTGACTGTCCGTTCTCTACACCCTAATGCGTTAGCATCACGCATCAGAGGAGTCGCATCCAAGAAAGTTGGAGGCGATTGTGGCACAGGCAGTTGTTCATCTTTGCCATAGAATCCTTTCCCTCACTTTTACTTGCCCCAAGACTAGGGGTGAGCAATCAGGTTAACCGACCCGACCTGTACTATATATAACCAATCCGACCCGATCTTCTTAATATCCGACCGATCCGACTAGATAAAAAACCCGACCTGACTCGACCCGAAATTAAATAGGGGCAGGTCGGGTCAGGCCGGATTGACCCGATAATACAAGCTATTTGATATTTCAAGTTTTCAACTAAACAGATATAGACATAGGAGGGCATATCATCCCATGGAGCTAAAGCCACACATCCATGACAGCTTATCATGGACAATTAGCAGAAAAGCTAAAGCCACACATCCATGACAGCTTATCATGGCCAATTAGCAGAAAAGCCGAAACTGAAAAGCTAAAGCTAAGTCACTACTCCATAAGCAAAATAAAAATCGCATGGGTCCGGAATAAAAAAGGAAAAGTACGAGGGGTTTAATTAAAAAAATAAGGACAAAAGTTGGTCAAACCCAACCTCGAAGACTATCTTTATCGAAATTCACCAGTTTTACTTTTAACCCCCTTTCTTTCTAGAAATATCGCAACCGCTGCAGAGAAGCTGCTTCTGTTCGAAAAATTCCCTCTATAGAACCTGTTTTATGCTTCTTCTTTTTTAATAGATTATCGCGGTGGAATCTGTAATAAGAATACATGTCTCCGTAGAAATTTTAAACTTGCAAATAACCTCCACATTCAGTATCGACCGACGCTCTGATATTCGAGTAGAGGAACGGAGGCTTCTGTCCCGAAGTACAGAAATTTTTTTAAAAATTCTGCTAGACAGTGCTTCCCAGAACTGAGGTTGCTTCCTAAAGTGCCTCCGAGACAGTTGAGCTAACCGCGCTCGGCTCTCTGTTTTATTTTTATCTTTTAATTACTTTCTTAAGGGGTGCATGTCATGTGATCTTCTTTATTTCCTCTCTTTTTTGTAGTTATTTTGTCTTTTTTTTTTTTCTTTTTTTTTTTTTTTTAATATATAGACGTTAGATATCTTTTTGAAGTGTTATTAAGTGAATACATCAACTAATGTGCTTCTAAATGTAATAATTATTTTTCAAAATGCCACTTTCTTTTGATGAGCAATATTCATGTTTTCTTCTTAGACAAATGAGGATAGATATTATAATTTGTATTGCCAAATAAGTGATGCTTGATAAATATGATACCAAAGAAATCTCCGAGGTGCGACGATTTTTTTCGAATTATGGTTAAAAAGTATCGAAATTGGTAAATTAAAGATGGGAACTGAGTTTGTCTATTTCAGGAATAGATTCCTGAAGTGAGCTTTCACCACATTCTCTAGGTACTACTGGCATCTCAAACAAAATATATCTGAATTATTATATTTATTTATTATTATTACTTTTTTAATATCTGAATTTAACTACTTGTGGAAGGTGCATTCTTTTGTAAATGTTATAGAAGCATTCACATAGCTCTCTCTTGTTTCTTTTTTTTTGTTAATATTATTTTACAAGCTTAATTTAGACAGACTAAGCCACTAATGTCCTGTTCAAATATCAATCTCTTTTTTTTTTGAGATAATGAGATTAAACCTTCGCGGTGCAGCAGTCTCCGATGTTATTGGGACACCGGTTTTTAATCACGATCTATCAACCATGTATTAGGTCGGTACCGCGGTCAGAAAATAAAACTCCAGCCCGATGTGTACTTCGAGCCATACGTCGAGTATTAGCGTTATGTCTAGCTATCATATTAATTAGCAACTCTAACTAAAAATTCGCTAAGATTATCTATTTTCTATTTCAAAGCCATCCGTGGGATTTGAACTGTTTAATCAATCTTGTTTAACTAATGTGAGTACATTACTTTAACTAAAAAAGAAAAAAAAAAGGAGAGTGCAAGTACCTTTGGCAAAGATTGTGGGATGAGAATCATGAAAAAAAGGAGCAAATGATAGACTGAGCACTAATACTCATTAGGACTTACATGATCTCTGAATGCAGAGAATGTATGTAGTACGTATCTCGATACAAGTTGTGCGATTTTGATTCCATCAGATCCATCAGGAAATCCGGATAATGGCATTTCTTAGTTGGATTTCAGATACTAAAATTCCCCTCCACATGATAATTATCACTCCTTCATGTCTAAAAAGATAGATGTAAATAAGGGAAGCTCATTGTGGGAGATGGTGTAATTTCACCATCTTTATATATCAGCTTCCCTTTCTCTTCTTTTTCTTCTTATATTTTTCTGTGATTCCAATGTTCAACAAGGCCCTCGTTAAAAATGAAATTACAGAGGCCTCCACATTCCATCTTGATTCCCAATTATTGATACTCCCACCTGCTCTACCATAAAAGCAAACATAAACCCTCACGAGCTCCACCCACAAATCCTCACTTTCTTTCTCCAACTCTGCATCAATCTCCAGGTAAGCTTCAATTTCACCTCTTCCACTTCATCTTTCTTCTGTATAGCTGCTGTATGTAATATACTTTTATATATTAATATTTCTATATGGTTATCTTATCTGATAATTCGGTTTATGACCTGCTTTTCTTGATGCATGCAGTATATATAACCACAGTAATAGTTAGCATGAGATATGCATGCAATGTAGAAGAATAACATCAAATCCATGATTTATCAGGAATTTTTACAAGAAATATAATGTTATAATTCTCATTTCATATTATCATTGAACATTTTATTTTGTTTGGATGTTCACTTTATCATTTATCAAAAAAAAAGGTGTCGATCGTCTGGAAGGGTTTGAGAAGATGAACAGGAAGCCGGGAGACTGGAACTGTAGGTCGTGCCAGCACCTCAACTTCAGCCGCCGTGACTCATGCCAGCGCTGTGGCGACCCGAGGTCTGAGCGTGGCGGCGGCAACTACGGGAGCTCTGGCGGCGGCCGTGGCGGAGGTGGCGACTATGGAAGCTTCGGCGGCGGACGTGGTGGAGGTGGTTCGTCGTACAGTTTCAGCGGTTCCGACGTGCGGCCGGGCGACTGGTACTGTACGTGCGGAGCTCACAACTTCGCTAGCCGCTCCAGCTGCTTCAAGTGCGGCGCGTACAAGGAAGATTCTGCCGTCACTGCCGGCGGATTTGATGGAGGCGATATCCCACGTTCTCGCGGCAGCGGCAGCCGTGCCGGATGGAAGGCCGGCGACTGGATATGCACCAGGTGTGTTCTCTCTCTCTCTCTCTCTCTCTCTCTCTCTCTCTCTCTCTCTCTCTCTCTCTGCGTTGTTATTAGTATGGATATCGTATATATGGTAGCATGCGACAGGATTAATAGCACCACTGTAAAGATTTAGCTTTTATGTTCAAAAAATAAGTATGTTGCGTCGCTCCAAGGCTGCTACTCCATCTCCACTCTCCATCTTCTAGCACTCATCCCAAGTGATTTTCAATTGGAAAAATTACTGTTCAGCCTCCGTTTTTCATTTCTTACTGTTCAGCCCCCCGAAACGTCACATAGCGGCACGCGCGCGCCGCCACATCGGCGGAGAAACCAGTTTCGGGGGGCTGATTTGAAACACCCTAAAATTAGGGGGGCTGAACAGTAAATTTCCTTTTTCAATTTCACTGTCACTGTCATCACACTTAGCCTCATTTTCCAAAAAAAAGATAAAAAAAAATAAAAAATAGCATAGTGTCTCGAAATTGGTAAACAGGATGAAAGGGTGATCAGTGGAGACGAAAAAATGAAAAAAAAAATATATAATGGTTAAGAGTATATTCATAATCTAACATCTTAACTTTCTTTTTAATGTTGTAATTAATTTTTTCTCCAATATTTTTTTCCATCCAAACAAGTTGGAGAGAAAATGTTCGTTACCAAGCACATGTACCTCTAAAGACTCACATAATCCACTGATGCTACTATCTTATCTTTAACTAAATTTTTACAAATATCTTTAAGTTAGAAATATATTTTATGGATATTAAAAAATAAATAATTTTAGTTCTCGAAGCGATGATTTATGAAAATTTCCAATGAGTAGCTATTGTTTATAACCTCAGAGTATCTCCTAAATTCCACACAAAAAAAAAAAAAAAAAAAAAAAATCTATATTTTCCAGAATTCTGGAAAAAAGATGCAAGACTAAATTAGAAGACAATGTTGTATCCAGGTCAGGATGCAATGAGCACAACTTCGCAAGCAGAATGGAATGCTTCCGATGCAACGCCCCGAGGGAATCAGGTGCATTTTGCTACTAATTTGAAATCTATATCATACATTTTTACTTTTTTTTATTTATTTATTTCCAACATATATATGTAGTTATTTATTTATATATATATATTTATCTCTCTTGTTGTAGGTACTGAAATTTGAAGAAAATTGACGCGGGACAAATAGCGATATATATATATCAAGTTCATCCTTTGAATTTCATCTTTTTAGTGTTTTTTTAAGCCTGCGAATCGGACAATGGCGTCGAAAACATTGTTCGTTTGGCAGGGATTGTTCTTATTTCTTTCTAAAATTTTATGTTTGATTTGAAAGTTGTATTTCTCTGGTCTTTGATCCCTTTGAAACATAGACTTGTGTTGTTTGTTCTAATTTATAAAACCTCTGGTTAATATTTATTTTTTGTCATTTTGTATGTCTACTCATAAAAAAAATCTCCAAAAACTCCCATATCAGTCCCTCGTTTTTCCGTTTATTCCAAATCAGTCACTAAAAATGCGAAACATGTGCAACGCGTGCTGTCATATCTCCCGTTTTTCAGCTTTCAGGGGCTGATTTGGAACGACCGGCTGAAATAGAGGGCTGAAATGGAATTTCCTCAAAAATCTCGCCTCTATGGCTAGATAATGATAATCCTTATTCATGTTATATTATTCTAAGGCATTTGCTTTTATGCTTACATAATTCAAAATTACATTTTTTTTGCCTTCCTTATTTAAAATAGCGTTTTATGTTCTCTTAATTCTTGATTTATCTTTTTTATTAAAAGATGAGAACAATTTCGTCACTTTACACTGCCAAAAGAGACATAAAAATATTATTTTTAATTAAAGAGTAAATTTTTACAATTTTAAATGATCATGAGACATACAAATGCAAATATTCCTTCAAGATTTATTTTCTATTTACCTTACAAGCATTGTCATACTTTGCTAGATAAGTGTGCTCTATAGTATTTGTTTTCATTTTAAAAAATTAATCTCTAAATAGATATTTTAAATCTTCAAATTTTTTATTAGTTAAAAATTTTGAAGCATCAAAGTTTCTATTTGTAGGTATTTTATAAAAAAAAATTTATAGAGTACATCAAAATTTATTTTTTATAGTTAATATGTTTTCAAGAATTAGTTATATAATTGATTTTGTTAAATTTTTTTTTGAAAAAGATGGACTTTTTTTTGTACGAAAAATACGAAATAATCTAGAACAAAGCTAATTCAGTGTTGAGCTGCTAATACACAATAACAATAAAGTCTTTTACAGTAGATAGCTAGCTACTAGACTTATATGTTATTATGTTCTATTTAGAGTCATGTCTTCATTCAAATCAAATATAAAATGAGGTCATTTTAAAGTTTTGCCCAACTCTCTTTCATCTTCATCTACCTTTTTGAGAAGTCATTTAACGCCTCATACCTTCAAATCGGCACATCATTTGGTCTTCTTTTTATGCTTAAACCAATTTAAGCGATTTTTTCTCATCTTGCTCTCTATTGACGTTAGACTAACATTCAAATAATCACTTTACGTCTAATCCGATCCTTAATTGTGCATCCGTACTATCAAGATAGTATATTCATTTCTGCTATATGTAATATACAATACTCATAAATTCCACAAAACCACCCAAACATTCACCAATAAGCAAAAAATAATACCAAATCATCTTAAACATGATCCCTTGTAATAGGGCTCACCACCTAAAATTATTATTATTTTTCATATTAATATTATAAATGAGTGGATCTATTAGGTACACTAGCATTTTTCATGTACAATTAGTATAGCTCTCTCTCTCTCTCTCTCTCTCTTTTGTTTTAGTGGAGATTGATTCATGAATGTTCCCTTTGTGCTTTTATGTTGGGTTATGTTTGGAAAGATTCTTATATCACCTTTAATTTGAGCAAATGGCTTTATTTATGTTGCATATCTTCAACTTTGCTTTGGTTAAGTTATCATATGTCTAACTTCCATGATGATCCTGTTGGGCTACAGGACCAGCATATGGGCCATCTCAAGGCCCTTTAATATGGTACTTATCATTTCTATAGTTTAATTAAAAATTTTAATTATCCCCTTTTGTGCAGTTGATAGTACTCTTTCTCTCAAAAAAGAGGTTGGGTATTTATGCTCATTTGCCCCAATAATTTAAAATTATATTTTTTTCCCTCCTAATTCGTAATGCCCTTTGACTGTGTGAAATGACAAAATTATTTTTATCTATTTTTTTAAAAAGTGAGGACATATAACATCACGATAGCAGTTTTGTCATTTTACACGGTCAAAATAAACGTAAAAATGTTATTTTCAATTAAAGGAATATATTTTTATAATTTTAAATTATCAAAGGTATAAAAAACACAAATATTACTAATACCCAATTTTGTGCAGTTGATAGTACACTTTCTCGCAATAAGGAATGCTAACATTATTTCAAATAAGTCCTTAATATTTTTGAACAATTTACAAAATTATCCAATAATATATATATATATAATATATATATATATATAATATATATATATATATATATATATATATATTTATAATATATATATATATATACAAAATTATTCTATAATTTTATATTCATAATTGTTTACATAATAATTTAAGACTCTAATTAATAAAATTTTAGAGTCTTAAAATATTTATTTAAAAATATTATATATATATTATATTAATATATATATATATATATATATATATATATATATTGTGTGTGTGTGTGTGTGTGTGTGTAAGGGAGGGGGGTTGTGGGTTTGCTTAATTTTTTAAATATCCAACAAAAAAATCATTTAAAAAGATAATTAGAAAAAGAATTTGTGTGTAATGATTTTTTTTGGGAGAATTATATTTCAGCCTCCATAGTTTATGATTTGTATTTCAATAATTCGAAATGTGTTTTTACGCCGACGCAATTTTTTATTTCAAAAGCTGAAACGCACGACTGTTGAAATAGGGGACTGAAATTATTATTTTTTTTTTTTTTCTGGTTTGGTTGCTTACAATCAGTCAATCGACTCAATCCTATCGTCATTCCTTTCAGTGCCAACGGGCAGGATGGATGCGACTTACTCCTTGGGATGGGTGTCTGGGAGGAGATGGAAGGAGATAGAGGAGCTAAGTCTGCTTTCTTGAGAGTTGATAATTAATTTATTTCTTTTACGTATAAATATTTAGATCGTATTTTGATGACAATTTAAATAATTAAATATGCATTTTACTCCCTTTTTAGTTTTATTTGGAATTTGGAGCTGGTAAACTCTATCTGTGATCTTTGGACTGCTTACGGATCCACTAAGTCGGTCCGGTGACATTGGATCCAAGTCTTAATTGGTCCAATGGACCATGATTAATTAGTGTCAGATTAGTTACCATCTTTTGTGGACCAGGTTAGGCTCACCTAGGAAGCACATCTACGGATGCAGATATAGAAAATAATACGAACATAGAATATGATAATTTTTAGAAAAATAGGACAGAATACGGCTCAAAAATAAAAAATATAAATAATTAAAAAATAATATATATTTAATATATTAAAATATAATAATATTAAAAATAAGTTCTTGTATAATATAATATTTTACGTCATTAATATACATTTGAACAACAAACCTCTAATTACATAAAAAAAAAAAGAATATATTATTTTAGTATATAACTACTTAATACTATATAAAGATAGTAATATATAGTACTTTAAAAAAAATCAAATTTTCTTTAAAAAAGGCAAAACAAAATATATACATGAACACATGTGTCAGATATTTTGTTATGACGTTAAGAATAATATATCTTTGAATTCTATAAACATTACTTCAAAATATGATAAATTTATTTAATTTGTATACCGTCAAGAATAATATTGATCTCAGCATCTATTCAGATCAAAATATTTAAACTTCTTAATTGGTAAAATATCTCGGTCTATGATATCTGTTATGAGGGTAAATTACCTATTTGGTACCCCGACTTGTACCTATATTAACTTTTCATACTCCATTTTGTAAACGCACCTCAGCGCATACCTCCAGCGAGAATCCGTGACGACGCCGTTAACATGGATGACGTGGCAAAACGGGTTTTTTATCCGTTAACATTTAGAACCCAAAAATATCAATTTAGAAGCATATTTAGGAAAAACTGTAAACATAAAAGTTGTATACTTTGATGAGATCTACAACTTTTATGTTTAACGTTTTTTCAAAAAATGCTTCGAAATGTGTGTTTTGAGGCTCCCAATTGTTAACGGATTTTAAAATCAACTTATTAACCCGGTACACTTTGAAGACTCAAAACACCTGTTTCCAAGCATTTTCTGGAAAAACTTTAAACATAAAAGTTGTAGATCTTATCAAAATCTATAACTTTTATATTCAAAATTTCTCCAAAAAATATTTCTAATTAGTGTTTTGGGTATGGAAGTGAATAAGTAAAAATTTAACTCGATAAAATTTGGAGCCTCATAACACCTACTTAAAAATACTTTTTGAAAAAATTTTAAATATAAAAATTATAGAGTGTGATAGCATCTACAACTTTTATGTTTAAAGTTTTTTCAGAAAATGCTTGAAAATAGGTGTTTTGAGTCTTCAAATTGTACCGGGTTAATAAGTCGATTTTAAAATCCGTTAATAATAGGGAGCCTCAAAACACATATTTTGAAGCATTTTTTGAAAAAACTTTAAACATAAAAGTTGTAGATCTCATCAAAGTCTACAACTTTTATGTTCAACGTTTCTCCTAAATATGCTTCTAAATTGGTACTTTTGGGGTCTAAATATTAACGGGTAAAAAATCCGTTTTGCCACGTCATCTATATTAACGGCGCCGTCACGGATTCTCGCTGAAGGTATGCGCTGAGGTGCGTTTGCAAAATAGGGTACGAAAAGTTAATATAGGTACAAGTTAGGGTACCAAATAGATAATTTACCCTCTGTTATGACGGTATATAATAATTTTGGTTTTTTTTAAAAAAAACCAGAAACAATCTAAATTCCTTCAATGAACACTGGATCAACTGAGGCAGCCATCTTAACTCAAAATATGATTGGCTAGAACAACATTAACACATACACACACACAGGGAGGGGAGAGAGAGAGAGAAGAGAGGACTTAGGCGATCTTCGTTCCTGGCGATAATGAAAATCCGTCTCGGGATGTTCTCGATTATCTTGCTGCTCGCGTTCTCCAGCTCCCCGCCGATTACCTCCTCTCGCAAGTAAGATCATCGTCATGCTTTCTTCAGTCCGTAAATTTCGATAGTAAGGGTTACTACGGATTTAGATCTTTCAGGTTTTTTGTTTTAATGAATTAAAGTTGTTGTAATAACTATTCTGGATCCACAAACTGAACAGATTGAATGAATTATTTGCTTCCTGAATCATTTTAAATGATCTCTACTCGACGACTTCGATTTGCATATACACTTACATAGTGACTTACAAAGAATACTAGATCTTCCAAGATCCTGCCCGGAATTCAGCCCGAAACGATGCATCATTAAACTATAGTCTTCTTATAGCTGAAATTTTTTGATTTCGAGATGAGCTACGGGTGGTTTCATTACTTCTAAAAAAATTTAACCTAAGCATGTTTTAAAAAACTTAACCTAAGCATGTTTTGATTGTATCTTCTTTCTGTGTTGGCATCGAAATGCAACGTGTTTTACTCAATTTCTCTAGTTGATATTTGGTATTACAAATTAGGTAGTGTGCTAAGAAGGTAAGATAATTTTTATCCTGCACATTGTATACTTAGCTGGCTACTGAACTTTTGGATAAACACATGCTGTTGGCATCTAAGATGTTATGAGGGGCTTGTAAATGTCTAATAACAAACAGTCGTCTCCTAGCTACCATCAAGCAACATTTCTTTTGGAAGCATATATCGATCTTCTACCTTTCCATATATGAAACTACCAGGATAATCAACCTTCCCCATATGATTTATGGATCATAACTTTTTGTGAATTTTTTATTGGATTTTAATGCCGAATGTAGGTACAAGGTCTAATTTAGATGCAACTACATGCATTATCGTTTATATGTGCAAAATATCCAATCATACACCCATGCATTGTGTATGTGTGTGTGCTAAGTTGCTTTTTGCTCGCTTAATTGAACTGGATTGATGTGGATGACTTCCGAATTGGAGTGTATCTTAGGAAAAATATTATTAGGTAAAATTGTGTATACGTGGCTGCATGCGGCAATATTTTTTTTCATTTTTTATTGTTTTTTTGAGAAAATAAGTACAATCTCTTATTTTGAACATGTCACTAGATCAAGATGGATCCATGCAAATTGCAGACTATATCCATGTTCTATGACAGTGTGCAAAATAATGGGTCATATACTTGACATTGCTGATTTTAGTCTTAATTACTTTACAGCATAAGTTTCTTGCAAGTCATCCTGATTTTCGTTTGGTAATTATTCTTCGAATTTCTCTTATATTGATTTCCTAGTTTTATTGTGCCTTAGTTTTATATGTTAAAAGTTAAAACTATTGGAGCTCTATTACTAAAAGTTTGTGATTTCACATTGCTGAAAAAAAAATGCTTACTCTTAACTTGCGAAAATGTTATCCTGGCCTATACATGACCCTCTTTGCTCTTAGGATGGAACTGGGTACGAAGGAGGAGCAGCTTGAGCTTGTAACCCACCAACCCAAGAGACCGATGACATACACAAAGTTTGACCCTTCAAAAGCAGTTCAAATATCATGGCATCCAAGGTCAGTCACTTTGGAGAACAAGATTCTTTTGCGAGCATTTCCATCTTCACCCGTTCACCGTCCTAGTTCTGTCCTTCTAAGTAGAATATCTACATGAAAAAGATTTGGTCTCCGGCTTTCAATCTTAAATCTACCTTCCCCTGATTTGCGGAAAAACATCTAGTTAATTGCCACTCAAAGATACAAGATGTTACATGCCTAATATTTGGTTTCTCAATTTTAAAGTCAGGCTTTTCTTATATGAGGGATTTCTTTCTGAGGAGGAGTGTGAGCATCTTATTTCGCTGGTAATATCTTTGCCAAGTAGCTCTTATATGTCAGAGTGACATTGATTGCTTCTCATATCATTCTTTTGCATGTAGGCAAAGGGTAATAAGAAAGTTTCTCTCACTGCACAAGATGTTTCAGACAATAGCAAGCCGAGAAGCTTGAATTTTATGTCTGGCTTGCTTTTGGCAAAAGGGCAGGTAGCATCTGCTCCTCTTCTAACCTTCTCTAACCTTTTCAATTAGATAATTATGATCAAGTTACTTGGATAATTCATCAATTATACATGTTCCTTGCCGCTTTATTATTTTCCATCCCTCCCAAAGCTTGTCCACAGTTGTCTGTTTAAGACTTTAATAAAATCGATTAAAAATTATTTACTAAGCAATTCATTTTTCTTCGTTGAAGGATGAAGTTGTTACAAAGATAGAAGAAAGAATATCATTATGGACTTTTCTTCCAAAAGGTTACCTTTTTTTCTCAAGTATTCATGCCGGAAACGATTGTTGGTACATGCTTCTTACTTCTATGACTTCTCTTGAATGCAGAGAATGGTGAAGATCTCCTTCTCTTTTATCACGGAATCAATGAAAGCTCTAAAATCAGTTATGATAATAACAACGACAAGTCTAAAGCATCTATCGGTAGTCCTCTCGCAACAATTATAATGTATCTTTCTAATGTTACCCGCGGTGGTGAGACCATATTCCCCAAATCCGAGGTATTTTATCATTTCTATGATGATTTGTTCTGTGTTCCTTAGTTAATTCTGTAAAGATATGTGATGAACTATAATGAATCTTCTGCTTGCGTCGTTTATAGCTAAGAAATAATCATGCGAAGAACAGCAGATGGTCCGAATGTACAGCAAAGAGCTATGCAGTAAAGCCTGCTAGAGGAAGTGCTCTTTTATTGTTCAATCTGCATGTCGATGCTACTCCTGACGAAAGCAGTATTTACGGAAGTTGTAAGGTGATCGAGGGAGATAAATGGACTGCAACTAAACGGATCCATCAGAGAGCGTTCGTTCGATATTCAAAATCATCATTGCCAACGTCGAACGAGGAGTGTACTGATGAGGATCCAAACTGTAGCCGCTGGGCTGCTAGCGGGGAATGCCAGCGAAATGCTGTCTATATGTTAGGTACAGCAGATTACTATGGAACTTGCCGAAAGAGTTGCGGTGTTTGCTAGAATTGCCTCGGGATGGGTGAATATACACTCATTATTTGTTTTCTTGTTTTTTTTTTTTTTTTTTTTTTTTTTTTTTTTGCTTTTAACTATTAGGCTTATTTATCCTTCTGCCATTGAAATGCCCCCACCAAGTGATGGTTTGGTTGCAAGTTGCAATAGGCGAGTGGGATAACCATCGCTCGAAATCGGTCGCTGCCCATTTAGAAGGGTAGATACCCGGGATCTCTTCTGCCGATTGGGGAAGCTGAACCGGGTTTGTTCTGATCTCCGATAGTGGAGCAGAGGATAGTCGCTCTAGATTTTATGCATAACGTAGAGTGAAAATATATTATAGGTTGAAGGAGGACTGTTGTGATTCAGTTTGTGCTCAATGGTTGGATCCTGGTATATATTAGGTGGTGTTTCATCTCATTATTATTATCTCAAAAAAAAACACGTCTACGTCTTTACGCACTGGTCTGAGTGAATGTCCCGAGCCACATGATCAGCTTCCATCGTTTGCCCTAATCTCCGATATTTTCTCGGTTGATATTATGTGAGAAACCTCCTATATCTATGCCGATGCTTTCTCAGCAGATCTTGATATTCTCTGCTTTGATTGATTTGTTGCTTGGTGAAAGAGAATCAAGAGATCTGAGCAATTTTCTTGGACTTTCTTGAAACGCTCATCCTTGGATTTTCGTTCTCAATCTCCTACGTTCGTGCGGGAGTCTGAGTAGAATAGTCATCTACTTCCCTGTCCTCTCTGTTACTCTATAATCCGAGAAGAAGAGCAGGCATGGTGCATGAGATTGCGTTGTGTGCTTAATCCGAGAAGAACAGAGGGTTAAAACTCTGATTTTTAAAATAATTTAGTTGTGTGCATGAGAATGAGTTGTCCACCCAGTACTCGGTCAATGTAGGATAAAAATTAAATTCGGTTAAAACCAAAAAAAAAAAAAGTTAAAAGTATGAAATAGAAAATTATTAACATAAATATTAGTGTCAATTTCAAAGATAAAAAAGTTAAAAGAATTAAAAATTGTAAAATTAGGTGGTTATTATATTGAGGAAGAATCGAAGAGTATTTTTGTCAGAAAATATTTTATGTTAGTTATTAGGATAGAAAATAAAAAAAATTGAAAGTAAGGGTTGTTTATCAGAATTTGGAGGGATTAAAAAAATTATTTTTACCTAGTCAAGGGATCTATAATATATTTAGAAATAGCTGCTCTTTGGTGTCTACTATTTGTTTGGCGCAGATATCCTGTGCTGAAGCACCAGGTTGTAGGAATTTGGACGCTCATGAGTCATGATCATGCGATCAAATAAAATACGGATAACGAGAAATTGTATAAAATTTTTGTCCGTTTATTTGGCATACTTTTAGAAAAATATTTTGAATTATAAAATTATAGTTATAAATTTTTATATAATCTATAATGTTGTAGTTAAATTTTTTTAAAAAAAAATATAATAATATGCTAAAAAAATAATTACACTTTATAATTTAAAATATTTTTTAAAAATATTTAAAAATAAATAAATAAATAAAATTTTTATACAATATCTCGTATCTATATTTTTAGCGAATCGCGATACCCACCGTTCAAATTTCTACACTCTTGTTTCAGCACTAGTATTCGCGCCTCATTTGTTAGTGAGAGATTTTTAGGTGTAACGTTATACCACGTCACTCCGTGTAACGTCTCAAAAAAAATCTATTTAGAAGTACTTTTTTAAAAAAAATTTAAAATCAAAATTGTAGATTTTGACGAGATCAAATAACTTTCGTGTTCAAAATTTTTCCAAATTTTTTTTCTAAAAATGTGTTATGGGGCTCCTAAATTTAACAGATTTGAAGCGGATTTAAAAACTGTTTTATAATCTATTAAATTCGTTAAACTTCGAAGTCCTAAAAAATTTATTTGGAAGTATTTTTGGAAAAAAAATTAAATATAAAAATTATAAATTTTATTAAAATTTATAAGTTTAATTTAATTAATTTTTTTTAAAAAATAATTATAAAATTTATTTTTTTAATTTAAATATAAAAAAATATACTGACGTGACGTAAATATTTTATTGTAGAATTTTATTTTGTTAGTTGTTTAGTCAAAGAAGTCAAATCGTCTTAGGAGCTCCTAATTGTCAAACTTCAAAGCATCAATATAATATTCTTTTTTTTTTCTAATTTGTCAGTACCGATTATCAAATACTTCCCCAAATGCTCCCTGCTCAGATTTCATTTCTCAGCACTGACGCATCTGAAATCATTCGTTCAACTTTCGTAGGATTCGTCATCAGAGGTTTGATCTTTATTGTCTTTGACGGATTGAGAAAGGAGACCTTGGTTTTCGTGGAGACATTTTCATGATTGTTATGCTAATTTCACTGTATATATTTTCGGAGAATTTAGCCTGATTTTTTTACTACAGATAGAGTAAGATTGATCGGTAAACAGAGTTTGTTTGCAGATCATGGATGATATGTCAAAATTTCTGCCATGAAGCTACCCTATGTGTTCTCAGAAATCTGTTGCTCCAATTCGTCTTGTAGATTGGAGCATTTTAGGTCATGGTTTTCAATCACCAGATGGAATTATTACAATATTCGTATTATGTTTTCCATTTTATACTTGGAAATTAGCTTTGCTGTTATGGATGGAAATTCTTTGATAATTGAGTGCAGATTGAGAGATCAGATTGTCGAAGGCTATTAGTTTCTGCTTTTGATTTTTTTTTTCTTGTTAAAGATGGATGCTCTCAACATAATTGCATCAGCTACTCAGATAGTTTCTAGCATGATAAGTGCTATAACCGCTTTGGAACAAGCCTCTAGGAATCTAAGTGAAGCTCCGAAGAGAATTCAAGCGCTTGAAGAGTTTGTATCTGATCTTGAGAGCTTGGCAAAAGGTCTTAAGCAAAAACATCACCAAAAGTTGTATAATTCTCAGCTCGAGCGGCAAATCCAGAGCTTGAATGGATTAGTTGGACAATTACGTCTCAAACTGACCAAGGCAAGGAAAACAGTTTCTAAGGGTAAAACTAGGAGCTTCACCCGAGTTGTATGGAGCTCCATGGCAGGGGACCCACTCTCGAAATTGATTCAATCGATGAGAGAAGATTTAACTTGGTGGCTAGAGTTGCAAAAAGCCACTGATCATGTCGAGAGAGTTATCGATTCTACCGCAGAGAAAATTTCTGCTACTTTGAAAGTTACAGTGGAACAAGGCTATCCAGTGTCTAGCAAGCGTGATTACATTACAGGTCTCCTGGAACAGGAAGATTCACACCGTGTTATTCTCATTGTTGGTCTCTCAGGAATGGGAAAATCGTGTTTGGCTCGTCAGATTGCGGCTAATCCCCCTGCCAAATTTGTGCATGGCGCGGTAGAGCTTGGATTTGGAAGATGGTGCAGCAAAGCAGCCTGTGGGGGAAATAGACTTGAATACCACAAGCGATTAGCAAAAAGAATATCTAGGTTTTTGGTGCAGATTAACTTCCTAAAAAAAACTAAAGATGAGATGACCGAAGATCTAGATGATGTTTGTTGCTCGCTTCAAACAGCCTTATCTGGGAAGAGTATACTGATTGTTCTAGACGATGTTTGCGAGCAAGATATTGTACACCGTTTCACAAAGCTGTATGACAATGATTGTAAGTATTTGGTCACGACAAGGAATGAAGCAGTTTATGAGATCACAGAGGCTGAGAAAGTAGAAATTTGCAAAGACGATGTTATGGAAATCAGCAAAGAAATTCTTCTCTATCATAGTTTACTTACCCCCGAAGAGATTCCGGTATGGAAACAACACTTGACCTCCAAAAATTATACGATTTTGTACTCCATTTTTTATGCATGCTTATCCGTCAATTTTTATTTTTTTGAGAAAAAACAAAAGGAACAGCTTAAGAAGCTTAATTATATGATGGGTACAGAACAAGTATTAATTCGATTCAATAAATATGGTAATTATCTCTACAAATACGAACGTTTGCACTCAGGCGGTTGACTTTAAAGCATGCCAAAACCTATCCCCTGGCAAGTTGCCTCCTTATCTTGTTTGGATTTTTTCGGACTTTGCAATTGCTATTTTCATATAGTACTTACCCTTTGTAAAACTTCTTTCTGGTTACTGCATTTCCGTTTCGTCCTATTAAAGAAAACTCCCTATTGTTGCTTTAAGTCTGTTGGTCACTGGACTTTCCGTGTAAAAATCTAGTAATGTGTTATGTACCAGGTCGAAGGGATTCGAGCCGTACGGAGACACAAATTTGAGGTCAAGTTCGGAGTAGCCAGAGTTTAGGGTTTGTATTAGATATATGTTATGAGTACTATTTGGAAAATATCTAGTAGGCAATATTTGTATTAAGGAAGATTATTATTTGGAATTTTATTAGAGCCGCCACCAGACTGCCGGTGTTAATCTTTGCAGCGTCCGGGCCGCTGACGGGAGCTGACCTCGTCGGTTCATAACATAATGGTCAACTAAACCTTAAGGTTGTGTTTGGTTCGTGAAATCTTGATTCCTGGGAATTTAACACGCGGGAATCAGATTCCCGCGTTTGGTTCGCCAAAGTCATGGTAATGCAACATTCCTATGGATGCAACATTCCTACAAATAAGGTAATCAAGATTCCCATGGGAGGGGGTGGGTATCTTGATTCCCTACAAGATTACTTACAGTATTACTTTTAATTTCCAGAAGTGCCCCTGATTTTATTCAAATATTTTATTAAAACAACCCTAATACCAAACTGTTCAGTAATTTCTCCTTTCTTCTCCGCGCTCCTTTCTTCTCCGTTCTCTAATTTTGTTTGGTGCCGGTGGATTTGGTGTCGACAATTCTCCTAAGTCCAACATCTTAATAACATATAAATAACCAAAGTGATACTAAACCTCTCAATTAACAAAATGACAAGTAAGATTTTGAAACAACTTTTATTTTATCTTAAGCCTGCGAGAGATCTAATTTTCATCATGTGCCAAGTAAGGGTTATGTTGTTTTTATCTTGCGATATATGCTTTTCTGATCCTATGTGGTTGTAATTTTTATTTAATACATTGCAGTCGGCTGGAGAAAATCTCCTAGACAGATGCGGTCACCATCCTCTTACTGTTGCTGTCATGGGGAAGGCTCTTGGAAAAGAGACCAGATCGTATAAATGGGAGAAGGCCATAAGCAACCTTTCTACTTATGCCGCGTGTGCACCCGGCCCTCTATCATACGTAAATGAGAAAGAGGTTGAGAAGACGCTTACCATATTTGGATCCTTTGAGTTCAGCTTGGAAGTAATGCCTAAAGATTCTCAAAGCTTCTTCATAGCCCTTGCCGCTATTTCTTGGGCTGAACCTGTGCCGGAGTCCTGCCTAGAAGCTATCTGGTTAGCATTAGGCCAAGACTGTATGTTTCCTCTTGTAGTCCGTAATTTAGTGGAGGGGTCTCTTTTGATAAGAACCGATCTCGATTTGCTCTACCATGTCCATGATATGGTTTCACTTTATCTCGAGAATAAAGTAGGCGATGCGATTCAGCTCCTTTTTGCGGAATCGGCCACTGATACCACCGCGGTGTTAGCTTCTTGGCTCTTTATCTTTGGGAACGAGACAGTTCAAATGGTTGCTAAGGAGAAACTTATTTATTTTCTTTCTGCTATAAATGAGACGCAAGCTATAATTACTTTGGAGGCCATGGTTTGTGCTCTCATGGCTAGTAAATCAATTTCAGAATTTGAAGCTAGCAGGGAAAGTTTGAGTAGAATATTGGGTCCGAAACTTGCAGCAGTCATAGCATCTGGATCACATGATCTAATTGCTGAGGCCTCCAGAGCCGTCACTGCGATATTCTCCGAAGAAGATTATTCTGATTACACTGAATCTCTGGAGAATACAGGTGCAATTGATAAATTGACAATGGTATTGGAAAATTGTCACGATCCATCGACTCAAACTGCTATTTTCACTGTCGCCGCAAAACTTGCCGAGTATGGCAATATCGAAACTACCAATAGAGTCCTACCAAGCATGCCGATGAAACAGCTAGAGGAACTTCTTTCCCCTGACTCAGAACAATATCATGAGAATGTGTTTATGATTCTAATGTCCTTACTTAAGGTTGGAAAATCCAAAATGGCACAAATAATGGTTTCTTCCGGAATTGCTAAGAAGCTTCTTTTAGTTATCGAGAGTGGTTCCGAGGTTTCTCAGCACCATGCTGTTGTTATCTTGAAGGCGATGCACGAAGTAGGTGTTCATCTGGAGAGAGAGAGCCTTCTTCCTGCAAGGTTGAATCTTTTGCCATGGGATGTGAGGCTGAGCTTGGAAAGATGTATTCTAGATAGGAATAAATTGTCGTCACCAAAACCTCTGCAACCCGAAGACCTTCTTCGTAAAAACGTAAGTATGGATGACAAGCAATTTATCGCATCAGTGCAGGATTTAATCCCGATCGTTGAAAAAGCGAGCGATCCTACTATCAGGAACATGATTTTAGAGTGTGGCTTGATTGAAAGATTAGCTTTTCTTTTGCAGCAGGGTGAGACAAGAAGAGATGAAGAAAGGTTGGGATGTGTTTTTCTACTTTTGAAATTGGCTTGTGCCGGCAGCGAGCCATTTATCCAAAAATTCTCGGAGCTCGGTGTAATTCTTGAACTAGTCAAAATGATGCAGTGCAATAATGAGGAGCTCCAAGATTCAGCATACACAGCTCTGCATCAGATCTTATTCGGAATTGGAGGAGCTCTTGTTGTGAATCAGTTTCTAGAAGGTGATATTATCGAAAGGTTGGTTCGATGCATGGACAGGAAAAAATTAAAGACGAAGGAAGTTACGGTTTTTTGTTTTCTGGACCTCGTTGAAGTGGGAACAAAACCTATCATAGAGAAAATGTTCGCATCACAAGTGGTCGAAAAAATTGTTAATATTGAGAAAAGCGGAGGGAAATTTACTGGTACTGTTGTGAGGTTTCTAAAAGGTTTGGATATGTGTAAAAATCTGTCGGCAGCCGAGAGATCCGTTATGAAGCAACAAGTGGTTAGGAAAGTACGCGCAGCTGTGAAGGGGCATAAAATAGAAACAAGGCTCATAAGTGGAGTCGATGCCTTCGTTTCCGAAAGTTCGAGAGGCGGTAGCAGTGGTAAACACAAGAAGTAGCTTTCATGGTGGATTGAAATTTATAATCATCCAGAAAAATCATTTCAAAGATTTATTTTCCAGATGCTGCTGCAGATGATCATCTACACAACACCAACAAAAAAAAATTCGCATAGAATTGCTGTTGCATCTCGGATTCTGCGCTGACAACATCGAAGAGACGGCTTGCAGTATGGCAGGAAGGCAAGCACAGTTCTGGGGCTTTGCTATGCACCCCAATAAATCACACAAGAAACTATACATGCTGACGTGGCACAATCAAGACCATACATCACGATGGGTATATATGTAATTTTGATATTTTTTGCAGAATACGGGAGAATTGTGCGGATCACTAGGCGCGTGTGTGGTGGAGATTGGTTGTGTGTGGTTTGTTGGGTAGTTTATTAGGGGTGAATAGTTTTTTCCATCTGGAAATTGTTTAAGTTGGACGAGGTTTTGCAACCTACCATTTTCTTCCTTTATTGAAACTAATTTAATTTTAGTTTTCTCAAGAAATTCATAAATTGTTAAGGCCTACTAAGAAGTGATATTGAAAACAAAATCCAAGCTCCTCAGTAAGATAGTATCATCGCTCTAACACTTTTGAGAATTTAGCTTTTGAATACCTGGATTTACTTTTGAGAATTTAGCTTTTGAATCCCTGTAATTCAGGTATGGATTGATGAAGGATGCATGAGCACCAGTTGAGCAATAATCAGAAACAAAAAAAAAAAGCATTTTTTTTTTTCAATTAGTTTGCTGGAACATGTAACAATGGCTGATCGGATGGGGGATGAGTTGATCTTGTCAAAGGGAAGAACAGTGCAGTGGAAATGAGTACCAGTGATGAGTCTTGGGATGGGTGCCAGCAGGTCCTCTCCTGCATTTTCCCAGATGAAACTGCTAAAAACCTCTATATTCTCAAGGGGCTTATGTGAATCTTCGCAGGCATGATTTGTTACTCCTACTTCAGGCCGAGGGTATTGCGAAAACAACTTCGTTTGGAACGTAGGCTACGTAGCTGTATATATCTATCCTTTTCAGATTCTGTATAGTGGTACTTGACTAAATTATTGTTTGTAGACAAATATTTTTTACTAACTGTCCGTCGGATTATCGGATTAATAAGCACAATTCTGTAGCATGAACGCTATATTAAAGTATTTTTTTAAATTAAATAAATAAAGTAAGTATAACTTTTATTTTGTTCTTAAAAAATTTGAATAAACTAATATAATATTTTAAGTTTCGAAATCAAAGTATTTTGTAAAATATCTTTTAAAATAGATCAAAAAAAGGTCTTTGGAATACTTTTTAAACTATGACTTCAAAATCAATTTTAGAATATTTTTAAAAAATGTAAATTACATAATACAGTAATATCTTTTGATTTTGTTTAACTTTTTTATTAAAAAAATTATTTTAAATAAAAATATCTAGATAATTGAATTACGTAAACTGTATAAATTTACTACAGCATCTAATTACAAGTGATGAAATCTAATTACACGTAGTACTGATCATCCCACATACAGTTCCTCGGATGATTACTCGCACCCACACAGTTACGATATACTAAACTCGAGATCAAACCAACGGCAACGATTAATCACGAGGTGTGCTATACCGCTCCCCTACACCGCTCCCGGAGAAATCCCCATTCGAAATTCTCTCGCATATTAAACCACGCTAATAAAATGCAAAAACCTCCATTTCTCTGATCGATCGACCGATTTATCCTCGAATTGATCGATGGATTCATCGATCGTGCGCAATACCGATTGCGTCTACTTTCTAGCGTCGCCGCTCACTTGCAAGAAGGTAACGATCTCTCCTAATTTTTGCGCCTGATTAGTTTGTTATTCATGTTCTTGAAAGATCAATTCTCAATTTGATTGAGTTCTTTGTGATTTTTAGTATTTACTGTGATTTAGAGAATTGGATAAATTAATGATTAATCTTGCATTCTATCATCAGGGGAGTGAATGTGAATTTCGTCATAGTGAGATCGCACGGCTTAACCCTAGAGAATGCTGGTACTGGTTGAATGGTAGCTGCCTCAATCCAACATGCGCTTTCCGGCACCCAGTAAGTAGTTGTGTTCGTATATTGTTTTATCATATTTGGTTGTTCGTGTGTCATTCTGTTGTTGCATATTTGCATGGTGGAATCTGATGATGTATGGTGGATTTTAATGATCAGTAATGGCCTCTGCTGCTTGCAATTCTACTAGATTTAATTGCAGAAAATAAGGTCTCACCTTCAACATCTTTGGGCAGGTAGTTATCTACTTCTAGTTTAGTGAAAGCTGGATCTAAAACGTTTAATTGCAAATAAGGAACATACGAACAAATCAGCACGAAGAAAATGCTCCATTCCAATTGTCTTTTATGCTTGCCTTAGAAAATGTTTTAAAACATTAACAATGCAAACATTAGTGACTAAAATGAAATTTGTAGAGCATGAACGACCAATTGTTATGCCATCTCTGCGGTTCACACAAACAAGAAGTCTAAATTTCTCATCAGATTATAATGACTTCAAACTGCTTGATGCTTGCTTCATCAGTTTAGGTTAAGGGCTTAGGTATCTGCGTAAGTGAAGGCTACAAAAAAAATGATATTTTCTAATTATATACGATTTTTGATGAAGTCTTGTGGATGGCCTTATGAGTTTAGCTTTGTTGGAGTTGAATAATGCCTTAAATCAGGATACGTTCCTACGTTAATACCTATGACTTAGCATGTTATCCCTTCTTTTCCTTTTTTTAGAGTAAGCTTCCCTTGATATTAAGTTGTTGTCCCTCCGATAGGTGAGAATTCATATTTTTACATGATAGTATTGTCAAATGGTAGATGAGAAAAGACTAGTTAGTGCCTCCCGCCCTTGGGTCGACCGGCATGCGTGCGGTTCGTGAGCCGTGCGTCCCGGATTCGATACCCAGGGGTGTCCTGAAATAGGAATATGCCCAGGGCCGTGTGTTTACAACGGTTACGTGAAAGCTGGTGGCTGTGTAACTCCCAGTACTCCATGTCTGGTCCGGAGGCAGACGTCAGGCCGGGGTTTTACTCTCCTGCACGCACCTGGATCCAATAGGTATTATAGGTGTGCGTAGAAAACTGTGGTCTGCGAGTTAGCAGAGACCCAGAGAGGGGTCTCGCCTCGTTATCTCAAAAAACAAAAAAAGAAAAGACTAGTTAGACTTGTCATTTTTTTCCAACTGCTTCATATATGCTATACTCATGGGTGTCTGTTTGTTGTTAACTTTCAAGTTGCAGCCATTAGAAGGTTATTCAGAAGATCCACGTGAATCAGCTCAATCAAGGGCTAATGCAACAAACAAGTCAAGTATCCCTTGCTATTTCTACTTCAATGCATACTGTATCAAAGGCGACCAATGTCCCTTCATGCATGATCTTGCTCCTGTAAAGAAAACAGCAAATCCTGCTGCTGATCTCTCCATAGATCATCCGCTGGAGAACATAACTTCTTTTGGAAGAGATGCAATAATAGATAAAAATTCTGCTGGAAGCGATACCGGACCTGCGTCAGTAGAGGTCCCATCAAATCATTCCGATGATACCTCAGACGTCATCGGACAAATAGACTCCAGAATAATTCCTCCACAGCCGGTCACAGATAATCAAGTAGAGGAGAACCTATCTGCAGAGTTATCTGCACCTGACTATGAGGAACCAGCTATTAATCGTCCTCCGTCTAGTGACTATGATAATAATGGGGAGCCGGTGTGTACTGATCAGAGTTTAGAGGAAATTGAGAATGAATATACTGAACGAGATGAATGGCTGGAGTCTTCCCCGGGATTTGACGTGCTCGTGAGTAACGGTTTGGATCAATTTACATATGATGAGGACGATGGTGATGCTGACCACTTGTTAGGTCATGAAAGGGAGCCAGAGAGGCCTCATAGCCATTTGTTCCAGTACGATTTTGATGACTCAGCTGGTTACGATCATTTGAATTACCCAGAAAGTGGTTATACATATGAGCAAAGCATCTTCGATTACTACGATCATCCTGCAGATGATAGGCGTAGTCCAGATTACTTCCACGGAGTTTCTGAGATTCCAAGAGAGAGGTTGTTAGAACCGATGTTTCAACGAAAGCGTAGACCCTTGCATAGGAATTATGGAGATGGAAATAGAATGGATCTTAGAGACCATCTGAGGAAGCGCAGTAAAGTGGATACTTCTAGAAGACAACATAATTCTCTTGGTAGAAATCGAAGCACGGAACGAATACAACCTTTTAGGCCCTTCCATCATGGCAGAGTGTCATCAGAAATTAGGAAGATAAGCAAGTCATCGCAGAATGATACTGATTCTGGTTTAAAGTTCCTGTTCAGACAACATAGGCTGAATAACTCGCAGACAGGCGGATATAATCGACCTGATAGAAGAGAAAGGGGTGATCGAAGAGAAAGGGTTAGTCGGAGGAGAAATGGTCGTCCATCACCAGCTTTGTACTCTGAGGCTGACAGAATTTCTGATGGGAACAAGAATTCGGAAAGAGCAAAAGAGGCTGCATTCTCCAGGCCGAAAACGCTTGCGCAAATAAGAGAAGAAAATAACAGAATCAAGTCCGATGGAAATCCTCGTATTGGGTGTCCAAGAAACAAAGTTCCTGATTTTGAAGGACCAAGACCTTTAAGTGCGATTCTCAATGAGAAAAGACAATCCATGTTCCCAGCTCCTAATACGGATGCAGCTGACACTAAATTAGAGCAGAGAAATTCTCAAGGTGATAACAGAGCTTATGATGAAAGCAGAGGCCACCAGAGTGACTTTGTAGACGGCGAAGATGAAGAAGATGGTTTTGGTAGGAAGCTTGCTGACGTTCTTGGGACGTAGATTTGGTTATACAAAGTATTTCCAGAGCGCAAGAAACGTCAAAAGGCCTGTCATCTTTCTTTTTCCAACATTTACCGTAGCAATTTGACCTCCTCCTATTGTACAGAGGTATGGCTTTTAACCTAGCTATTCAAATTATGGATTATTATAAAGATGAAATCTCGGGTTGCTGGTGCCGGCTTTCCAAATTTCTTGCCATTAGATTGTGTTTTTGCTTTAATATGCAAAAAAGAAATAGACAGCAAAGATTGAATGTATTTGCCTTGGTGTACAAAACACATAGTGTTGGATTTTCTTCTAAACTTGGCTCTATCACATGGGAGAATCGTATGGTTCCCTGTTCCTACTTTAGGAAAGCTTTTTACTTTTTTTCTTAACTTAGGCTAATCTTTTTCTTCTTTTTTTTTTTCTTTTCCACCAACTTGTCAAGCTTTTGCATCTTCTAATTGGTGCAATTGTTAGGCTCCACTTGACATGCCCAACTCTTCCTCATCTTGTCCTTAATAGAGACTATCTGAAGTTTTGATCAATTCATTTCAAATTTCGTCTTTAAGGGAGTTGCATCAGATCTAACGTAACATTCTCATTTCTGCTATTTCATCTTTGAGCTGCCAACATTAGAAGCCGTACAATTAGCCGGTTATAAAATCTTCAAAATTGAGATGTACAAAAGAAGCAATACCTAGCTTAATTAGTTGCCTAATGTCATGATTAAAGTTTCTGTACTACAGTTGATTTAAATCGACTGCTTTGCCTGATTCATAATCAAAAGCAATGGAAACTCCGATCCTTCACCAATTCCCTGGAAATCTATGACAATCTGAGCAGAATTAGGGTTGATCTTCTAGAACTTGAGATTTTATGCAGCTGAAAAATCTGAATAACTGGGTCTAGATTACAATTAGTAAAAGAGGATAATTCTTTCGATGTGCTCTGCTTCAGTCAATGCAAGTAATTGTAAGCTTCTATTAGATCCGTCGAAGATATTAACGAGAGATAGAACTCAGGCGGAAGGCTTACCGGATTCACTCTTCCTCCGCCAGATTCAGTGTCGCTACTCGGTTGCCGACGGCAATGCCGCTCGCCGGAGCTGTTTTGATTGATGAAGCTAGGGACCCCAAAAGGGACCCGCAGGTGTATGCGCGTGTTCGTATGAACATGCGCCAGTGGATAATACAAAGACAATAAGACAAACAAACGTCGGCTTTTGTATATTTTGTCATTCCGGATAAAATTTCTATTTTTTTAATAATTACTAATCAAGCAGACAGATACGTGTGAATTTAATTTTAAATTTTATAATTAAACAAAAAAAAGTTTAATTTATAAGTAGAATTAATTATATTGATATATTATAATATTATTTTATCAAAAAAAAGAAAAATAAGTCTCAAAAATTGTAGACAGACATATACACAAATAACAATAATATTATTAGTAGTAGTTTTATAATTTTCAACAAAATATAAATTATATAATATTTTGTTATATATTTAATTTATTTTAATTATTAAATAATTATATAGGATATAAGATATTACCAAATTTTTCACATTTTAATATATATATATAATTAAAAAAATAAATTTTACTAATTTTTTGCATCGAACTTTTTTTTTTCAAATATACTAAGGCTCATAGATCTTTATTTGTAATTAGGTCTTGCCGATATGCAACTACCGAAATAAAAGTTAAGAAAATGATGTTTCCTACAAGTATGGAATGCTGGATATTGCAGCGTCCGTCAACATTAAGCTAATTCCAAAATGTTCTTGTTTCTTCCCTTTCCTTTTCTGTCATAAATAAATTCAATGTCCATCAATAAAGTCTTTGAAGACCCTTCAATTTTATAATAATATTTATTTTTTAATATTTTATAAAAATAATAAATTTATATTTTGATGTGATATATGATTTTTTTGTCCATTTTTACAAAAAAATTAAATAAAAGAGTGTCTAATACCGCTTTTAGATGTTGCAGTCCAAGAAAAAGAGTAATATTGGGCTCAAACATTCCATTCAATCTATAATTTCTGTGCCTCAGGATAGGCACAAAAAATGCCTCGGGATATGCACCGTTCGGTTCCGAGACATAGAAAAATACTGGTCGGAATAATTTTTTCTGTAAAAGAATGCTTGTAGGTATACCCTCAGACGGTTCATAGACGTTTTGTTTTTATATATTTCTTTTTAAAAAAATTAAGCTACACTGCTATGGATCACCAAAATATTTTTCATTTTCTGAAAAATATCAGACTAATACATCAAAGGACGACGGATTTTAAATGTAAAATAGTTTTTAAAAAGTTATTATTTTTTCAATGCGTGGCAACTACATTAATATTTATGATATCATAATTCGGTTAGCTATTTGGTACCACATATTCTAGAAAGCATTTTAAGTCCTTGCCACCTGTTGTAATGTACTTGAGACATACAAGTAGCATTCTACTATCGAATAAAATATTTTTTCAGATAAAAAATGTGTTCGTTTATTTAAAATATTGGTTTAATGTTGTGACTTTTTTTTAATTATCTTTAAAAAACAAATTTTAAAAAATGATTTAATGTACGAAATAATTAGCACAGAACAGATAAATAATAAATAAAAAACTATTTTTATTTTCTTTACAGGTTCTATCTTATATTCTTTGTTTATTATGAACACCTCTATCTAATGATATTCCTTTTTCCATATTATTTAAGAAAATTAATTTTCTTTTTAAAAATCCAATAAAAACGATAGAAAACTATATTGCATCCCCAAAGTGAATCCATGCGACATTATTTATAACTATAACATTTTTTTAAATATTCATTAAATATGATATAAAATTTCATAATAGAAATCTGAATCAATTTTAGCTTAAAAATAATAGAAATACAATTCTATTCGATAAAATAGCTATAAATAGTCTGAATAGTTTTTTTTTTTTAGTTCAGGTTTGATAAATTCGATTCAGAGACGCAAACAATATAATCGAATTATTTTTTAAATTAAATAATTAGGCCGAATCTCTACAAATAAATGCCAAATTGTTTGTGTGGTCCTCGTCGTCGATGGCGTTTTCGTAATTTGCGCCTCAACGAAAATCTAATTACGCGGCAGGAATAGCAGGCCAGAAAAAAGCATGGGACATAGAGCTGGGGCCTGGGCACATCTAATCACCGTCCTTCTAGACAAGATGAGATCTCATCCAACGTTCTCCAGTTCTCCACGAACACCTTCTGCTTACCTTTGGATTCCCCTTACAATTTATGGCTTCTAACAAGGCCACGCTTACGTACTACCAACCGTCCGATCTCCAATCCGACGGTTACGACTGGATTTTCTAAACCCAGCAAACCCTTCTTTATGAACAGTGAAAGCTTGCTTGTCCCCCCCTCCCTTTCTCCCTCTCTCTCTCTTCTTCTAACTTCTACAGCGAAGCTCACAGGGACATTCTGGGAATTCGTGAGTAGAAATCTGAAAAGTAGAAGTATTCTCTGTCTTCTCTTTTCTATTCATAAGCTTAATATTCATATTAAGGAGCCGTTGTTTATATTATCCGAATGCAAGAAGCTGCGACTGCCTCGCTGCCTTCAAGCAGCGAGAGATCTTCTAGCTCTACTCACCAAATGGATCTCAAAGAAGGCAAGATCTTATTTCTGTAGTAATTACATTATTATAATCAATCTTTTGATTTACAAACTTTGGATTTTTATTTACAGGGGCAGAGAGCGACGATGAGATTGGAAGAGTGCCGGATTTCGGTGGTGAAGCGACCGGTCCATCGTCGTCCGGCCGTGAATTCAGCTCAGTTGCTGGACCCGACCGAGCGGTTCAAGCATCGTCGGCTCAAACCGGCGGCCAGCGCAAACGTGGAAGAAACCAAGCTGATAAAGAACAAAAGCGTCTTAAAAGGTTTATTTTTGTTTTGTTTTACCTGCCTTCCCATAATACCTCCTACCAACCTTAGAATTCCCCTTGAAGAATAAGCATTGTTTCTTGTTAATCGAAGGTTGCTGAGGAATAGAGTGTCAGCGCAGCAAGCTAGGGAGAGGAAGAAGGCTTATCTTAACGATCTCGAGGCGAAGGTTAAGGACTTGGAGAAGAACAACTCGGAGCTGGAGGAGAGGTTATCCACCCTACAAAATGAGAATCAGATGCTTAGACATGTAATGTTCTCGTCGATCGATTTATTGCTTTTAGATCGATACATGAATGATATGGATCACGTAACATGTTCATATGCTTTCAGATTAAGTTATTTAGTTGAGAATTTATACTTTATAGTCGTCAGATTCAGTCTTCATCGCTATGTAATATGTAGAAATGATTCCAATGAATGTAGAGGATGTCTATTCAGGATTATCCTGTGATATTCAACAATATCTTTCCAAAATGCAACTTTTTTCTGATTATTGATTTTTATTGTTAGGATATATAAAACCATATGCATACATTAGCTTTTAGGCGAAGATTATTCAAGATTGTATGAGAGCAAAAGGTTCCAAATCTGAATCATATCAGTCGTTTCATGAGCTGTAATGATCATCTTGTGTTAAAGTTTGCAAAGTACCAACAATTTGAGCATGTTCATATGTTTGTTACTGTAGTAAGTTTTATTAGCTTTGTTTAATTTTTAAAAAATGCATCTAGAAAAATGCCGAAAACTTACTTATTATTGGTTATGGATGTTGTTAAAAGGACAAATCAAGAACGGATTCATGCGAAAATATAATACTTACGGTCTATGTTCACTTAATTTCTCGAATTTGCTTTTGTGAATTCTATTAGGCGCTCATCCGTTGATGCCATTTTCGACTTCGTAGTTATATGAGATGCTAAATCTTGGTACCATAATTAAGTTATTTTACGTTCCGTAATCTAAGATTTTTTTTTTTTTTTTTGGGTGCTGCTTGGACTGCAGATTCTAAAGAATACTACTGTTAGTAGAAGAGGATCAACAAGCAGTGCAAATGGAGAAGGCCAGTAGAAGAACTACAGAGATCAGATTATATCTTACTTCGAAGAGCAATGCTGGGATCTTCTAATATAACCTCTAAAGAAATCTATAATTGAGGTGGAATCGTCTGCACCACATGTTTCAAACTAGTCAGCCCCGCCAGTTGAACATGTGAAATCATGTTCTCACTTTTAGAGTTATCTTTAGAGCACAGACAAGATTAGAGAGCATTTATCTATGTAGAATGGAAATACATACCGATTAATTACACTAGATATCGATCATTGTACAGTATTTACCAAGTTCGATGTTTTCGACAGATTGACCCTTAACTCTTCGTTTGATGATATGTTGTTAATATGTGATTGAGCTTTTAAAGGAACTTATATGGTATTATTGACTATGTTTGTATGTTTTTGCAAACTCATTTTATGATCATGCATTGGTATATATATATATATATATATATATATATATATATATATATATTATTTGCAGGGATGTTTTAGGCAGTGGGCCATGGAATGACAATCACAAAGATATCATATCATATTAAAACGTTCCAATATGTGCAGAAAATGTAGAAAGTGACTTGATGAAATCAGAAACTTGTGAAAGTTGGAATTCCTCTCATTTTCAGTATGTCCAGAAAATGTGGAAAGTGACTTGATGAAATCAGAAACTCGTGAGAGTTGAATTCTTCTCATTTTTCAAGATTGGATGGGATTGATTTCGTCACTTCTCAATGTCTCTCATGCAAGTTGCATGACTTTGTTCCACCGTATGTAGGTCCAGCAATGTTATATGTGTCTCATGAAGCACATGTCGTAAATTCGAATATCATATATAGTTCTAAAATAGGGAATAAATAATTTCAGCTAATTTTTAGCTGAATTGTTAATATGATGGTTGGGCAAGTCGTACTCTACATCTGGTTCAGAGTATACACCAGATTAGAATCATGGTACTACGATGGTTGGTGCACCGGAAAGTTGCATGAGTTTGGTAAGAGTGATGTTCGTATACTAGAAACACCTATTAGGTTACCACCTTTTTGGCCCATGTGGCACACAATATATTATCTATACCAACAATTGAACTTTTATTTCTTATATTTTGAAGTTTTCTATCAATTAGATCTATTTTTCATAATTATGTTTTATTTTGATATATGCAATGTCTTGATATGAATCGCCACACTTTGATAGAAATCTATAATATTTTGAATTTATGTAGATATTAGGTTATTTTGAGTATTTTTTTTAATCTTAATTTATAACATTTTAATATTCTAATTTTTATCCTGATATTATAATATCATATCGTAACATTGTTATATTATTTCACGGCATCCCGATTAATAAAAGGGAAATAATAGGCAAATATTATTATTCGTGTTCATTCCGATCCTAAAATATTCAGGACTAATATTTTGGCATTGACCACATAAATTCACTTTTTATTATTTTCATTAGTAAATATTTAAAGAATGATTACTTTTCATATGATAACTTTAAAAGTGAAGTGGTATTTTTGAAGTATTGAAATAAAAATATTTATTTTTAAAATTTTTACTAAATTTTTGAGTTGATGTGAATAATATAATATTAGTGTTGAATTCTTTATAGTTAAATTGATGTTGAACAATATCATTTCTCTCAATGAAATGTATTTTATAAAATAAATGACATAAAATAGAGACCTATATGTGACTTGTGTTATTAAGGGTGAATTATTTTTTTATTTTTCTATTTTCGCCTTCCGGTGTTTAAAATAAACTGGCCTTTATAAATCTTAAACTGTAAAATATAGTACATGAGCTCCATTTTCCCAACCGACCAACTGAAAAATTATCAGAAATTATCAGAAATACCTGCCAGGCCCATACTTGAAAATTGTTAGCCCAATTAACTTGCTAACCATGACGGGCCTTTAATAACGAAGTGAGCCAGCCCACAAATTGATTACAGATGGAGAAGAAGAAGGCGAAGTGGAGGTTTCGAGCGGAGCAGTAATGGAGTGCACCAGGACCTCAATGCGCACGGTCATGGCCGTTTGATCACGAACGAGTTTAAATTTACGAGAGCATTAACAGACGACACCTCTCGTCTTCGCTGCGGCGAATCTTCTCCAGATTCTCTGTTGGAATCTGGAGAAGATTGGAGATTCAAATTTGGAGCAGCTCTCAATCCAATCCTGTGGATGCGGCGGAACAAATTAAAATTTTGGCTATTAAATTGAATTATAGATCATACTTTTCCGCCAAATATACATTCTACGACCTGCCGTGACGGCGAGAGAGTTCGACGTCAACATAGGTAAAATAGTTCGCCGCCGCATCGCCGGCGTTGCATCGTTTAGGTCACCCGAGAATTCCTTAGATGCATCAGTGAAGGACGAACATTGAAATCCCAAACTGCTCCAAGCAGATCTCCGCCCTCAGAACTCAACCGCATGATAACATTTACAACATCTCAGAAAGCTTCCATCTCTTTGTTGTACATGGATCAACCATTCATATAATTATTCAGAATACTTCAGAACACATTAGTCATATACATACAAACGGCGGAGGGGCATGACTTTGAGAAGTGAAGAGCCACTTCAAGATTCCCTTTTTTTTTGTACATGTTCAAGTAGTTTATTTTTGCCAAAAATAAAGTAAGAAAGGTTTGATTTTGCCAAATGACTGAAATGAGGGTCAAGTTTTGCAAAATGCTCAATGTTCATCTTTCTCCACTTTTAACCTCATCTGCAATACTTTCCGTCCTACTTTGCAGACAATTGCTATCAAATTATTAACAGTTTGTTAGCATATATACAGAGTTAGCTTCATTCTACAATTCGTGAAGTCAACCACGGCTTCGCGGAGTCAAGGACCACATAAATCTTCCAACTGCGCTCCACCGTCAAAGTTCCTACCTTGGCGAAAAGGAGCCGCCTTTAACTCCCCACTGTTATATAGCTCTCAGATATTCAAGCCCATAACAGGAGAGACGAGAACAGTAACATATCTTTTCGAGAATTAATTTTCGAATTCTTAAATCGCACCATTTTTTCACGGTATGGTTTCCATAATTTCAGTCACTTCGATACCTCTTATGGGAATTAATCATTGGTATGTCTGGAAACCTGTTTATAATCATGGATTCTTCGCTTTTTGTCACCTTGGAATCCTTCTTGCTCTCTTCATAGTCTGGTACTTTGGTAGAAAGTCTAAGAACGGTAGCTCAACGGAGAGGCTGGAGGAGAACCATGGATTTCTGTACTTGAAGACAATCATTTTCGTTTCTCTTAGTTTGGGGGTGTTTTATACAGTAATTTGGTTGATTAACTACTTAAAATGCGAGGATGGATCTTGGTAATGATATTGTAACCCAGATAGACTTGGGTGTGAGGGTGGTTGCATGGTTTGTAACCTCTGCCTACTTGGGTTTCCAATTTGATCACTCAAAGGAGAGGAACTTGCCATTCTTTATTAGGATTTGGTGGGGTTCGTTCCTTTTCATTTGTTGTTCATTCCTTGTTATCGAACTTATTTGTTATAGAAAGATGGGAATTCTGAATCCCCATTTGTTGGTTTTGGATTCTTGTTCTGTTGTTTTCGGGCTCGTCCTTAATGTTGTCGCGGTATTGGGAAAGGGTAGTGTCTCTGAGAGAGACGCTCATCTTCAGGAGCCACTTCTTAATAGTGAGGATGCTGAAAATTCGACAACTTCAAGTGATCTCGGCAATGTCTCTTTGTTTGTGAAAGCAGGGTTCTTTAGTGTCCTTACATTCTCTTGGATGGGTCCTTTGTTGGCTGTTGGCCATAGGAGAATCCTATACCTTAAAGATGTTCCTCAACTAGATCCTAGGGATAGTATTCATGGTGTCTTCCCAATTTTCAAGAGCAAGCTCGAGTCATATACTGCTAGATCTAATTATACTGGAATTACAACATTCCAACTGGCTAAGTCACTGGTCTTGTGTGTATGGGATCAAGTCTTATTAACGGCTCTGTATGCACTTGTGTGTACGGTAGCTACTTACGTCGGTCCTTATCTTATTGAGTACTTTGTTCGATACCTTAACGGTGAGTCTAAGCTCGGCAATGAGGGCTATATCCTGGTATCGGCATTTATCATCACCAAGACTATTGAGTGCGTCTCGCAGAGACACTGGTGGTTTAGGTTGCAGCAGGTTGGGGTGAAAGTCAGGGCATCACTTGTTTCGGTAATCTATCAGAAAGGTCTCACGCTTTCGAGCAAGGCAAGGCAGACTCGAACGAGTGGAGAAATTATCAATGTCATGAGTGTCGATGCTGACCGTATTGGGCTTTTCAGTTGGTACATGCATGAGATTTGGTTGGTCCCTATACAAATTTCTCTTGCCTTGTTTATTTTATATAGTAGTTTGGGGCTTGCTTCGGTAGCTGCTCTAGTGGCCACCATTGCTGTTATGTTATTAAATCTTCCCTTGGGGAGGATCGAAGAGAAGTATCAAGAAAAAATGATGGAAGCAAAAGATGCGAGAATGAAGGCTGCAAGTGAGATACTGAGAAATATGAGGATTTTGAAGCTTCAAGCTTGGGAGATGAAGTTTTTGTCCAAGATAATCGATTTAAGAAAGATCGAGACAAATTGGTTAAGGAAGTATGTTTACACATCTGCTGTGGCTACGTTTGTCTTTTGGGGCACGCCAACTTTTGTTGCGGTTGTCACTTTTGGGGCCTGTATTCTTATGGGGATACCGTTAGAATCAGGAAAGGTTCTATCGGCACTTGCAACGTTTAGGATCCTGCAAGAGCCGATTTATAACCTTCCTGATACAATATCGATGATTATTCAGTCCAAAGTCTCACTTGATAGGATATCATCATTACTATGCCTTGAGGATTTGCAGAGCGATATCGTAGAGAAACTCCCAACAGGTAGATCTGAGTTTGCAATTGAAGTAAGCAATGGGTCTTTCTCGTGGGATCCCTCTTCGCAAGCGTCCACGCTGAAGAATTTAAACTTTCAAATATATCATGGCATGAAAGTTGCCATTTGTGGAGCCGTTGGATCGGGGAAGTCAAGCTTGCTATCTTGCATATTAGGTGAAGTGCCGAAGATATGCGGAACGGTTAAGTTGTGTGGAACAACCGCTTACGTTGCTCAATCTCCTTGGATTCAAAGTGGAAAGATCCAAGACAACATATTGTTCGGAAAAAAGATGGATAAGAAGAGATACGATGAAGTTCTGGAAGCTTGCGCTTTAGAGAAGGATTTGGAGATTTTGCCATTTGGTGATCAGACAATAATTGGTGAAAGAGGGATCAACTTGAGCGGAGGACAAAAACAAAGGGTTCAAATTGCTCGTGCCCTGTATCATGATGCAGACATTTTTCTCTTTGATGATCCATTCAGTGCTGTTGATGCCCGCACGGGATCACATCTATACAAGGTATATTGTTAGCGTGAATTTTACTATAATTGTCGTTTCACTTTCTTTCGAACTGAGATGGTTATTAACTACGATTTTGTCATGGTAGAATTTCGGTCATGGCTGAGTAGTTTATGAGTTACATTAAAATCCTAAACCATCACTTTCGCCAGGAATGCTTTCTTGGAATTTTAGCTTCAAAAACAGTAGTCTTTGTCACCCATCAAGTGGAGTTTTTACGTTCTGCAGATCTTATCTTGGTAATATACTTTCCTTTATATCCTCTTCTTTCATAATTTGTTTAATATTTTCTGATGGATTACGAAGATATGATCCTTAATTTGTGTTTTATAGCTCATGAAAGAAGGAGTAATTACACAAGAAGGCAAGTACGATGATCTTCTTCGTCTGGGAACAGACTTCATGGAATTTATAAGTGCCCATGAGGAAGCGTTGACAGCACTTGAATCCATGGAACTCAATAGAACTAAAGCATCAAATGACACAAGTAAACTTGATTCTAATGAAAAAGAAAGTAGTTCTCGAGATTCGGACAAAGAAAAGAGTAAAGATGCACAAAATAGTGTAGACTGGGTAAACAGGCAGATGGGGCAACTTGTTCAAGATGAAGAAAGGGAGAAAGGGCGAGTTAGTTTTCGGGTTTACTGGAGATATATTACTACGGCAAACAAAGGTGCTCATGTCCCGGTCATACTTTTGGCTCAAATTCTTTTTCAAGTCCTTCAAATAGGTAGCAATTATTGGATGGCTTGGGCTACACCCATGTCAGAAGAAGCGACACCTCTCGTGAGCGCAGCTGTTCTCATATATATCTATGTTGCGTTGGCTCTTGGAAGCTCAATATGTATTCTACTTAGAGCTTTGGTTCTCAATACGGCTGGATACAAGACCGCTACGATTTTATTCGAAAAAATGCATTCGTCTATATTTCGTGCTCCAATGTCATTCTTTGATTCCACTCCCAGCGGACGCATCTTAAATAGAGTAAGCAGACATCATTAAATCTTCTGTAAAAACTGTTGGATTTTCAATGACAAAATTTAAGTTTTTCTGCAGGCATCAAGTGATCAAAGCGAAGTAGATACGAATATTCCATATCAGATTGGATCGTTTGCATTTTCAATGATACAACTTATTGGGATCATTGCAGTCATGTCACAGATTTCATGGCAGGTTTTCGTCATATTTATTCCTGTCATTGCTGCATGTATATGGTATAGGGTATGTCACTGGAAATTCTTTTAATTATAGGTTATTGCGGATGTCTTTTTATTTTATTCTTTATGGAAATGCTGATACCCTATTTTCTTCGTATGTCTAAGGATGGGCTCATTCTTCTTGGATATTGCCTGGATGAAAGTTTTTATTTGGTAATAACAACTGGCGACGAATGCTTTTTGGAGACTAGGATGTCTACAATCCAAGACTTCTCTTTGTGAATGCTTTTTGGAGCATATATGTTCCAATTAATCTATTAAGCACATTAGTTAATACTTAAGCAGTAGTATGAAATTTTATCAGATCATTATATCTCCGGCCGTTTTATTTCGGCATCAATTTCTTTTTGAAGCTTGATGATTTTTGAAAGAGCCTTCCGCAAAATAACAACGAAAGCCCAACTAGAGTTATTCATTATTTAACTGTACTAACATAGTATGTCCCATACAATATATACGTGCGGAGTTTATTTGCACTGTGTGCACTCTTTTAAAGGGGTGAGAATCTGTAGCATTGCAATGTGTGTAATATGTTTTAGAATTTAGAATTATTAAATTGTGATCTTTTACCATCTAAAAGATCTTTGTGGTCGCAAAGACGAAGAAATTGGACTGATGTGATGCGATTTACTTTTTTGTATTCTTCAGAATTATTACATAGGCACTGCACGGGAGCTGACTAGGTTGGTTGGTGTATGCAAAGCTCCTATTATACAGAACTTTGCAGAGGCACTGTCTGGATCCATGACGATTAGGAGCTTCAATCAGGAATCAAGATTTGTGGGCATGAACTTCCACTTGTCAGATGCATATTCTCGACCAAAGTTCCACACTGCCGGTGCAATGGAATGGCTCTGCTTCCGTTCGGATATGCTGTCATCCATGACTTTTGCATTCACTTTGATATTTTTGTCCTCCATGCCGAAAGGATTTGTTGATCCAGGTAACCAGTTTTTACAAGTGTTGTAGCTCTTCGTATTAACGATCTTATATATATATATATATATATATATATATATATATATATATATATATATATATATACAATGCACTCCATTCAGCAACTTTTTTACACTTACAGGTATCGCTGGTCTTGCCGTGACTTATGGACTAAATCTGAATATGTTACAAGCTTGGGTTATGTGGAACCTATGCGATCTTGAGAACAAGATAATATCCGTGGAGAGAATATTGCAGTACACTAGCATATCCAGTGAGCCACCTCTTCATATTGAAGCAAGCAGACCCCATAAGAACTGGCCATTGTTGGGTGAAGTGGTCCTTGAAAACCTTCAGGTATCCTTGCTTTTCACACAATTTTTTAAAGGCACAAATGTATGTACTTAGATGATATATCAGCTTGAAAATAGTTAGTGATCAACAGTAAAGACATCTAAAGTAGTCTGTGATTAAAGAACTATTAATACTAAAGACATTTACGGGTGACGGGGTGTCGCACTGGATGGGCGGGAGCACAGTAACCCTCCTCATCCAGGGTCGACTCCTTTGTTGCTAGCTGTATATTGCGAATATTGTGCTGACTGGTACGCGCACGTGTGTCCCATCCTAGGAGACCATGTAGTTACGGATGTCATTATAGTTCAGAAAAAAAAAGAACTAAAGACATTTACTTAATATGTAGTATTCATATCTTTCTATGCTTGCTAAATAGTTACGGATGTTATTACAGGTTCGTTATGCTCCGCATTTGCCTTTTGTTCTCAGCGGTCTTACATGTAAATTCCTCGGAGGAATGAAAACAGGCATTGTTGGAAGGACAGGCAGCGGAAAATCTACTCTAATCCAGACACTTTTTCGAATAGTTGATCCTACTGTTGGCCACATATATATAGATGGTATCGACATCTCCAAGATTGGTCTTCATGATCTGAGATCGAGATTGAGTATCATCCCGCAAGACCCAGTTATGTTTGAAGGAACTGTTCGTAGCAACATGGATCCGCTGGAAGAGTACACAGATGAACAAATATGGACGGTGCGATTAGTCTACAGCTATTTCGTTAATACACAATACAGTTATTAATTTAGAACTATATTTTTCCGACACACTCGCGACATATGTTTAGGCACTGGATAACTGCCAGCTCGGTGATGAAGTGAGGAAGAAAGAACTGAAGCTCGATTCTCCTGGTAATGACAATAGCAAGCTTTCAAATGGAATTAACTATATAAGATTCAAATAAATGTTTTTATTTGCTGTCTTACTGTTAATGGAATTTAGTGACTGAGAACGGAGATAACTGGAGCGTTGGCCAACGACAACTTGTCTGCCTCGGGAGAGTGATTTTGAAGAGGAGCAAAGTCTTGGTCCTGGACGAAGCTACGGCTTCAGTGGATACAGCTACTGATAACTTTATTCATAAAACCCTGCGACGACAGTTTTCAGATTCTACAATCATTACCATTGCGCATAGAATAACATCTGTTCTAGACAACGATATGGTCTTACTCCTTGATAATGGTTAGTGCAAAAAAAAAATCACTTTGTTAAAACATGTTATATATATATATATATATATATATATATATATATAATATATACTTTTCTATTTGTTAATCTGAAGAGTTTCTAATTTCATTTTCTCTTGAGCAGGATTACTAATGGAGCATGACTCACCTGCCAAATTGTTAGAAAACAGAACTTCTTTATTTTCAAAACTTGTGGCAGAGTATACAATGAGATCGTCTGCAAGCGTCGACAAATTCCATAACATTTAACTTAAAGTACTTGAACATTCTAAATTAAGAATGATGTCGAGAATTTGCAAAACGCAAACTTCGGGGTCTTCGTTCCTCTGTAAGTGACATTGCTTCCATACTTTGATTTTTCTTTTTGTATTTCTCCCTCTTAACAGATTCATAGCAGAAGATCATTCTTGCAGGATCATTGGTTGTTGATCATAGTATACGAATCAGCAAAGAATTCGCGATTGAAGCTGTATTTGTCAAATCTGATGAATGTATTGAAGTTCTTTAGATGACTTGTTCAATGGTAATGGATTGCACTTGCTCCAGAATATTATGGTGGTTCGTCATTAATCCAAAAATAGCAAATATTCTGATCATAGAACGAAAATATACTGCCCCTGCCAGGGTATGGTGAGATGGATGATTCAATCAGAGTTCGAATTTCGTCCATTTTCTGTTATAATGTGGATAGTATCGGTCAAGTTTGATAAATTGACATGCTCACAAATAACATAGACATCTGTTTTTCATATAATTACTGAAGAAAAAAAAGAATATAATAAGGCGCAACAAAAAAGAAAATAAGAGCTACTTCTGAACTCTAGCATCCTTGATCCGTTTTTCTAAAATAAAAATTAAAAAAAAAAGGTGCAGACACTACAGCATATATAACTGTATATGCTTCTTGATTATGTAATGGGAAAATTATATACATCATTCTCTAATTTTAAAAGTCTTTTTAAATAAGTCCTGGTTTTGAATTTATTGCAAATCAGCTCATTTCAGAATTTATATTGGAACTATTTTGATTAGTATATAAATATTTTTGAAAAAATTGTATATGAAAAAAAAAGATATCGATGTGATTTTAAATTTTTATATTCAAAATTTTTTCAATAAATATCTCTAAATATTATTTTGAGGCTTCAAAGCTTTTAGTTTGTTTAAAAATTAATCTACTAACCTATTAAACGTTTAAAATCTCAAAATATCTATTTAGAAGTATTTTTTTTTTAAAAAAAATTAAATATATATTAAAAAATTGATTTTTATGTCTATAATTTTTTATTTAAAATTATTTTAACATATGTTTCTAAATATGTTATTTGAGATATTGAAGATAATAGATTATAAATGAAAAGTTTTATTCATAAGTAAAGTTGTTTTTTTGGTCAAGAAGTAAACTTTTTTTTTTGGGGAGGGATTGATATGCAACTCTCCCTACAGAATAGTATAAAAGAGGGAGCAGGATGCACAAGCAACGAATAGGCTCCTAAAATATGTCTATTATTAATTATTATATAATAAAAAAATAACAAATACTTGACTTCATCCCTAATTAATACTTTCTATCATCTGGAATTAATAACCTTTATCTTATTATATGTATATATAATATTTTTTTTTTTTTTTAAAAAAAACCTTTATCTTCATTGGTGACAACGAAACGACGTCGCACGAATTGTCTGCACAGAAACTCTCATTCTTCCCTCTTTGATTTCATCGAAGATTAGTTTCTCTTTTTCCTCTTCTGTTTCAGTGTCTCACAAATAGCAAAGAAAAAGATTGGTAAAAAAAAAAAAAGAAAAGAAAACAAGCTAGATCGTGTTTACGATGTTCAGTTTCATCCGAAAAAAGTTGATAGTTTCAAAGGATGCAACATTATCAGTCGTAAGGCAGCGACACATCTGCAGAGATGTGAAAGAAGAAGAAGAAGAAGAAGGAGGAGGAGATTTCCATGCCGATTTTACATCTCCGAAAACGACTTACAGTTCACTTCCATTGTTTTACGTAGCTCGAACTCCCTCCGAGATCTTGCAGAACTTCGCTTGGCTTTTTTCCGCTTCTTTTTTCGTTTTCTTGGGCGATGGCCACCTCAATTTGCTCTCTATATTGCTCTGGGATCAAAGGATCAGAAGGTAATTGCTCTCTCTCTCTCTCTCTCTCTCTCTCTCTCTCTCTCTCTCTCTCTCTGTGTGTGTGTGTGTGTTGAAGAAGCTATATATTTGTTACAGGAAGGATTTGTACGTGGGGGTATTGGGTGTGTTGGTAAACGCAGGGGTAATTTTGCATGCATCCATGAAAATGAGTTCATCGAAATCAGAAGAAGAAAATGAAGCCATGCATCATATGACGCTATGGATAATTACACTCGGAATTCTCTCATTTTGCTTGTCAGTATATATAATCTATAAAACTAATTTTCTTTTTTTTTCGAATAAACTAAATTGTTTTTTTTTTTTTCATCTCTAATTTCTGGCAGAGTTTCATGGGCTTTATGGCCGATTTGGAGTTTTCTTTCTATTCCTCTTCTGGTAAGCATCCATTGACATTTTTCCACCTTTGATTAAAAATATTTTATTTTTAATTATTTATTATATATTTGTTTATCTATGTATTTATGCAGTTTACGTTGTTGATGGCATCAATGGTGTTATTATCATATGTACAAATAGGAGCAATCAGGCCTCAGATTTTGTTTCTCCATGTGGATTGCTTTCATATAGAGAAACCTCAAAGAATCTCATCAGGAAAATAATTATCCAAATTGTGACGATATATATATATCTATATATATATATATATGATCATAATCATAAGATAAGATAAGATAATTGTCGATTTTTACCGAATTTAAATATATTAAAACTCCAGCACGTATTTTGGTTCAATAGAAATTTCCTTTTTATTTTATTGCCCTCCATCTCCATGAATTATATTATAATAACAATAATTGGGAAAATTTCATTTGCAAAGTATTTTTGATCTTTTTTTTTTTCTAAATAATTCTACATATATCATAAGTTTAATTTAATAAGAAGTACTATACAGACACTGAAAAATATAAGTGTAATGTTTTTTCAAGCAGTATGATCCGATAGTTTTTAATTTTTCTTTTTGAGATTAACGTCGTAAAGCTGTGAACTTAATCGGCTCGTTGTATATGACCTTCGTAATAGATAAATTTATGAAACACTAATCCATATTCCGAAATCCAAGCCTTTCGATCGGATATGCTAGAAAGTCTATTTTATCGTTCATAGGGTACGGCTAGGATAAATCATGCATCCACATTTTACGAGGCCGCATGCAGGAATTCAAATCCGATATCTCTATTTTGTTATATAGAAGTTTCAACTGTTTGTTTTAGACACGGTGGGTCATTATATATATATATATATATATATATATATATATATATATATATAGCAATAATGCAACGTTTGTATTTTGTCCACAATTAATTAGGTAAAAAAACTAAATATTGCAGTTATTAAAGAAAGAAAGAAGTCTTTTTTTTTTGTCCTGAAATTACTAAATAGACCTTTATATAAATTTAAACTTGTATAAAAATATACTTCTATCATACAAAATATATTATACTAATCAACGTTGGTTTAACTAGTTAACGAAATTAGATGTTGAAAGGTAACGATGATATAGTACTCCTCATAAATGCTAGGTTAGAGGTTCAAATTTCAGCAAACGTGAATCGAGAGAGATTATCATAGCGTTCAGTTTTTGATCGAGATGTATAATAGAAATCGAACTTGATGAACTTAATATTACTTCTACATATTCTTTATATAATTTTTATATCATATTATTTTTATATGTAGGTTTACGTGTTTAGATTTTTTTAAGATTTATTTATTATTCTCTCAGAAAAAAATATAATATATAATAAATCGGTATAATTGAGAGAATTAAAAATATATTATAATTATAATTTAAAAAGCTATAAATTTTACTAATTATAAAATTAAAACAAAATTCTAATTACTTTTTATATACATATAATAAGTGTATCGTCGCTAGTTTATAATAATATGTATCTTAGAATTTTTTTTGGACCGAAAAGCTTGATTTTTTTTTTAAATTTTTAGAGCATAAATAGGTGCCAACTGCCAACTATAATTATTTATTATAATAAAGATACATTAGATAGATTATTACGGCTAGAATTATTTCGGTTAATTTAAAAAAATTGTCAAAGGCCCATCAATACTTACAATTGAGCCCAGAACACAGATTACATGCATAAATCGGACGACTCATCTTTGTTTGCCTTGTTATAATCTGACGGTCCAAAATGCACCATTCCCAAATCAATATGACAATATAATTAGACTTGCATTCTCGCGCTCTCTTTCTCTCTCTGTTCCTCTCAGCTAGGGTTTCGTTGAGTTCCTGAAGAAGAAGAAGAAGAAAATGGAGGAGATCACGGAGGGAATCAACAATCTCACAGTCACCGCCAGCGACGTCCACAAGAAGAATCGTATCCAAGTCTCCAACACCAAGAAGCCTCTCTTCTTCTACGTAAATCTAGCCAAGGTTTGCTTTTCCACACCACGATATGCTCAATCAATAACTCCGTCTTACTAGCTTTTATGTGTTGTTTTCGATTTGACAAATCTCTCTGTTTCTATTTATTGCTTATTTAATATGGAAATCGTGACTTTCGTTGCTATTAATGGTGTTTGGTTGAGGACAATATGGGCATCATTTTTATTCGACAGGAATGACAACACCGGAATCATTATTGTACTTATGATTTTTAGACTCCGATATTAATGGAGATGTCAGTTTACATGCCGATTATTGCGAATCCATTAACACTTCAGACTAGACGCGGCATTAATGGTTATCAGGTTATGAGTTAGATTAAATGCTTTTGATTTTTTGGGATTAGTTAGATTGAATGCTTTTATCTCTGTAAACTGCATTTTTTTTAGATAAATCTCTGTGAACTGCATTAATGGAAGTAATTTTGATATAGTGCTAGTGGAGGATTTAGTTTTAATGATTTAAATTACTGGATATTTTTTTATGGTTTTAGCAAGCAATCTGTTCTAGCTTTATGATTTCGGGCTTGTTAAATTAATGTGGTGGAGAAAATACTGAATAGAAGCATGTTTTTTGGTGGCACTATACATTTTTATTATAAAAAGTAGTATTTTTTTTTTCATTTTTGGGGGGTAATAGAAAAGGATTTTCGCTTTAACAATATTATGTTATACCGTTGGATTTCAACTTTTTTTTTTTGAATTTTTTTTTTTCTTTTTGGAGAGCCCTATAGGTTGTTGGCTAGCGTAGATTTCTCATAAAACATGTTTGAACTGAATTTGCCATAATATGCAGTCAGTAGTATCTTCTCAGTTTCGATAGTTTGATCTGGTTTTGTTTTTTTCTGGTTTTCACTACAGAGGTATATGCAACAGTACAATGAAGTGGAGCTCTCTGCTCTTGGGATGGGTACATCTTTTTCTCTCTGTTATCTCTTTGATATTGCGGAGTTGGTCTAGAATCAAACTCACTTTCTGTGTGAATTGTCTTGGCTGGAATATTTTTGTTTGCATCTTGTACTAGAATGATCATTTTGGAGTTTTATTTGCATATCTTCCATAGTGGAATTTTAATAAGTGAAAAGCCAATGCTCTCTTTTTCGACAGAACGCCATTTCATTATTTTGTATATTCAATGTGTGTTTCTCTTTTTCTAAAAATTTTGTGTATTCAATACTCTAGAAGAATGCGCATATCATGTGTTTTAACTTTGCAGCTATAGCAACTGTTGTTACCATTGCGGAGATCTTGAAGAACAATGGGCTCGCTGTCGAGAAGAGTAAGTTCAGTTTTCAGCTTACAGTATATTCGGTTATTTCTTCAGAGCAGAACCTCTTTTATCCAGCATCATTTATGAATTGTCGGACCGATTTTGTGTTTGGGCAGAGATTACCACATCCACAGTGGACATGAAAGATGAAACAAGGGGGAGGCCTATCCAGAAGGCCAAGGTACTTACCAATGCATGTAGTAGATGGCGTAATGTTTATGCATTTCCTACAGGGTTTTATGTTCCGGCGGCACGCACGTGTGCCGCCCGAAACGTCTCAGTGCCGGGCCGGTGGCTGTGAAATTTAATTTTCGCGTTTACTTTTTTTTTTTGTTTTTTTTAAAATTAAACTTCTTAAAAATAACTTTTAAAATATAATAAAATATATAACAATAATATTTTATTATCGGTACGGTCGAAACGGCACGGTTGGCACGTCTCGAGTTCGGAATTTACAGAAAACTCGGCACGGCACGAAATTTAAAGCCTTGATTTCTTGTTAAACTAACCGGAGATTTCTTTTTCAAAATTAGATCGAGATAGTGTTGGGAAAGACGGAGAATTTTGACGAGTTGATGGCCGCCGCAGCAGAGGAGAGGGATGCCGCGGATGCTGAGGAGCAGAGTTGAAAGTTTTGTTATTGAGAGTCATGTATCCGAGTTTTGAATGCGTCCTTAAATGGATCATTCAATCTTTGAACAAAAACACGGGTGATATCGTCTTCTTTTCCGTGTTATTAGAGTAGATGATATTGTAGTTAACTTAATTTCATATTTCTACAGTTTTATGTTGGTTAAATTCTATGAAGTTGTAATTCATTTGTTTATACTTGCTTCATAGTTGAGCTTATGTTGCTCCTCTATCAGCAATTCAGAGGGAAAAAAAGAAAAAAAAAAAAAAAAATCTCTCGATTCGGGTACTTTAGATTTCCTTATGTCCGCTTAAATACTTCAACATTTTGGCATGAAACAGAGGACCTTTGCAGAAAAGATATGGTATGCTCTCTATTTTGGCTCCTCCCAGGTGTTAATGTAATGTAGTTGCTCTTTTTTCGTTACTAGTTGAATGCTACTGGATAGGTACAATTTAGTGTATCGGGATGGGTGCGAGGAGGTGGAGAGTGAACCGGGGAGGAGGTATACGGATGGGTGCGAGGAGGTGGAGAGTGAGCCGGGGAGGAGGTATACGATGTACAAACTATAATTCTAATAAAAAAAATGGTCACCTGTTCAAGGGTAGCGTCAAACCAGCACCGTGTCAGGAGGACGTGTGGTTAGCGTCCAGATGCGGGTTTGATTCTTGGTGTTTAAGGAATTGAATTATGTAAAATACAAATCAATGAATGTATATGTAGAGTATCTAAATATCAGGAAGAGTATATATTTTTTGTCCAATATATGACCGTTGTTTAAGCACCTAAATTGTATGCGAATGTCTAACAGTAGAATCGGAATGAGCGTCATTCGAAAGTTTATGGGTTATGACGGTAGCAAAAAAAAAAGATCAGTATATTCTTTTCTCGTAAATCTTTAAAAAAAAAAAAAAAAAAAAAAAACCTAACCAAACCAAGCCAAAAAAAAATATACCCCAATTGAGTATGGAGTTTGTTTATTTTTATTTTTATTTTAAAAATTTTTGGGTTTGTTTTTGAGAGAAGACAAGAATCGGTACAGCCCCTACGGGCCCTACCTCAACAATATATAAGAAGCGAAAAAGAGTGGAAATATTATTTACTTTTTCTAAGAAGTATACAAAAAGAGCATTTATGTACCCTTCATCAAAATTTTATTGCACGTGATTTTTTTTATTTTTTATTTTTATTTTATAAGGAATCGTTGCCTCTTAATTCTTTATTAATCTAGTTGAGCTAAAGCATTAAAATATAGAATACTTAGAATTTCCGACGGAGATGATACAAAGACATATAAGCCTAAAGAGAAAGAAATAGAGCTGACTGCTAGATGATCTGCCATCTGATTAGCTTCTCGGCAGATACACTGCTCGTGATAATTCTTTATTTTGTAATCAAAATCAATAAAATCTAATTGAAGTAGATCGAGATTCTCAACCATGATCCGCATCCTGGTCTTATACTTTGAAAGTGGTTTTGTCTTTTTAAGTTTTTGAATCGTGATGAAATGAAATCCAAAAAATAATTTTTAAAACTTCAGAGCCGTGATCCGTTGCGCACGGTCCCGCCGAATCTTTGATCTCGGCCCTAGCAAGATTTAGTAGAACCCGGACTCAAACTTCTAAAAACATTTTTAAAAATATTTATAAAATATATTAATTCTTTAATTTTAGCTTTTAAAAAAATATCTATATCAAAATTATACCAAAAATATCGGGAGGGTTTGTGGCAGGACGTTCGCTTATGCGAGTGCCGGTTATGCATTCGTATTCCACCGTCCGCGGAATTTCATTCCACAGTAAATATATATATATATATATATATTTCCTATCCAGTAAATGAGTATTGCTAAAGCATTGCATACGACGATCTAACGATGAAACATAGATGAGCACTATTCGAGAAATTTATATATTACGACGGCCGTACAAAATAGACCAATTACAAACATAATATTTTCTCATAAATCTCAAATATAAAAATAATTATGCCTAAATTGTTCGGAAATAAGCTTTTAGAAATGTCCACATTTACCTTAGCATAAAAGCAACTTCACTTTTGAATATCACAAAATTTACTTGTCAATTTTTTCAAGAATTTTGGGAGAAATCTGGAGCTTCGGCGTCGAATTAGATCGAATGAAATAACAATATTAATACTCAAGAGGATCTCTCGTTGTGATCCACAAATATATATTTTTAAAAAGGCTAGGAGTACAATGCAAAAATAACATTATGCTCGTATATTTTGTCTGCAAAATATTCAAGTATCAGAAAATGTCTCAATTTTATGTCCGATGACCGTTGCTTGAGCACATAAATAGAATATGAAGATCTGACGGTAGAATCGGAATGAGCGCCATCTAAAAATTTACATATTACAACAGTCGCACAAGGTGACAGATTACGAACACAATTTTTCCTCGTAAATCTTAAAAAAAAAAAAGAAAAAAAAAGAGGGTCGTATAGTGTTCTTGGTAGTATAATTCAAAAGTCAAAAGCACTTTGTCATTAAGATCACACGCATGTTCTGCTTCTAGATTATTATTGCTAATAAAACTCATAATATAAGTGCACCCAAATCAACTTTCAACTTTGAACTTCTTTATTCATTCCATCATTGCACAAGATAAGAGTTATTGGGTTTCTAAAGTGGTGCAACTTTGGCCAATCATAATCTGTGTGGATAACGTACCTCATGACATCTACACTTGTTGATGTCCTGCAAACTTAGCCATGAAAAAACTGCAGTGCTCCCGAAATTTCTCCAAAATCCCTACATGCATCGAATAAGCAGCTGTTTATTTAAAAAAAAAAAAAAAGAATGAAAAAGATTACTACCGTCGAAAATTGAACCTGCAGTCTTCGGGCGATATCTGTAAGTGGGTTAACACATTATGAAGAGATGAAAGATAACTCCCAAGGCATCCAATACAAAAGAAGAAAATTGCATAACGAACTCTCTCACCTAATATTCCACAAAGTTGATATCCAATCGTTCGAAGATGGACCTAAAGAAAAATGCCACGAAATGAAAAACTTTATATGCAGTGAGTCCTGTCGTCATCCTGCAAAAGTTGAGCATGAATCATATCACACCGTTCGTGCTTCACGAGAATTCAAAGATCCAAAATTTAGTTGAAGTGATTCACTGAGTGCAGAATGATGCCATATGGACGCAGATGAGGATGTTTTAGTGATCACTGATTACTATAAATAGAGGTGGAATCGATGCATGCAAATCAGCCCTAACTCCTAAAATCTTCCAGTAGAAGATATTAGGTTTTGATAGTGATGATGAAAATGAAGATAATGGCTGCTCTGATTATGTGGTGTTTGTGTGCATTCCATGTTGTACAAGTCCTTGGAGATGTTGGCACAGCTACATCATACGGTCCTCCCTATCTACGTATGACTCTTTTCTTTTCTACCTAATAACATAAATACTACCAACATGGACCATCGTTGCGTTCATACATGCATATATATACCACGACCATCTCATTTGTCCATGCATGCATGGCTGCCTCATGTCACGTCTTCCCCGTCGTCCACCTTATTATTGATATTGATATCCTTCTAGAAGAATGCAACAGTCTTGAAGATAAACCTCTTGCAGCCTTTTTTTTTAAAAAAAAAGTAAATAATTGCCTCCCTATTGTCCACCTTACCATGATCATGATTTTCGGTTCCAGTCGGCACAGCCTGTGCCGAGCGGCACGTGCCTGTTCCAGCAGTTGTCGGCACGGCACGTGTCAAAAAATCTTATATTTGAATTTTTTAATTAATTTTTTATTTTATTTTTATTTTTTATAAAATAACAAATAAATATATATCGGCACGGCACCATTGACACGTGCCGGGATCTGAGTTTACCGAAACTAGGCTCGGCTCGGCAAAGAAAACCTTGACCATGATACAAGCAACATCTTCGAGGTTTTTACCAGACAAGGTTGCAGCTTGAACAGAGTATTTATCTGTCTACATAACCTGCACGCATACTATCTTTATTTGTATAACTCAATATACATGTACTTACATAATAACTCTGCCAACCCCCGCTTGCATTTTAATTTTTAATTCTTTTACTTTTAACCTTCCAGCTGGAGTATATACAGACAAAAAACCACAGAAACTATTAAGATTGTATGGATAATCATACTTAGGAATAGATGATACCTTAGAATTTCTGTCTTCAACTGCAGCAACAAGATGCCCAGGCTATGACCTTGATCAGCTTCCCGAGGGCGGCCTTTTCGTTGCTGCAAGTAATGGGATATGGGATAATGGTGCAGCATGCGGCAGAAAGTACCGTCTTCGTTGTCTGAGTGGACTTAGGCGGCCATGTAAGGATGGCACAATTGTAGTCCAGGTTGTTGATCTTTGCAGAACCAATCCGTGTCCCGCAACACTCATGCTATCAAACAAGGCTTTCGGTGCGGTCTCAAGTATTCCCAATGCCAAGATTAATGTAGAATTCGCACAGTAATGATCCTCCATACTCCACTCTACTATAAAACAATACATTATTTGTTAATAACTGGACATTGGTAGAAATATTCACTAACAGATTTTTATTTCCCGTCTTTCAGGTTATGATATGGTGCAGACAGCTCCACAGTTAACAAGCAACAAATTAGCTAGATAAATAAATATCTTTAGTGGAAGTGTAAAATACAGGAAAACTTTCTTCAATTCATTTTGAATTAACAAAATGAATATCTCATTTATATATTTGAAAGTGAATGCTTCATAGTAATAAAGTTAATCTGCAACAGCAGTCACCATGTACAAAATATAGGATGTAACTCAATCACTATGTTTCAGTCAAATGTCTCAAGTAAAATGTCAAATTTGGAAGAAATGATAAAGTTTTCAACTAAAATGATCCTATCCAAGCAGTGGCTCATTTGACCGATGCTCCAACAATTTTTGTCGTGTAAATTGACGATTAATCCTGCTATAGTGGTACCTACTGCGTGCTTTTTCTTGCTGCATCTGATAAGTAGATTATTCAGGCTCGTGGGCAACATTTCTTTCTTTACAAACTTTCTTCCCTTTTTTTCAGTTTTAAAAAGAATAGATGCAATAAGTGAAAAATTGGGAATTTCTTAATAAATCGATTACTATGTATCTATTATAAATTTTATGTGAATGTTTCAATACCTTTAATCATTTACCCAATTATTATCACTGCTCCTGTTGTGGCATACAATGCCTGAACAGGTATAGGCCCGTGAACATAGACTGCAAAACTGAAGCATCACCGGTTAGAGAGGCCCACGTTAATACATCAAGAAAATATGTTGATCATACAACAGAAAGAACAATATAGATACTTATATGTAATCATATATCCCTCCCTCCTATCTATATTTCACAAAGCTAATAATTAGTGTTCCCTAAATAATAGTAAAAAGCATTTCAAAGCCTTGCGAATGACAAACTAATAAGATCTTCTTATGCAACTAAAATACCACAACTAATACATGAGCTTGTTAAAAATATAGTCCTTTCACTGTTAAAGGCTGCTAAGCAGTGAGCATTCCAAATCATTTAAGTAAACCACCTCAAAATTTTCCTTAGATTGCACATACGTTAAGCTTCTAGATCGTAATAACTCGAGTGCATCCAAATCAACTTTGTAGTATAATAATATTCATACATCGTCTACATGTGTGTAAATTCTGACTATGTGTTTCCGTAAACATAAAATATACGGAGAAGGTTTATTATGCCTGTTGATTTCTTGATAGTTGACAGGGACATATGTACCATCATATCGCCGTTGAGATCCAAAGACCATAACAAAGGGTATTTCGCTCACCTAAAGCATGACAATTTACATCCAACCAATTGATGGTTGACGTAAATAAAGTTGCACAATTGACTGGATGATATGCAATTAGCTTTAGTGTCAGCCTAAATGCAATCTTATCACTAATTGCCGTGCGGCTTTTATTTTCTGATGCGGGATAGTGATCTTAATTGAGTCTTAAGTGATTTCCTAAGTGGTGCAATGATTCCAAATGGACGCCAATGGGCAGCGGCCCCCGCCGTATCTTGGTACTGTATAAGGATCACCTTATTTATGCATGCTGCCTCAGGCCTCCCCATACCCCACCTTATTATCAACCTTTAGCTATCCGTCTAGTAGCACGTACAAAATCATATATGTTTCTCTCTGATCGAAAAGGTTACCAGAAAGTAACATTTGGTAGCCTGAATTGATACAGGGCCTTAGCAAAGTTACTAACCAGATACTAAGTCGCCATGCTGGTTTAGAAGGCCTCCTAATAACTTTCAAGTTTGGTTTTAAGGTTCTCTACATGCCTCCTAAACCAGATACTAAGTAGCTATGCTCATATACTCATCTTGTATATACAATCCCTTATATGATACTACATCATACTCTTCAAGCTCAGTTGTGTTCATCATTCATTAAGCAAATACTAGCATGAGGTACAACATAGTGAAAAACATCAAAGAATTTTCTCCCAAAAAAAAAAAAAAATTCAAAGAATCTGTAAACATGTATCAACTAAAATTTATAGCCAATATGAAGATTGAAGAGGTAATTCCTACCTAAGAAAGTCTACACAAATATGGGAAGAACCTTAACTTTTGTCTTCTTTCAAAGCATCCAGGTTATGACGAGGATAAGCTTCCAGAGGGTAACTTGTTCGTTGCTGCTACTAATCGGATACAGGATAATGAAGCAGCAACACACAAAAAGTACCAGTTCATATGTGAACAGACATGGGCGACAGTGCAAGGACAATACCGTAGTTCAGGTTGTTCACCTATGCAGAACCAATTCCTGTGATCCAATGAGGCTTTTGGTGCCAAGATTAATGTACAATTTTCACTGCAGTGATCCTCTGGTCTTCTATAAACAAAATATTCTTCTATATATCAACTAGAGATTATGCATATCCAATTTTCTACAAAACAATGCTTCAAATCCATTGTCAGATACTTCTTTGGCTGTCTTTCAGGCTGTGACATGGTGTTCCAGCAATTACATGTAGAAAACATCTTTTTGGAAGCAGAAAATACAGATAAAATGCTGTGAAGGCCATTTCATTTTTTTTTTAAAAAACAAAACCTTATGTAAAAACTTGAATGTTAATACTTCATCGAAACACTTACACCAAAAAAGTACTTCATAGTCGGTAGCAGCTCACACAGATAAAAGCCTGTTTAGGCAATTTTCAATTGATAAAGAAAAAACTTCCTGTAAAAAGTACAAATTGGAGATAGCATGTTTCATAGCTATAAAGTGCACCTGAAAGTGTAATCACTATGACACTATGAACAGCCAAACTAACACAATTGCTGGCGAAAAATCCCTTAATAGTTAAAAAAAGGAAAAGTGGGACCTGTAAGTGTAATCGCTATAACAACCAACAGAGGCAATTTTTCGCTAAGAAAAACACTAAATGCTTAGCCAAAGGTCCAACTTAGACAACAAGTCAAATTTAAAAGTAGAAAGATATGATAGATTCTTGGAATTCATTGAGGGCACAAAAGTTACAAGCAACTACCACCATTGTACCAATAAATGCTTTTCCAAGTTTAAAACATTTAATCTCATCTTCAGCCTCCATTCTCCTTGCTTTAAATATAACCATGTTTTTTCTGACCCTGTATTTTCACCTGCATAACTACAGGTATCACTAGCCTATTACTTGATTAAAAATACTATAAGAAGACGATAAACATTAAAACATGTTCTCTTTGCAAGCACCGACCATGAAAAAAGATGCCTCAAATACTAGCATCATCCATTCTTGGCTGAGGAAATAACGACACTATAATCAAGAAGTCTTGTATATACAAGCCACAAGTTGCAGATATAATAGGGGCTTCAGCATGCCCAATAAAGTGGAATTAACTGAAGCTCCAGCAATCTCTTTCAAAATCTTCTAAAAACCTACTGCATATCCAAACATTGAAAGGCTGTAAAAAGACAGCTATACATGTGAATGAAGACTGACGTATTTGGCTAATGTGTCAAGCAAGTTAGTAACATAAAGCCACTCTATCAGTCTTTCAAATGGTAAGAAATAAGTGAGTGTACATAAAAATCAAAATATTGGGCAATTAATATCTACAATATTCAGTCAGGAATCCTATCAATCACTAGGAAGTCATATAGATTATTCTGTCAGGAATCCTATCATTCACTAGGAAGTCATATAGATTATTCTGTCAGGAATCCTATCATTCACTAGGAAGTCATATAGGACCAACTTCAAAGTAATAGCAGGAAAATGGTCGATAAACAGTACATTTATTCAGGACTGACTTCTTCATGCACGTGTAGGCATTTTAAAATCATGTATTTTTCTAACCCATTGTTATGTATGGAATTAAAGAGGTGCGAGCCGCATGAGGACACGGATCACGGATCAAGTTCAGATTAGTCAAAATTATATTAGGAATACTTTTAATAGGCATATTTGTAATAGAAATATCTTTAGTAGGAATATTTGTAATAGGAAGTATTTATATTAGGAGATTTTTATTAATAAAATGTGTATGAAAGGAATATGGAGGAATAGCCTCTATATATATAGCTTGTAACCTTTATTGGAAAAGCATGGAAGAAAATTAGTCTTTTTAGATATCCTAATTTGTAGAATTAGTTTGTAGAGCCGCCACCGGGCCGCCGGTGTCTATCCTCGCCGCGTCCGGGCCGCCGACGCAAGCCGATCCGAGTCGGTTCATAACACCCATCTTGCACCTAATTAGCAACGGAAGATAGATGATGCTTAGCATGATCTTTTTGATAGCTCCGATTCAAGAAATAGTAATGATCTATTGAGAAAGCTCATTGCACCAGAATGATCAAACCATCATTTCAGCACTAAACTTATAAGTCGATGCATAGTGTCATAGAATGAATTACTATCTATAAGTAGTAGCAAGCTGCCATGAGCATAAGAACTTCAATTGAAGCTGCAGCCTTGAATCAACATTGGATAACCAGCTATCTTACTCTATATTATTTCTGAATACACCAACATGCAGACGCACACATTTCTACTTTGTATATATGTCAGAGATGAATTATATATGGTGTCATCGATCAAATATCATTTCGTAACCTGCACTAGTCAGGAAGCCATTCATTCTACTTCAATGTGCATGAAATGCTTCTATATACTCCATAAATAGCTGGGGCACTATCTGTACGAGAACTCTCTATGATTTGGGTATTGCAACTACAAGTTACAACATGCATGATAAATCAAACAGCAAATCGTAGCAACACAATAACTGATAAAAAAAAGTGACAAAATATGTTCTCTAAAGATATTAAGAACTTTTCAATTGAACTATTAGAAAACCGTCACAACACATCTGAAAATAGTAGTGATAAGAGAACCCATATAGTCTCCCGAAATTACACGCCAAAATAAATAAAGTCGGCACTTTTAGGAGAAAGTTTGGGAGCTGTGGCATATTTGCATCTGAAATTGAGAATCAAACCATAAATGGATATCACTCGCCAAAGACAACTGAAATTTTCTTGTGGATGAGTTCGACGCTCAGCCGAGGCGACAGACGAGGAAGAATTTCCTCGCCGCCGTCTGGTAAAACCCTAGCGAGCACTGGGATTTCATATTCGTAAAGCCTCTCCCACTCGTGATTCTGCGTGATATCCCGCACTTCTAGGCTAACACCGCCACTGGCGACAGCGGAGGTGGCGGCGAGCTTCTCCTTGAGTCCATCGCAAAGACAGCAGCCAGGCTTAGAGTAAAGAACTAGACGCCTCTGCGGCGTCGAGAGCGTCGCGAGTGGGCGGAACACCGCCGCACGAACGGCAGCGGCCGGCGGGAAGCGCGCGAATGCAATGGCCCCCATTGATTTGTTTTGCGCAATTGGTCTTGACTTATCGTATATTAGTTACCAATTTGGGTTTTTTTTAAAAATAATAATAAATTGCTTAAGGATAGTAAGGGGTATATAAGCTAAAGAGCCATCCACAATCCTTATGAAATCAGAGCCGTCCAAGGTGCATCAGGGTGCGCACCAGGGAGTTCAAAAAGATTGATAGTTATAGTGAAATACATTTACAAATTTGTTGATGAGAAGCATATTATAGATTTGAAGTAGCCTCTCTTAGCCATATTTAGTGGAGATTAGAAAGTTTGGGGGTCCACCTGACTAAATCTGCGGGCCAGTACGTGGCAACAGGTCCAGCTTGCTCGGCTCGTACAAACCCGGCTCGGCGTGGTGATTTACTGAAAAGCCGTGCAGGCTAGACTAGTCCGTACATCCAATTCTTACTATTAAAAGGAAAGCAACTCTACTGCAGCACCACGCTCGCATGACAAACGTAAACATTTAAAAGAAAAAAAAAGGAAAAATTTGCAGACAGTCCTTGCTTTTCAAAGCTCTCCCCATTCAGTCCCTCTATTTTTATCTACCCTATTTGGGATAATGACGTATCAGCCCCCCATTTTGAATTCTTTCGACAAATCAGCCCCTCTGTTTAAAAAATGGACAGATCAGCCCCTCTGCTACTGTTTCGGATTTTTTTCGGACAAAAATACCCTCATTTCACCGAGACTGAGACCACCTATTTAAAAGTATTTTTTTGAAAAAATTTGAAACACGAAAGTTGTAGATTTCGTCGAGATCTACAACTTTTATGTTCAAAAGGTTTTAAAAAAATGCTTCTAGATAGATGTTTTTGGCGTCCAAACTGTTTCAGCGATTTCGGGTCGAGCTGGTTACACTTCGGACCTCAAAAACACATATTTCAAAGCATTTTTTGGAAAAATATTCAACATGATAGTTGTAGATCTCGACGAGCCTATTTGGAATAGATTTGGCCCTCTAAGGGTTGAAAAAAACTGCGCCCAAAAAAAAAACACACTGCAATGTAGGGTGGAGATTAGACGTTGCTTTGCAATGGCTAACGGTCCCAAAAGAAAACTGCTCCGCACGCTGCCTCACTTCTCGCCAGAGCCGTGTAGGCTGGCTCGCGGACCTGCAGGCCGCGGGCTGAACTAGATCATGTTTCAACCTGCAGGCCACGAGCCGGTCCGCGGGCTGAACTAGATCATGTTTCAACCTGCATGCCACGAGCTAAATTGTTTAGACCAAGTGAGAGAGCATGTTAGGACTTAGGAGGTCCACCCTTATTTGTTGTAATTTATTATAGCATCCAGTAAATATTTTTTTCTTGATAATTATTAAATTCAAGCTATATACAGTAAATATCTATTTGGGGATACTTTTAAGAATTTATAAATATAGAAAAATAAATTGTTATATTTTATAGAATTTAAAACTAGAAAAAGAGTTTTAAAAAAATATTTTAAATAAATTTTTTTAAATCGTTCTACGAAATAATGTGGCGTAGGTGTAGCTACAAACCGCCTGCATAAAATATTAAAATACGAAGAGTCTCTGTTTTTTTCTCTCCTCTCTCCTCTGTTCGTCATCTCCAGAGGAGAGTGAGAAGGAAGAGCATTAAAGTATCTTGTTGGTCGAAGAATTCAACAGAGTGAAGCTGAATCAGGTCGAAGGTAATCTCAATTTCTGTAATCCCATATATTTATAGATTCGCTCTTCATTTTCTCATTCAATTTTGATTCTAGTAAACCCTAGTTTGCAGATAGTGTTTGGAATTTCGTAAACCCTAATCCTGATCTCGATTTGAGGTAGAAAATTGAGAGTATGGAATTATCAATTGCATAGGAACCCTAGTCAAATGGATGGGAACAAGGATGAAGCTCTCAAATGTTTGAATATCGGAAAAATTGCACTTCAATCCGGATATAGAAATCGAGCTATGAAGTTCCTATTGAAAGCCAGACGTCTCGATCCTTCTCTTCCGATCAACGACCTCCTCGCCTCCGCTGGCAGCATGGGTGGCGCCACATCTGTTCCCTGTGATCCTCCGCCTCCCACTCTAGAAGGAATCCGCAATTTGCGTACTGAAGGCTTGCGATCAAGAATCGATAAAGCTTCTTCGTCGTCTTCATCTTCAACACAAGCTTTCTCCGAGGAACAGATCACAATTATTAGGCAAATTAAGAAAGAGAAGGATTATTATAAGATTTTAGGACTTGAAAAAGATTGCACTGTTGATGATGTCTGTAAAGCATATCGTAAACTATCGTTGAAAGTCCACCCAGATAAGAACCAAGCTCCAGGTTCTGATGAGGCTTTTAAGCTTGTCTCAAAGGCTTTTCAGTGCTTAAGTAATGAGGAAACCAGGAAAAGGTACGATGTTGTTGGGTCTGAGGAGCCCACTTATGAGCGCCCGGCAGCTCGCCATCATTATGGCGGTGTTAACGGGTTTTACGAAGCGGATATTAATCCTGATGAAATATTTAGGCAATTCTTCTTTGGCGGGATGCATCCTGCAGCTGCCACCCAATTTGGTACATTCAGATTCAGAACAGGTAGACCTGCGGGACATGAGACACATGGTTCTGGAGGTTTCAATGTTCGTCATTTCTTTCAGCTGCTGCCTATTTTGATATTCCTTCTCTTCAATTTGATTCCAACTTCAGAGTCTAGTTACTTGTTCAGTAATTCATATCCTTATGTGCACAAAATGGAGACTTCTAGAGGTGCATCGTATTATGTGAAGTCGGACAAGTTTGAGCAGGATTTTCCTTACCAAAGTTCTCAGCGCATATCCCTAGAACATCGTATTGACAGGGAGTACCATAATATCCTCGCTCAGAATTGCCGTGTTGAGTTGCAGAGGCAGCAATGGGGAATATCACGTGTTACAACATGCTGTGACTTGCTTGAAAAGTTTCATGCAGCAACACCAGCCTGATGGAATAGAAGGTGCATTTAATGCTCTTTTAAATGCCTATTTTCCATTCTTTTGTTTGGCAAGCTAATAGTTTTCCAATATTTTCCAATATGTTTCATTCTTGAGGTGGTTGTTTTCTTGTACTTGATGAACATATAGATGTAATTTATTTCTTAGTCTCTAGAGAACTACTGAGCACTGACCTCCCATGTTCGGGAAATCCGTCGGTTAATTCAACCTTCTACTTGTGCCGTTTGTGTTTGATATGACTTGTAAAGAAACATATGCTATTATGGTGTATCTTTAGTCGGCAGTGGTACATTTTTGTTTAACTTGTTGCTTCTTTAGTGTGCAAAATGTGTATGCTATAACAAGTAGTCTTACACGCGTCTTGGGACTTTGCTTATGCAACAATATGAGTTTCTATGTTAGTTAATCTACTTATTAACCATGACTCCTTTAAGAAATGCATGCAACATCGAAATTTCTTCAACAGATGAATCACTCTCGTTAAAAAAGGAAAATACCAAACTACGCCATGGTGGGTCTGCATGTGGGAAACGACAGTTGTGTAAAAGTTCACCCGTGCTGTATTCTTGTGAGAGTTAAAGCTATTGATGGGAGGCTATGCAATGACAACTTAAGAGTATTGATGGGAGGATTTGTATTCTTTTTCTCCGCTAAGAAAACTTTTTTCAAAATTATTTGGATAGCAAATCAATTTTAAGCATCACTAATTGGACTTTATGTTTGAAGAGTAATAGCTGAACTACTCCATGACCCTTTTAAATGCGAGCGCACCAAACTGAAATATTTAGTGGCCCTTTTTGTATTAGTAGACTAATGGCAAATCAAGGGCAAGTTTAAATTAGAGTGATAATTCGTGCCCATCTTTGTTTTTCTTGTAGTGTTCGAGCTTACCCAAACTTTCGCTTTTCTTTCCCAATGATCTAAGGTTTCTTGGTGGTTCAGCATATTTTGCAGCTTTTCCAGGTCTGCGATTGTTTTTTTTTTAAATCTAAAACTACCATGAATTCACTAACAGGGAGTTATTTTGCATGTGTATGTTGCCTGTCCGTCTTTCTGTGTAGTGGTAAAATTTCCATCCAATTCTGTTGTAAAGGGAATCAAAATAGTGGTTTGTTGTTGACTAGGCTTTTGGAGAAGCTGGCTAGCGTATCTTTGTTTTGGTGCTTATTATCTTCTTTCCCTGCCTCTTTCTTTCTCTCTGTCTGTCTATCTTTGTGTGTGTCGTGTGTGTCTATATAACCTGCCATTGGATATTTTCTATCCATCCATCTCTGATGATGGACTTCAAATTTTTGTTCAAATAAAAAAAGAATACCGGACACTGAGTTTGTATAATCCCAAGAGCTTGCTTATTAATGATGAAACTGTATCTGAGTCCATGTCAGAAACTTTCTTTGTTCCTTTTATCTTCTAATTTATTGTTTTAAGATTATTATAGGTGTAACTGGTCGTCTGGAACTACCAAGTCCAAGCTGTTCCATTCAAGAAGAGAATATGAAATCCTTGTCATAATTTTTGTTTGTTCAGCTAAACTTTTCTCTACATTGCATTTAGAAGTCATCCTAGAGTTGATAACAATATTGTTACTTGGTTTGATGTACGTACGTTTCTCAAATTAGTTTCGTTTATAGGATAAGAAGGTCAATATATAACTATACAAATACTAAATTACTACATTTGGATAACAGCCTTGTCTGTGCTACTTAAACATGTAGTTATGGGGTGTTGCTGCTTGAAGCCGAGGATGGGCATGGTTTCATACTTCTTACCATAGTTTAAGTTCCGGGCGGCGCGCTCGGTGCCGCCCGGAACGTCCCGGTGCCAAACAGGCAGCACTGTTTTTTTTTTTTAAATGTTCATCTTCCTCGCGAAAGCAAGGAAGATGAAACGTCGCACCCACCGGCGCGACGTTTTTTATTTTTTTTGTCGTGCTGGTGTCCGCGACTTTTTTTTTTTTTTTTTTTTACGTTGCGCGGGTGCCGCGACATAAGTGGTGCGTGTGACCACTTATTTATTTATTTTTTAATTTCTTTTTAATTAAAAAATTTAAAAAATAACTTTTAAATATAATAAAATATATAAAAATAATATTTTATTATCGGCACGGTCGGCACGTCTCGAGTTTGGAATTTACCGAAACTTGGCACGGTACGAAATTTAAAACCTTGCTTCTTACCCCAACTAGACCCGCCCAGGTGGGCTTCGTACTAGGTGGTTGTTGTAAATATGTAGTTATGAGTAGACACTGCAAGCATATGCACTCCATGCTTGCGATTGCTGTGTCGAAACAGGGCAAGTGCTATAAATTGCTGTAGCTTCTCCTAACTCCTAGCCTGCGACCTTCCTGCTCTTATATATAAGAGCAATGCTTTAGTGCCCAAGACAGTGAATGAAGCAAGCGCGAACAGTCATCCCGTGGTCCTCTCATGAAATGGGATTCATTATCACCTGTCCAAAATAGTGCCGAGATGCGTATTTTGGTGTTAACGTGCCTTATTTTTGGCCACAGAATTTCTGTATATTTTTATGAGCCCTTTGGATGGGTATTTTAATGCCCTATTTATGGGCACAAAACTTTTCTGTATTTTTTAACAGCCATAGGAAGAGATGCTAGCATTAGTAAGATCAATTTGCGTGTCTTGGGATGGCTGAATATTTCATTATACATTCATAGTAGGTTAGTGAATGATTTTAATCCTTTTCATTCATTTGTAGTTGACTCCAAGGTTTTATATAAACCAAGTTTGATAATGTATCCTTGATTGTTTGATTCAAAGGGAAGCTCATCATGTCACTCGCAGCATATTGTTTCTTAGTGCCCGTGCTTTTCGTAATTGTGGTAATCTTTTCTTTGTCTGATTCAAAGTAGAGCTAATTTTAGCGAAATTAGTTGTGTCGTCGTTTAGGTTAGTGAAACATTTTGCATTGAAGAAGTATTATCATGCAGGTAAATGTAGCCGAGAGCCGGACTCATTTGAGGAGAGTCTATTAGGAGCCCTACCTCTCAGGGTTCAAACCGTGTTTATCAGCTAAAGACTCCACAGTCCAGTACAATTTCTTATATGCTACAGAAGCAACCCATTTGAAGACAGGACTATTTTCAGTTGTTCTACATTCTACGGACTACTACGGATGATTCCTACAAATTGAAATTTTTCAGTGGCACCACAATGTTGCCATTATACGCGCTTTAAGAACTACTGGATATTTGTTCCGTCATGCTATATCGTAATGTATATGAATGATATAGCAACATCTAATTTTAAAATCTTTTACTGCAGTAAACGAAGAGGATATATCGGTTACTACAATCTTTTCTATGCTTCTTGGCTTATTATCTGTTATTATAATCCAATGTCTAGAATGTTGAGATTTTTCTTGAAAAAAATATGTAAATTTTCCCCAGGAAAATGTTGCTTGATTGACATTGTTACTGACATAATAGCTGTTCAATATTAAGACACTTCTGATGATTGTTATCTTTTTTGTTCTTTTTGTTTGTTTTTGTTTTTTTTTTTTTTTTTTACCTATTTCCTGTTGCTGATGTGCTACATCCCACTTGCTGGCCTACTTTTGATTTCTGGAATGTCCTGTGTGAATAATTGGTTTATACTGTATAATCTTTTTGGTAAAATATATAACTGTACTTGAAATAACATACCAGTGCATTTCCAACATGTAAAAACAAAACTTTTTTTTTTTTTTTTTTTTTTTTTTTAAAAAGGTTGGTTTGCCACATGAGAATTGTGTAAGTATGTTGGGCGAGCGTTTGGTCATACAGTTGATTACATTGTTAGGAGAATTTAATTATGCAGGTTACAGGTATGTAGATCTGTCTGTGAAATATTCAAGTGTAAAGAGAGATGTACAATCTTATGTTCGTTCTATGAGCGCACGTGGATTGGATGCAAAGTTTTGACGGTGAAATCAAGGTGAGCGTTGTCTGAGATTTTACATATTATGGTCATACAAAATGGTCCGGTTATCGGTTATGAATATAATTTTTCTCGTAAAATTTTTTTACAAAATTTGTATCCGTGTGCTGAATTTAGAATCATGTCTTGGTTTAAGACAAGCGAAGAGGTGATGTTACGTAGTCTTGAGGCCTTCATCTATACCATCTATACTTCTCGATCCATAACATAGGATTAATTGGATTCGGGTCCACCTGTCTAAACACAATTTTGAAGTTAATTGAATTCGGGTCTAAAGTTAATTGGGTTCGGGTCAACCATGAATGACCCCAAAAGTTATTATCAGGGTTATTTTCGGGTGGACTCGAAATTGATCGGATAACCAGATAAAATATGTAATGCTTATCTATACTATATATAAATTTTCAATCACTCCTTCTATAGTTGTTTGAATAGTGCCTCAATTGAACTTTTTTTTCAATTTCACCCCAATATTTTTTAAATTTTGTTTTTAAACCCGTTAAAACTTCGGAGCCCAATTACACCTATTTAAAGTATTTTTAGAAAAAATATTCAACATTAAAATTATATATCTCATCAAAATCTATAATTTTTGTGTTGAAACTGTTCCCAAAAAATATACCTAAACATATGTTTGGTGCACTTATACGTATTGTAATATGATTTGTGTTATTTTTAAATCTATTAAGACTTTGGAACTTTAAAACACTAATTTAGAGTTACTTTTTAAAAAAATCTTTCAACATAAAATTTAATAATTTTTGTGTTGAAACTGTTCTAAAAAATATACCTAACATATGTTTGGTGCACTTGTACGTATCGTAATACGATTTTTGTTATTTTAAATCTGTTAAAACTTTAGAACTTCAAAATACTAATTTAGAATTACTTTTTAAAAAATTCTTTCAACATAAAAATTACAGTGCTTATCAAAATTTATATTAAAAATTTTAACAAAAATATATATAGATATATATATTTGGTATATTCGTGTGTACCGTAATATACGGGTTTATTTATATAATATCCTACTATATATAATTGGAGAATATATGATCTAAAGTACTTTGAATAGTACAATAGTTTTCTTTTCTTTTTCTTTTTTTTTTTATAATAATCCGTTAAGACTTCGGAGATCCATAATTTCTATTAGAAGCGTTTTCAAAAAAAAAAAACTTTTAACATCAACGTTTTAAATATTATAAAAATCTAGAACTTTTTTAATTAAAAGATTTTTTTTTTCTAAAAATATTCCTACATATGTATACGTCTCCATATCGTAATACGATTTCTTTTATTTTGTAAACCTATTAAGATTTAGATCTTGGCTCCCATTTATAAATATTTTTTAGAAAAAATTTCGATATTAAAAGTATGGCTTTTATCAAAATCTACAATTTTTAATTTAAAAGTTTTTCATAAAAAATAACTAGCTCGTGCGAACTGTTCCACAGGTTTAAACATTTATTTTTTTTTTTAATCTGTTAAGACTTCGGAGATTCAAAATACTTATTTAGAAGTGTTTTCTAACAAAAACTTTCAATATTAATGTTTTAGATATTATAAAAATCTGCACTTTTTTATTCAAAATTTTTCAAAAAAATATCCCTACATATAAGTTTGGTACACTCGTCCATATCGTAATACGATTTTTTTTATTTCTTTAACCTATTAAGACTCTAGATCGCCTGAATACTTGTTTCTAAGTATTTTTTAAAAAATTTGCAATATAAAAGATGTAGTTCTAATCAAATTTTATAAATTTTATGTTCAAATTCTTTCAAAAAATACGCCTATATAGTTGTTTGGTATGTTCGTGCGAACCGTAATACAGATTTAAAACTTTTTGTTCTTTTAAGTTCGTTAAAGCTTTCGAGCAACAAAAAATCTATTTAGAAAATTTCCAAACACCTATTTTTCAGAAGCGTTTTCGAAAAAAGCTTTTACATTAACGTTTTAAATATTATAAAATCTATAAAAAATTTATTGAATTTTTTTTTTTAAATATTCTTATATATATGTTTAGTACACTCGATGTAAAATCTGCAATACTTTTGAACAATGTCTTTTTTTATATTTTTAAATCCTAAGAATTTCGGAGATCCAACATATTTTTTTTTAATCTATTAAAAGACAATAAATTTCTTTAATTATCCTTAAAGCTATCTAGATCTAAAACATATTAAAAAATATTTTCTTAAAAAACCTTCAACACTAAAATTATATTTCACGAAAATCTATTGCTTATTCTACACTTTAATAGTATTTTCAATAGTATTTTTTTTCCTTTAAGATTATCAAGCCCCAATACTTTTATTAGAAGTATTTTTAAAAGAAAAACTTTAACAACAACATTTTATTTGTAGTATAATTAGGAAATAAAGACATGAATGGTTATTTGATATTATTTTCAAAAATACATCTACATATTTGTAAATATGCCTCAGAAATTGTGCGTATAATAATTATGATTTAAGTTAGTTTTTAAATCTGTTAAAACTGTAGAGCTTCATAACATTAATTTAGACGAAATTTTTTTTTTTGAAAAAATAGTAACATTTTTTTTAAGACATGCTAAGGCTATCCAGCCCCAAAACTCCTATTTGGTATTATTTTCTGAAAAACTTTTTGACACTAAAATTGTATATTTCATCAATTCTACAGTTTTCATTTTCAAACTATTTCTAAAAAACACACCTAGATATTTGAAACTAAGTTTCAGAATTTGTTCGTAACGTAATTATGATTTAAATTATTTTTTAAATATATTAAGATTTTGGAGACTATGCCATTAATTTAGAAGAAAATTTTAAAATTTCTTTACGATATATATAATTAAGAAATGAAAGCATGGACAATTTTTTAAAAATATTCATTATAATATGGTAATTATGAATTTAAATTATTTTTTAAATCTATTAAAATTTTGGAGCTCTGAAACACTAATTTAAAAAGAAATATTTTTAAAAACTTTCAGCATAAAAATTTTACTACTCATCACTTTTTCACCGCAGTTGTTTTAACTGTTGGTTAAATATTTATTTTCTTAAAAAATATTTTTGGAACAAAAAAAAAATCAATAAATTTTGATTTTAACAATCCATTCATACATTTCATAATCTTTTGATTTGTTGTTTATTTCTAAATACTATGATAGATTTTAAGTTAACGGACAATGCACGCGCAACGCGCGTCATCAAAACTAGTTTATGTGTATTTTGCATGTATGATGGAAGCTGTATACCGGTTCTGGCGATTTGGTTAAATTGATATATCTTTTTTTTTCGTAATTTTAAAGCGATAGTCAAATTAAAATTTTAATTAATTGTAGTTGACAGTCTTTCGGTTCGGATTGAACCAGAAATCTAAACATTTCGGATTCAGATTAGCAAACCGGATGGCTATTTCTAGTCGGGTCATGTTCGAACTACACTGCTCAGAGAGATCATTACAATATAATAACATATATATTAACACGACATCCTCACTAAAAAAAAAGGAAAAGAAAAACAAAAAGAAAAAAGAAAAAAGATGGCTCGTCTCAAACTTAAAATGTCGTCTTCATCATCACTAGCACTTCTCTTCCGCCGACGAGTCCTTCACGCCACCGCCGGCAACAGTTTCCATCTGCACCGCTGCCGCTGCCGACTGAGGCTTACTCCAAATGGCGCAGACAAGATAAGCAGCTAAATTAATAACACTTAGCACTGCAAGAAGACCGTAAAACAAGTCGAGCCTTCCATAGTTTATGTTATCACCGAGCCAGCCTTGACCACCACCGCCATGGCCGCCCGTGATTTTCTTCACTAACGACACCAAGATGCTACTGAAGAAGAACCCTAGCGAAAGCGTCGTTAGAAACAACCCCGTGCTCATCGTCTTCATGCTCTTCGGCGACTGACTTATAAAGAAATCGAGCTGGCCGGTGTAAACGAAAGCCTCGCCGGCGCCGACGAGGAAGAACTGCGGAATAAGATTGAACACGCTGATCGGAAGAGTAGCGCCACGGTGAGCAGCGGCAGCGCCGTGAGCTACTTTTAAACGCTTCACTTCAGCGGCCGCCGCGGCAGCCATTCCGACCGCCGACAAGAACAACCCGATCCCTATTTTCTGTAAGTTTGTGAGCCCTGGCTTCCTTGTGAGTCTCTTGCAGACCGGCATGATCAGGCGGTCATAGACGCCGAGAGTGATCAGAATGGCGACGACGAAGAACACCGTCAGAGACCCCGCCGGAATCTGGAAGCCGCCGATAGTGCGTCTCATGGTCGAGGCTTGCTCGACGGAGAATGTGATCATCTGAGCGTATATCGTCCAGAACAAGATCGTAGTGGACCACACTGGTAGTAGTCTGATCATCATCTTCACCTCCTCGATCTTTGTGACTGAGCACAGCTTCCATGGTTTCAGGGTTCTCATTCCATTGATCTCTTGGTAGTCGTCTTCCATCATGATCGCCGCCTTATCCAAGAATCTGCACGTTAGCGGTCATGGAACAGTTTAGAGCCAAAACTTTTGGTTTTGTAGCATTCTTTTTTTGTAAACTAAAGTAACGGCAATAGCTCACCGGAACTGGGGAGTATGAGGGATTCTCATGGCATCAGGGGTGTCTTCGAACAAGTATGCCATGGTCGGAGGATACTCGAGCTTCCGCTTCCGAAAGGCAGCAACGATTACCTGGAGAATATGAACGACGGGGCTTCCGGCGCTGCTCTTGTAGCGGTACCGTCTGGTGCCGGAGAGGAAGACGAGGATTGCGACGAGCATGGAAACGCAGCAAATAGCGTAAGCCCAGCTCCGGCCGACCTCATCCTGTATGTAGACAAGGACAGTGACGGCGAGGAGCGTTCCGGTGCTGATGAAGAGGAAGAAGCGGTTGAAGAAGAAGGACATCTGAGTTTTCTCCTTCTCGTCGTTAAGGTCGAACTGGTCGGTGCCGAATCCCGATACGCTCGATTTCAGGCCGCCGGTGCCGAGGGCAATCAGGTATAGGCTCAGGTACAGCATGCCTATCTGCAGCCCGTTCGCACGCTGGCATCCGCCTGCCGCCGGCGAGCACGGTGGCGGACGGAGCTGCGGTAATCTAGTTACGAACGAGAGCATCCCTGTTCCCTGCAGTACGTACGTACGTACGTAGTCAGTGTAATGCGAGGGACGCCATACAAAATCTAAAATACAATTACGTGAAATGTTTTTTCAAAAACTAATAATAATAAATAATTTTTTCATTTAAGTCCTATACATGAAAGTCAAGTTCAGTAATGATAATATGGAGATTACAATTATTTGATTTGTATCAAGACAAACATATAATAATCAACTACAGTTAACAGTATGATCGTCTTTATCTAGAAAAATAGTATTTCGAAAACAATAGTAGTTACACTACAATCAGAATCATACCTGAGGTATCGAGATATGTACTATACATATTTAATATATATATATATGATTCTAATTATATCAGCCATTTTGATTGCATTGATGAATAATTTTTTTACATACGAAAGTTCAATACGAATCATATAGTAACAATGAGATGTAGAGGACTTACGAGAGCTTGGACAACCGCGAAGATGGCGATGGTAAGATAGCGGCCGAGGAAGGTGTCGGCGAGGAAGCCGCCGAGGAGGCAGAGGAGGAAAGAGGTGCCCATGAAATCGGTGACGATGTTGGCGGACTCGGCACTCGGGAGGTGCATCGTCCCGCCCAGGTAGGTCACCAGGTTCACTGCTATGCCCATCGTCGACAGTCTCTCAACTATCTCAATCACTGCATTTAATTATTGCAATTAAATTAAACAATTATTAATTATTTAGAAACAAATCTTCAATCATTTTTATATTAAAGCAAGCAAAAAAAAAAGGGATTCTTTTTGTGGGGGTAAAACAAAACGTGGGTCTTTTTCTGATTTGCTTTCGGGTTCGAAAGGTGTGGAAATGAGCAAAAGCTCTCATCACCCTCGTTCAACGTCATGACTCCACGTACATAATATTCTGGAAGGGTATTTGTAAAATTGGCTTCGGTAGTTAATTAATTGCATATCGGGTCCCTGAAACTACTTTGATGGTCAAATATTTGTTTTTTTTTTTCTTGACAGTCGAATTTATTTTTTATTCTATATTTGGACTAGAAACAAAGTATGTAGTGGTCAAATATTTGTTATTTAGCTAAAATATTAAAATATTCAACTTCAAACGGAGATGACGAATTTGGATTCTATAGAGATGTTAAAAATTAATATGAAAGTTTCCAAAAAATTTGATAAAAAACTGCGAATTTGAAAAACTAAGGACTGATTCGTCTGATCGTCGCACTCGGGCAATATTTTATTCTCAAAAAAAAAAAAAAACAAAAAAAAAAGACAGCAAGAAAAAAAATAAAATATATAAAACATAAGCAATGTATGGAGGATTGGAAGGCAGACCTAAAATGAGAGCTGCAGGAGCCCAACCACCAGTTTTAGTTCTGTCTGCAGGATAACCCCTGTAATCCACTGCATCTGCTACTGTCCACCCAATCTTCCCTTCCTAATATTCATATTTTCACAAATTTAATGAAGGAAAAAACCATTTATATATATATATATATATATATAAAACAATCATAATACAATATTATATCTGTGTTTGAGTAGATTAATGGAGGTATAAAGAATCAAAGCTCACCATGTTTGTGCCTTTGCAATGAGTTTTCGCAGGCAAGGGGGTTTGGAGATGAGAGAGAGAGAGAGACACACAGAGAGAGAGAGAGAAGAGAGAGAGAGAGAGAGAGAGAGAGAGAGAGAGAGAGAGAGAGCTGTTTTGTGTTGTAGATATATACCATGGAGCCAAGGTAGAACCTCCTTTTATAGCCAAGCTTTTAGGACATTGTAGCATACACGTAGCACACATGGATTTCCACTAACATTTTTAAAATTATTTACTTAATTTTTATATTTATTTAAGTCATAAACAGTGTCAAAGGTTGAATATGAATGTTCTTTGGAGCAGAAAAACTTTGGTATTTCATGGAGCTACGTACTTTCTTTTTTCTTTCACCATTATCATATTTTATGAAGAAGATTTTCTCCGTCGAGGATGTGTTTAGTCGCAACTGATAGCTGCAAGCTGCGTATGATTTATCTAATTGACGATTGATGCTATAAAGTATAGTGAATTATGCTGAAAATAGCTCCTCACTTAATTTATATAATTTATCATTTATAAGCTATTAAACAACTTGTAATTGAAGATAGCGAGATTAGATAGTAAGAGTTTAGGACATACCGTATACGTATGAAGCGTAAGTGAACTTTCGTTCAAACTCCGATACTATTAGTATATAAAAGAATTTACTTTTTGAATGCAAATAATTAGAAAATTATTGGAGGGTTTACGCAATAATTGCTTCCGAAGAAATTAAGTGAAAAGCGGTTGTTGAAAGATCGTTTTGCTCCTTTTAGCACCGCCAACGTTACAACAAGATATGACTCGCGACGGTCCACGACGTGCCGTCGATGATGATCTAGGAAGTGATTGATAAATGCATAAAGGTTTGTAAAGATCATTGGATGTGGGTGACAAAAGAGTAAAAATGGAGAAAAATGAAATATTTGGACATGATCGTTTATTCCTTGCCCCCTCTCTATGATATTAATTGGATATTTTGTGTTTTTGTAACCCCGCTGATTAGATTTGGTATTTTTGTGTCCTCTTAATTGAATTTGGTATTTTTGTACCCATTTGTCATTAAAATGACAATAATACTTTCAATTTTTTATTCTGAAAAAAAATAAAAATACACGAACATCCATGAACACACGCGTACATCTGCGAACATGTACGAGCACTCACGAATACCTACAAACATGTACGAGCACCCACGAATACCTACGGACACCCGCGAACATCCATAAACATCCCATATGAACACCTACGATGAACACATACAAACACACTACCAACAAAAAAATATTATAATATTCGTTGGTTCGTAGTTGTTCACGTGTGTTCGTGGTGTTTGCGTATTTTTATATCATTTTTCAGAATAAAAATTGTAAGTGTTTTTGTCATTTCACATAACAAGTGGGTACAAAAACACCAAATCCAATTATTATACGGAAAAGCACTAATTTCAATTAACGGGGACATAAAACACAAAATGCCCATATTAATTCATAATTGAAAAAGTTAATATAAATTAATTTGGGAAAGGCTTGTTTTTTTTTTCTTTTTAGGATGTGGCAATCGAGTTCAGTTTTATCATAAATCACGATTAAAAATGAGAAGAATGATAGTTCCTTCCGGCGTCGAGATTCGAACTTCCATCTATCTTTTATAAAAGATAGATCGTGACCGTTCTAACATTCAGTCTCGCTAATTAATTGGATCGACGTTGATCCGACGGAAATTGATTATTTTTTGTGGCACAACATGAGATAGTGGTGTTGCTACCCCACTAACACAAAAGCCTCGGCCAGCTCCTCCCTAATGTCCTTTCCAAGATCCTACCCGTCCCAAAAAGTATCTCCTCAATTATTATAAACATAAATCATAAATCTAGATTTTTTTTTCCCCTCTTTTACTATTATCATGGCAAAATGATCTTTTTCTTTTAAAATATTATTATGTAAAAGATTTAGTAGATAATTCTATTAATCTTCATAGTTTGGACATCAGAACTAGGGCTGAGCATTGCCTGAACCTACCCAGGTTCAGTTTGGGTTCGGTTCGGGTCGACATTTTAATAGTTTGGGTCTATATAATTCGGTTCGGGTTCGGTGGTCAAACTTCGGGTCGGTTCGGATTGGATCCGAATTATCCTCACGAATCATATATTAATTAGGTTTAATTGGTTTTTAAGTGCTAATTCTTTCTTTTTAAACAAAATATTTATGTTACAACTATTCGGGTCGATCCGAACCAACCCGAACCTACCCGAATCCGAATTGGTGTTAAATAAAAGTAATTTGAAATGTTATTCGGCTCAACCCGAACCAACCCGAACTGATCCGAATTTCGGGTCGGTTCGGGTTGAAATGAAATTCGGGTCGGTTCAGGTATGAAGGTATTCGGTTCGGGTAGACCTTAAGAATTTCGGTTCGGGTCGGGTTGACCCAAATGATCAGCCCTAATCGGAACAACTTCAAAAAGCTATGTGATAATTTTTTAACTTAAAAAAAAAACCTCGTTCTTTAACTCCATCAAGAGATTTGGAAACTATATACATATATATAAATTGTTCTATCAAAATTGTTACATCATGTGGCATTCTAAATAGTTTGATATGACATGTGGCATTTACTATTATTTTAAAAGAGTCATACGGCATTTGCATTTATATTAATTGATAAAAATTTATAAAATCATGTAACTTCTTTAAAAAATATAAAAAATCTAATATTAAAAATAAATATTTAATAAAAATAATCTAAATAGATATATACAACCTAATATAAAATAATTATAGTATATATTATGTAATATTTATTTTTATAAATAAAACTTTATTTATATATACAAAAATGATTATGTATTACTAATATCCGTGCATCGTACGGGTACAAAACTAGTTACTTTTATAAACCTCTACTAGTGGATGACAAAACCATAACATGTGTAACAAAAATAATTAAAAATAATTTTTAAAATTTATAAGTTATTTATAATTATAAAAATATTTTAAATTTTTTTTAATTATACCGATCCATTATATAATATATTTTTCAAAAGAAAAAAAAAGTCTTAAAACAATATAGAAATATAAATCCACAAATAAAAAGGAATACAATCTGAAAATCATATAGATGATATTTATGGGAGAAAAAATAAATAATTTTATAACTTCCTACAGAACATAAACTACATAATATTAATAATAACTATCAAATATAATTTAAATTTATTTTAACTATTAAATAATTATATTGATATATAATATACTATTAAAATTTTCTCTTACGTTTTATTATTATAGATAATATAAGACTGAAATACTAAATAAGACCACAACATGGCACTATATAATATCCCTTTAATAAAATAAAAAATCTCTAAAAGCAACATGGAGAATTCATCTGGGGATAAATGGGGAGGACCTCCTTGACTTTGACCACAAACCAAGAAATAGAAAGTTAAAAATATTTTAAAGCAAAAAGGGAAAATAAAAAATAATGTAAGGTCGGTCAATAGTAGCTGTTGACCTGTAAAAAAAATAAAAGAAAATTACTATCTACCCCCCTCAAACTATAAAACTTACTAATCAACCCCTTCTCCATCACATCTCCATCACATCAACCATCATTACCAATTTTAACTGCATTCGGACAAAAATATCCCTTGCTATTTGGACACTGAGGTCATCTATCTAGAAGCATTTTTTGAAAAATTTTGAACATGAAAGTTGTAGATCTCGCCGAGATCTACAACTTTTATGTTCAAAATTTTCAAAAAATACTTCTAGATAGGTGTTTTTTATGTCCGAACTGTTTTCAGCGGATTTCGGACCGAGGTCTACACTTCGGACCCCAAAAACACATGTTTGGAAGCAGTTTTTGGAAAAACTTTCAATATGAAAGTTGTAGATCTCGTCGAGATCTACAACTTTTATGTTGAAAAATTTTTCAAAATTTTTTTCTAAATAGATGTTTTTAGCGTCCGAACTGATAATACGTACGAGTATTTTTTGTCCGAAATTTGTCGAAACAGTAAACGGGGGGCCTCTACGTCATAGGGGGGGCTGAAACGCAAAAATGGAACTACGGGGGGGCTGATAAGTAAATCTCCCAAAAAATAATGAAATTGCATTCTCCACAGTGGCTTATCTAAGCTGGTCAACTGAGTTGAAAATTATCTGACCCTTGTCTTCCACTCCCAATCCACATATTTGACCAACTCTTTTTTATTTATTTATTTATTTATTTTGAAAAATTAATGCAGAAAAATGTTATCTGTAATTAGATTATTTTTCGTAGAGGTTATAGCAGATGAATTTATGGATTAAATATAAATATGTTAGAAAGTTGTTATCATTCTTCATTAAATAGAGAGTATAAATCTGTCGACGCTATTGTAGATGTAATTTACTTAGATTCGAGTATGAGACTTTGACTTTATAAGAGAAAAATCCACCATCGGTCCCATGTCCATGAGACCAATCACCGCCGTCCATTTGGTCCCACCTAGCCAACCCACACATTCTCCTCCTCTCATCTATACTCCATTGGGATAATCCATTCAAAACCCCACACAAAATTTCTATCATGAATATTCCAATTTGTATCAAAATCGCGAAAAGAAAAAAAAAAGAAGCAAAGTCATAAATTTTTTCGGGTTCGATCATCGTACACCATGACTAGGCTGGACCATTTTACATTGTTGTGTGGTTGTTCGTGTGATGCCCACAACAACGAACTTCATACATCGCTATCTATATTTTTTGTATGATTTTCGCAACATAAGCGATTCTAGAATATTGCCCCTCGTGGTCCTAATTATCAATATATTCCCTAACTTGGAACACATATTCAGCGGAAGATGACCCGAGATGTCGTTTTAGTTTATGTTTGATAGGTGTTGGATCAGTATTTAACGGAGAGTTGATGATAAATTACGACCAATTCAGAGCTACAAAGTTTTAATCGCTGGATGCGGCACGGCGAGAGCCAATGCGTAGGTGCATATCAAGTCAAAAACTATAACATCGGATCCGCGATCAATCTCGAGAAGCGAAAAAGAGTTGATTGAAACTTTTAGTTATGCGAAGTCGAATAGGACATACCCGTGGTTTTTCATCATTATATCATGTTCCATCATCGTCAATATTATCTATCTATAAGCCGATTTATTCTGTCGTCAATATGTTACATATCAACCATGTAAAATCTAAATTTTTTACTTAAAGGTGGCCGACATAGCGCCACATTAGGGTTTAGGAAGAAAATTTGAGATTGAGTTCTTTTCTTTTTAATGAAAAGCTAATAAATGGTACAAATTAACACATAAATTATAATATAAAATAAGTTAATGAGAATTTTCCTAAAAAGATTAAAGAAAGACAATCAACCATATGTTGTTCCTCCAAGCTCAATAATGTAGTTCTTTTTTTGCAATTATAAATTATTAATGGGCAGACCACTTAAATTGGACCAGGACATATTACTTTTCAGCCTACAAATTATTGTAGATAAAAGAAAATTAAATAATAAACAATTAAATCAATCAATCAATTTCAAGAAGAAATTTTGATTGTTGGTAGTTTTATTAAACGAAAAAGATTAGCAACATTTTAATTCCATTAAAATTTCATTGTTTTGCACTACTCAACTTCAATTCCCAATTAAATTTGAATGATAATACACACAAACTTTTTTTATTTTTAAAAAAAAAAGCCAAAATGATGTATATTTGCGTTAATTGTCGCCGAAAATCTCATCTATCAATCACTTATGCCATTCTGAAGAAAACGTCGATCTCGCTCATTCTATTGTTTATCGGTTAAAGGCTGCTAATTAATAGGACGATAAGTATGAGATCTATAGCTGCTCATTGCGGATAGAAACCTCTATCCGCCCTCCGCACTTGGGTCAACCGGGTGAGACATTTTGCCTCAGAAAACGTGTTCACCATCCGGGTTCGACTCCCCGCCCCACAAGAGGATGTGTGTGCTGCAATGAGAATGTGCCAGCACTGCGAATTTTCAGTGGTTGCGGGAAAGCTGGTGGTTGCGTATTGCAATACTCCATATTCTGTCCGGAGGCAAATGTCAGGTCCAGATTTTACTCCCTGCTCGCACTAAGGTCCAAAATGGGCTGGCGGATGTGCATAGAAAACTGTAGTCCGCGAGTTAGCGGAGATCCGAGGAGGTTTCGCCTTGTTATTTCATAAAAAAAAAAAAAATCCCTATCCGGTTGCTGTTCACACTTTTTCTTATAATTCTCTCCTTGTGACACGTATTTAATAAAAATAATTTGAAATATTATCTCTAAATTGTGCTGGAATTCCATTTTATCAAGATCAGCCTATGTAATTATATTATTATGATAGTTACATTCATCTTAATCTAGCTAGTTACATCTAATGACTTAGGCTAATAGAGTGTGTTTATGGGTCGGGTATCCGCGACAATTATCCGAACCGGATCTAGTCCGTGTGTTTGTTCGAAGAATTGCGAACCAGTTTTAATGTGAAACTACGACCAATATGGTGTGCTTGGCTTGGCTAGGGTTCGGGACGGGTAGACACCAATATGGTGTGCTTGGCTTGGCTAGATTCGGAACGGGTAGATCCAAATATGTGTGCTTGGCTTGGCTAGGGTTCGGGACGGGTAGACACCAATATGGTGTGCTTGGCTTGGCTAGATTCGGAACGGGTAGATCCAAATATGGTGTGCTTGGCTTGGCTAGATTCGGAACGGGTAGATCCAAATATGGTGTGCTTGGCTTGGCTAGGGTTCGGGACGGGTCGGATATCCGGGCATGATCTAGGAGTTGTATGAGAAAGCTCATTGCAACTTAAAAATATATTTTATTTTATTTTATTTTTTTTATAAAAAAAAGGCCTTAAAAGATCCCAAAAGCAGATTGTGTAGTTAGTGTAGTGCTTTATCTAATCTAATTAATACAATATCTCAATTAGATGCAAACCAAAAGACACAACAACAAAGCTGCTCATCAAATTGACTTTTTTGTTATTTTAGTCTTAGAAAGAGTTGACTATGTTTGAATATGACACTGCTATAAAAGGGAAAATTGCATTCACCCCTGATTTTGAAATCATAAGTAAATCAACTGCTTATTTCAAATAGTTTATAAACCAACCCCCATTTTTATATTTATATAAGTATTTTTTGAAGAAGCTTTAAATAAAATAATAAATAAATTTTGATGTGATCTATAATTTTTTGTATTTAAAGTTTTTTTAAAAATATATTTTGAAATTAATATTTTAAGGTTTTAAGTTTTAGTCGATTTAAAAATTAATCAGCGAAACTTTTGAAGCATCAAAGAATCTATTTAGAATTATTTTATAAAACTTTTTTTGAAATTCAAAAAAAATAGATTTGACGTGATTTATAATTTTTATATTCAAAAATTTTTCCAAAATATAATATTAAATAGGTGTTTTAACACATAAAAAAAAAAGGGATTATAAACGAAGAGTTTATTCGCAAATTAAGTTTTGAGAGAGAGGCAGATATGCAAGTCTTCCTGCTATAAAGCGCCCCTCTTGATCACCCTATTTAATTTAATTTAATTTTTTTTTAAAGCACAATGTACGGCGGGATGGGATCGTGGAAAAGCGATATATAGGGCTGTCTATAGCCAAGAATTCAAGCTAGCAAATCGACATTATGTTGCGATAATCTAGCTAAGTAGATAAGTAGCACTTCCAATTGCCATGATATCGGTCGTTGCGGCGCCCGACTAGGTATAGTTATTAGTTATTAATATATTTTTAAGATAAAGTCAACACTCAAGAATATAGATAATAACTAACCCCCACTGTCTAGTGTTACATATAGCTAGCTAATATCATAAGACTATAAGAGAGTTATTATCTATCCTATACCTTTTTTTTTTTTTTAATATTTGATGGTGTTCATGTATTTCATAAATCCATTAAAAAAAAATCACTTATATAAATAAAAAATACCAAAACACTTTGAATTATCCCCTGTAATAAGAAAACGCCATTTAAAAATTACTTTTTTTCTATAAATAAATTCAGGGTGCACAGATATATTTTTTATTTTGTTTTTTTCTCTGCCATTAAATCCAAGCCGTACAAAAGTGAAGTGATTTGGATGTTAGAATTGATCATGTAAGACCAATCAATCATGGATCCACTAAATGAAGAAAGAAGCTTCGAGTCATTGTTTACATGCATTGAGGAAAGCAATGTATCAGCAGGCTGTCCCCTAATTCTCTTTCTTCCATCCTCATCCTCATGACTCTTCCCTGTTCATAACATGACACGTCGCCGAGCCACGCTAACCACATACACGGGCCGAACCGGCTCAGCCTATGCAGGCGGTAGCTCAAACCGGCTCGCGACATATGGCCACGGACTGTGATCGTAGGAGGTACGTGCCGAGCCCATCCCGCATTTTCTGCATCGTTAGAAGGTTAGATCTCATAAAGGCTCTCTATTTTTAGTTCGATTCTTCGTACCATCAGTTATATTTTAAGATGTGCCTCCACACATACGACAGAATATTCCCGAATGGGAGTGACATTTTGGAGGAACCAGATAAAGACAGTATGCAGATAAAGATGTCTTTAGGAATTTTGTTCAGCTTCAATTTGCGGGCCCTTGCAAACTAGATTTCATTAGGAAATTATGAATCAGCACCAATATATAAATATATGACACATAAATGAACCTCTTGCCAAGAACTTATTTGATGCATATTATTGACGGCAAATCTTAGCCTAGTATTGTAATATATTGGAAGTTATTAATTAAATTGTAGACTTGAAAGTAATGTTGGACTTTGAAATTAGTATTGCTAGATGAGGCAATAATACTGTCAGTTAAGCGGTTTTGATCGATTTCGAGCAACGATGACAGAGGCCCCCACCCGCTACCGTCTGTAAGGAGATAAGGAGATGAGGCGTGTTGGCATCGCACAACACTCATTGAGGAGCGCAAGTGACGAGCGGCAGAGCGAGCGCGGACCATTCCAACGGGTCTGGTCCGGTTCGGTCCTTCTGGTACGCGGTCCAATCTGGTCTACGCACCTTTTTCTTCCCAGTGTATGGTCTCCGGCCCGAGTAATATATGTATATATATATATTAGAATAGTTTTGAAGTTCTAAAATAATTTTAAGAATCATTGTTTAGAAATAAATATATAAATTACAAAACATCTTAATACTTTTACAAATTAAAATTATTTTAGAACAATTTTAGAGTTCTAAGGTAATGTTGTAAGAATACACTGGGAAGAAAAAGGTTTGTGTTATTTTAAAAGAAAAAAAAAAAAAAAGATAAAAAGACTCATTACGTTTGTTAGCGGGTCGATGTTCTATTCACTTGCCCGTTAACGGAGTTATGCCCGACCCATTAAAGAGGACAAAGAGAGGAGTTGATAATCTACGATCTCTCAACTTCTGTTGACTGGGAAGGAAGAATTCATCAATGGAGGAAACGAAGGAGAGCGAAATTCCGGAATCAAATCATCCCAAAGTAATTCTAACCCTATAAATTCTAGATTTTCAAATTTTTATATGCAATTTGTTCGTATATTCTTATTCAAATGAATTCCGAATTTCCTTTTGCTCTTTCTTTCGTAGTTTCTAAGGACACTCCATTTCAGTAAGATCTGTGGTAGATTTGTCGCTAGATGATGTTCATGGGGGGTTTGTTCTATTGAAATTCGCCACAAATCATTAGCAATTTTGAAGTTTTAAGAAGCCAATCATCAGTTTATTCTTGCAAATATATTAATTGGGAATTATTTTTCATCGAACAAACAGTTTCAATTACAAGAGTTCCTTGTTTCAATGGACCTAAAGAGATTTTAGAATATCTACTTGGGATCTGTATAGAAATCTATTAGAATGTCTTGTATTTCTCTTCCTATATTTGGGAAAACTTCACTAACTCGTGTATCTTCTAGTCCTGCAAATCCTCCTAACATTCTCTATGTTCAAGTTTGTGTTTGATTGCTAGTAAAATTATTCCTATACTGCTTTCAGTATTTAACAGTGCTTTGATAGAGAGTTTTATATTAACAGATATACTACAAAGTTCGTGCACATCCAATTCGGGTTTGTCAGACACCAATAATATTGGATTCATTGGTGGAAGACAATCTTAAGTTTGGATGAGCTGTAACTTTTACAAAGTTAGCTTGGTGACAATTTATGTTATAAATACAAGTAACTTTTTTTCTTGTAGCACTTCGCATTGCACCTTTTTATTTTTTGGAATATGCTAGCAGCCCTCCGCCGGTGAGACGAGCGGTTGAGGCGTGGTGGCCACAACCATCACGTCCCGCGTTCGAGCCCAGCGGGTGTCCTGAAATGGGAATATGCCCGCGCTCGCGTGTTTTCAGCGGATGCGGGAAAGCTGGTGGCTGGGTAACTCCCAGTACTTCATGTCTGGTCCGGAGGCGGACGTCAGACCGAAGTTTTACTCTCATGCGTGTACCCGAGTCCAAAATGGTCCTAAGTGTCCGTAGAACGCAAAGCGGAGATCCAGGGAGGGGTTTTCGTCTCGTTATCTCAAGAAAAGTAATACGTTAAGCTTTATAGTTACCTTAATCTGGAGCATTATCTTTCATAAATATAAGTTACGATAGATATAGCATGGTGTATGACATATTCATAATGAAGCAGTTTCTAGAAGTTACTTACAAGAGTACCGGAAAAGTCGGACGCTTTGCGCATGGAACAAAAGCTCGTTTTGCTGTCGATCTGATGAACTATAAATTAGGACCCGAGGTTGCGGAAGCTGTATATATAGAGGCTGTTAAAGAAGGGGAAGAACCAATTAGTTTTGGTCCTGATGCTGTTCTTGTTAACTACGGGCAGGGTTGGAAACTGCAAACAGTTACACTTGAAGGTAATGCAGCTGCAATTAAGGTTGATTTTTTTTTTAATTGGCTTTTTCTGCGAATTCGAAACGATAATAGCATGGATCTGATGCATGAGTAGACCATTTACAAGCAGGACGCAATGAAGCTAAGCGAGTGGGAGGCAGCATATCAGAGCCTTTAAATAGTTCACTGGTACATACCTTCCATATGAGATCTTGTTTCTCTTTTGCGCTTTTTTTATTTTTTTTGTCTTAGTGGAGTCTACGTAGAAAAGTATAAAAGCCACGGTGGTAAAATCAGGTCGGGTCCGGGTCCTGCTAGATCCGGACCCAACCCGACCATCCTTCGGGTCTGGGCCAGCTAGAACCGACCCGACCTAGACCCGACACCTCCCAAGTTGATTCAGGGCTGATCGATTTGGGTCGGGTCGTGTCGGAACTAGTCGGGTCTATTTTTTATTTGACCCGTTAAATCCGTTAAATTTTGAAATCCTAAAATATCCATTTACAAGTATTTTTGAAAAACTTGTCAATATGAAAATTATAAAGTTAATTAAAATCTATAAATATTATATTGGACGGTTTTACAAAAAATGCTCATAAAATTTGTTTTATTTTTTTAGTCTCACAGGTCGGATTTTCATCAAGGTCTCAGCAAGTTAGACCTGGACCCGAATTTTGGTCTAGAAGTTTGACCCAACCAGATCCGTGGACCCGATAGACTCGACCCAAAACCTTCGGGTCGGGTATGTTCAGGTCCTCGGATCGGGTTATTTTTTGAACAACCCTAAGTGGAACTACGATTACTTGCTTAAAGGTCATTTCTGCTTGGTAGCGCTGGGAGGCTACCTGTTCATACCTCCGGTTACGAACTTCACACAGCTCACCTCCCATAAGGACATGACTATAGCATCACCTAATAGCAGGCCATTGGATCAGAAATGAAAATTATGACCAAGAATGTTCTGCAGTATTACTTTTATTAGGAAAGAACATAAAAAAAGAGAGTCAATTCTGGTGGTGCTACTCGGGTACGATTTTCCCCGATAGAATGTGAGATATTAAGCATAATCTGCTCATATACTGCTGATATGCATACATATTAATACCAACAAGCAATCAAATTACAAGTTAAACCGCCGAAGGCGAACGTCAGTTGGTAAAATGCTCATATTTTCGCTGTTCTCTCTAGCAGAAATCGCCAAACAATAGTGCTGCAAGCTCGAGTTCTATTCGCCTGCTGTATATCGGCAAGATTTTTGTGGCCTTTGCTTTCATGTTCCTGCTTGGTGGATTACTTACATTGTTTCTGGAAAACCTTCCCGCATTTTTACTTTTGTTATCCTCATATTTCCCTGGCAATGAACTACTCTCAACTGTCTAACTGTATATGTTCTTCAATTATGATATCTATCTATTTTTTCAAGGAATTACCGCATACAATTGGCCCATAAGTTGTAAAACAACTCGGATTATGCTTTTTACGGTTTACATATATATACAACAAATATATATTACGATTTTGTTGTAGGCGGATATGTGCTGGGGTGCTACGAAAATTAATATATTGTGACATCTTATTACATCTTTGGATTTTCAAAAGCATTAGGTGCTGTAAACAGTACATGAACAAAAACTTCATATATACTTCTTACTACATCTTGCGTTTTACCTCCGGATTTTCTAAGGCATTTTTTGGAGGGGACCCAAATGGAGCTAAAATTCTGCCCATATAAAACCCTCACCTAGCTCTCTCAGAAGAACACTTGGGAGTGCCCCATCGTACGTAAAGGGGCGCACGTGTGTGTACCCACCAACATATAGATGGGAAGGATTTATGAGCTTTCGTCTATCCAGTGCGACACTTCGGTGCCCTCCAATTTTTCTACGGCATTGGAGCACTAAGATTGAGCATTTTGGTACAACTTTTTATAGAGAGCCAATATTAGTATATGAAAGTTATCGTGGTAAAACAAAGGCTAGCTGGAAGGTCAGACAGTAAATGAGATTGTCTTTTACTGTAAGGCCGATTTATAAAAGCACTTCTTTTAAAAAAGAGTATTTCATGCTTTAATTTTCGCTCTAAAGTGCGGGAGAAATTTACAAATTTTGAATAGGTGGTTCTTTCAAATCGGGACTTATTCGTGCCTGATCGTCTAATTGGTGGCTTACAGGTGAAGTTTCTTGTCGTCGGGTCAAAAAAAAAAAAAGAAAAAAAAAGGAAGAAAAACAAGAGACTGAACAATAATTGATGCGAGCTTTATATGAATTGAGAAATCTTATAGAACCATGATGGCATATGATCCTTGCATGAATTCAACAATTTTTGCAGTCAGAAATATGATTTCTACATTCAGATTTGAGAGTGTTACTGTAAACACCATGCATATATTTACTGACCTCTTTAAGAGTAGTTCAAACTCGAAGAACAATGAATACAAGTAGATACAAGGTGATTATGAAGCATACCCTGAACGATGTTGATGTATTTTGTCGACTTCAACAGCCGGCATATATATTACGTTGGTTAGCGAACTGTGGGTTCTTCCGTAGAACATGTATACCAGAATACCTATCAGTAGCCAAACAGAAGTTCGGATCCACGTTCCAGCACTGGAAAAATGAAGTCATTAGTCTATTTTGAAATTTAACGACACAAACGATACCCGGGGATTCGATAAGATTACGTAACTGCTAATTAATTTGAAGTTGGATAATAAAAATGATTATGTTTAAGCCCCTCACCCAAGATTTATCAGCAAGTATGTGTTTATCAGAATGCAACAGACAGGTAACACCGGAATAAAAGGGCAGATGAATCCTGCAGGATTGGCATTCGGTTAGAAACACACATTTCTTTATATTTATATATATATAAAAGAGGCTATTCTCAACTCGACCTTTAAGAATAGCCTTTCGTAAGCTAACATCTTAACCGTTGATCTCCTTAATCTAACGGTTCAATTTTAATTTTAACACTTAACGGCGTGAATCGTTATTCCATTAAGTATAAAATTAAATCTCAACCGTTAGATCAAGGAGATCAACGGTTGAGATGTTATCTTACGAAAGGCTATTTTCAGGTCGAACTGAAAATAGCATATATATATATATATATATATATATATATATATATATATATAGACATTAGAAAACAAAAGCATAGGTGCTCCAAACCTCCAGTGTGCCCAAAACTGTGGCGACCATCATCCTGGTTGATCAAAGAGAGTACAAGTAGACCACCGAGAAGGAGCACTCCACCAGTTGCACATATTATAGATCGCAGTAGACTAGAGGAAGAAGAAGATGCATAAAAATTTCAAGGACATGAATACTACTAATATGGATCGGTCGATGCAATCAATTTTGTTCTCAAGTAGATAATTACTCATAGAGATTGGTAATAAAGGATCACGATTCTGGATCATCAGTTTTGCAATGTAAATAAGCCTTGATGAATATTGACAAGTCAACTACAACTCAACTGCCAAAAGACCAACAAGTGTAGACCCAAAAAAATAGGGACTTTGTCAAAAAAACTCATGCTTTGCAAAACTTGAACAAATCAACCCCTCAAATCCAACACATTCTTGCTCGATCCAGTATATTGTTTGCTCATCCGGAACATCGTATTTGCTCACCCGGAACATCGTGTTTGCTCAATCCAACACCTCGTTTGCTAGCCCAACACTTTGCTTATTTGTCCGGAATATTGTGATACAAGCTGACAACACCGTGTTTGCTCATTCCAACACCGTATTTGTTCGATTCAACACCCTGTTTGCTCGTCCAGAACACCTAGATGTATCCGCAATTCCGCATGATTTCTTTCGAAAAAAGTTGAAAACATAGGGCTGATTTGTACGAGTTTTGTAAAGTAGGGCTTTTCATGACATTATTTCAAAATAATAAGCACATAATATCTTGAAGGTGCTACAACTTAGTAATAGCTATTGTAAGGACGAACAATTCAATAGAACTCTCATAGCTTCATAAAGGCATTATAGCTACAGAAGCCTGGCCTTGTGTGGAACTAAAACTCAACCAACTAGAGACTTCAATTTTCCATAAATCATCTAACCTAACGTTGATGTTTGGCCGCTGTTGTTAAGCATCTTCAAGATCAAGAATGAAGCAAGATGAATTTAGCAACTAGCAGTTGATTTTCTCCAAATACTCTTACGAAATCTAGCATAGGATTGTACGTAATCTATTCCATCTCCCAGTAGTAGTATAAATGACTATTTTGTCGATGCTTCTAGAAGCAGCTTCTTGTTCTGCATCTTCCGGGCCATTTTATCAAGTAGCAGGCTAGCAGCAGACTTGCTTCTAGGAAGCTGCATAACGGGTGTGATGTTCTGATGGCCATAAATAGAGTTCTGCTACAGACTCACAGAGCCTCTATGAACGAAGCTTGTCTGTCAATGCTAAAAGCTACATGATTCAGATCCAACCTCAAGCAGATTCAGAATAGAACACTCAATCTCAATCAAATACCTCGTTCTAGATGACTGACTACTTATCCACTTAAGACCTGTTCAAGGACTCACCTAGGTAGTAGGATCTTTGGTAGCAGAAAGATATTCAGTAGTATTGAATACGTACACTTTAACAATCATGGTTTTCAGTGCCGGACGGCACGTGCCTATTCCGGCAGTTGTCGCACGGCACGAACCGGCACGGCACGTGTCAAAAAATCTTATATTTGAATTTTTAAATTAATTTTATTTTTATTTTTTAAAAATAACAAATAAATATATATCGCACGGTCGGCACGGCACCATCGGCCCGAGCCGGAATCTGAGTTTACCGAAACTCGGCTCGGCTCGGCACAGAAAACCTTGTTAACAATAGATAATCATGATTCATGATACTAACAGTTGTTCAAGTCATTTAGGCTCTAACAATGGAAGGATAAATAAGTATGCATGATCTAGCGTTCAAAAGAATGTGAATGGACTTACATAGGCACAAAGGCGATGGAAGCTGACAAAGTAAGCACAAATGAACCCACGCATACAAATGCTATGCTCCATGCCGCCTTTTTTCTCCTGTATTTTTCATTTATCTTATCCTGATTTTCCGATGCAGCTGCAAGACGTTTAGTAGCCTGACGAAGATGAATCACAATACAAAAATGGCAGGCAAATACAGAAACAAAGGAGAAAAAAGGCGTACAAGAATTTATCACTACCTTGAACTACATCGTTCTTTATAAGAGGATGCCCGGATGATGTTTCCACATCTATGTCATCAAGTGCTCTTTCTTGAGAATCTTCCACATTGTCTTTGCTACTTTTAAGATGCTCTGAACTTTCTCCAGTTTCTAAAGTATCATTAAGGATGGGAAGAGAAGCAATCATCTCTTGAAGAGAAGGAGGCACGGGGATCTCATCAGGGGGAACATATCTCAGTATTAATACAGAGATCGCAACAATAGTGAATGCAAGAAGCGTGCCAACACTGACCTGCATAAAGCAGATGTAAAATTCGGTGACTTAGAGTGAACTCCATAAAGAAGCAGTCCGTGGAAATGTAAGCATCACTTGCTTATCCTTTTTTTTTTTTTTTTTTTTTTTTTAAAAAATTTGAAGAAGCATCACTTGCTTAAATGTTGACAGATAGAAATACATTTCTAATGTTTATAAAATAAAAAGGGTAAACTTTCATTTCCTGACAACTACTCACCATTCCTGCAAGTTCCGAGACATCCATAAAAAATGCCAAAACAGCTGCTACACTCCCTGTTACGATGGTGCTCTTCATGGGAACTTGCGTCCTTTTGCTGACATCTGAGAAAAATGAAGGCAATAGTCCATCCCTAGCCATAGCCATCAATATTCTAGGCTGACAAAAGGATGACAGACAAATAGAACTTCAATGATTCCTTAAAATACTCATGCATGTAGGCTATGTAGCCCAAATAATCAATGAGCTAAGCTTAGTGAAACTTAACTTTAGGATGGTATATTAGTGAACTCCTTGGGTCCTTTGTAGGTTATATTAAGTATGAAGTGTTTTTCCTAACTCAGTAAACCCCAGTCATGCCCTCAAAAATAAGAAAGCATATGTACTATGTAGGCACTGTAGCCTCAGCTTTATCCATATTTAAATTGAGCATAGACTTTGCACCAGCTAAAAGCTGATCATTAATATGAAGGAAAGGGATCGGATGAGGATGTTGCATTCACCAACACATGATTTGTGATTCAAAATCCAAGTTATTGAAAGTAGGATGCAGGTCATAGTGATCCTTTCTCCTTTTTTTGCAAGACCAAAACAGAATATATGGAATATAAATTCAACCCTGCTAGCGCACGTATGAAATAACAGGTTTTAGTTGAAGTTGGAAACAAAAGGCCTCCGAACATAATGTGAGTTGAAGTACTTGAGTTCCATTACGTAAGAAAATGAGAATACATATGAGAATCTTATTCATCGAATCAAAACATGATGGTACAAATGGAAATAAAAAATTGGTGTGATAGAAAGCCTTCCACTAAACCGAAAGAAAAGTATCATAATACCGCTATTAGATCGGCTATGTTGCATGGCACTTAATATCATAATACCGCTATTAGATCGGCTATGTTGCATGGCACTTAATATTAACCGGCTAAACGTCAGTATATCCAACAGATGAGAGTGGCAGAGATAAAGATGCTTCAATGGATATGTAGTAAATCTATCAATAATAGAACCCAAAGAGAGGTGATAAGACAAAAATTCGATGTGACTTCTATGAAGATAAGATGCAGGAAAGGCGATCTACAACACTTTGGTCGCGTGTAATAAAGATCAATAAATGCACCCCTCAAAAGATGTAAAAAGCTAAGTAACGAGAGGAAAAGAAGAAGATATATGCCAAAAAAAAAGTTGGTGAGAAACAATCTGACAATACCTTACTTATTTAGAATTTGGTAAAGACTCACTTATCAATCAAGCTGGCACCGGAGAAATTCATGTTAGTGACACTGTTGTTTAGATTAGTTCAGATTCTGTCTGTTGTTCTTGTAGTGCCCTTTTTCTCGCCCTTTTATTCTCGTTCTATGGTTTTTATTCTTTTTAATGCTTACTTGTATGCTTTCACTTGCTTGTTTTGGATGTGCTCAGCTTAAAATCCTGCTTTCTAAGCTTTTGTGCTTCAGTGCTTGTGAACATTTTACCTTCTACAGATCCAGTCCGGGCGGGACTTATTAGTGGGTTTGTTACTTTATGAGATATCCACAAGTATCACATGTTGAATTAGATATTTTGTCGTCCTTTGTTTTTCTTCTTTTGCATCTAGCCAATGCACCATGAGATTTAGTTAAAGAAGGTGATAATTTCTTGAAAACCACATATGGTAACACCAAAAGAAGCTCAAAAATCTTTTTGACAAAGTTATCTTAACTTTTGAGTACCTGTGGTAGAAGCGATCCCAACAAACTTGCACAAAGAGCAAGAACAGCTCCAGCAGAGATGATATACCTGCAAATCAATATATCAACTGCAACACAGGACGGCATTATGCATCATGTGATAGTTTTGAAAATTGCCGCTTACATTGCCCAGTTCATTCCATTTCTTGCAAATGCCGATGATATGGGGGTGTCTGGATCCATGGCAAAATATGGCACCAAACCAACAATTACGACAGAGACCAGCATATACAACAAGCAACCTATACATAACGAAAGACTTATGCCCACTGGTAAATCACGTTGAGGGTTTTTCACCTGCATTTTGGTGAATAAATTTCAAATTGCTACAAATGGAACTCAAGCAAAACGAAAGAGTTGAAGAAAGTAACACCTAAGAATGGAAGGTCATACAACTTACCTCCTCAGCGGTGCTAGCAACTGCATCAAATCCAATATATGAAAAGAAAACAGTCGCTGATCCAGCAAGCACTCCATTCAATCCATAAGGGAAGTATCTAAAAATGCAACAAGCAAAAAACATAATTAAACACTATTATCTTATATAACTTAACAGTTTACATAATGTTTAGAAAGGGTTCTGAGTTACCCGCCAACAACAGAGTAACCAACCCAGCCTGTCTGGAAGCCAAGATATCCACCAACTACAATGACAAACACAAGGACGCAAACATTTGCAGTAGTAACGACAGCTTGCGCAGTAGAACTCTTCACAAATTAAACAAATACACTGAGCATGTATGACCAGCTTCAAAGTTACTTTAAAAGTCTTAAAAGCATCTAATAAAGGGGTACCTCTCGTATTCCAATGCATAGCAGTGCAGTGACGATTAGGATAAGGATTGCAGCACAGGGATCAACAACTACGTCGAGGCCAGGAATGATGATCCTTGATAGAAAAGTAGGCAAGCCATCCTTGCCTCCAAAAAATAGAGCCTATACATTGAGGAATGAGGTGAATACTCACAGCAAACATGAGGTACGAGGAAGATACTCACAGCAAGTTCGTCAAATAAAGGTATATAAAAGTGAACATGCAATTAATAAAAAAGTAAGAAAATGCGAGAAGGTAACTATACAAACAATAACATGGCATAGGCTCATTCTGCCTCATTTTATTGTAAAGGCCCAGGATCGTTCACGTAATTAGGATACTAAGATACCGTTGAGTGTTTGCTAAATTGGATATGCAATTAAACAGAAAAACTAGTATGGTTACTAAGTAATTATAATGCCCCTGAGCGAAGAATAACTGGCTCTCTTGAGGGACTCTATACATCATAAATCTTCCTAAGAAACCGGTAGCATATGTACCAAGCTGCAAAGTTAAATAAATCTTCCAAACCACCAAACAAAACACAAAAAAAAAAATTCCCTTATTCTTTATTAAATAAAATTTGACAAAAAATCTGCAGGTGAAGTTTCCAACCCAAGGACAGCAAATAAAACCCTGCAAGTATACCTTAATCGTGTGGAGAAATTCAAGATGTCAGAAATTTGGACAATTTAGGGAGCAAACAAAACCATGGTTAAGAATATTAACCCCAGTTACGAGAACAGCCGACGGCGTATATGATGCGGACGTCCAGGAATAGGAGTTTCGCTTTCATAAGTACTGGTCTAGTAACCCATATCAATTACGTTTACCTATGTCAAGTAGGACGTTTGCAGGAAACATGTACTGGCAAGTCAAAGGAAATGAAGAACACAGGTAGATACAATCAACATTAAAACATGTTGGGAATGCATGATTTTCATCATGCAAAAGAAACATGGTGGTCCCAAACATTCATGACCAAAATGAAAACAGTTAACAATAGAGGTACTAATAACTCTGTACACTAAAGATTAGGGTGCTTCTTAAACAGAACCAATGTTACTATACCATGTTTGGGGATATTCCCCGCGCAACTGCTGAACCACCAATAGTATACTCCAGTATCAAAGCCCAGCCAATTAACCATGCAATACTGGTAGATCAAAAAAAAAAAAGCAAACAACATTAATAGTGAAAATTATGAAACTAACAACATTGATGCCAACACTCACTTGATACTATCACCAATTAACACATATCTGTCAAATAATTGAAAATGCAATTGCAGTACAGAATAAATTAGGGTAGCAAGTAATACTCAATTGATGATTGTTGCACCGTACCTCTCTCCAACACATATGTATGAATAATGGTAAGCACTGCCTGCAGAAGGGCAACGGCTTGCAAGCTCAGCATAACAGAAAGCTGATAGAGCCGCTGCTATTCCAGCTACTAAAAATGAAATGGTTAAAGCTGGTCCTGTGTGTTCACGAGCAACAGTTCCTACAAGCACATAAACACCAGCACCTATGGTGGCACCTACACCTGATATGAGGAGTCAAACTTTAATATCAGAAAAAACAAAAAACCGGCTGCAATCAATACTCCATTATAAATTTATAACACAAATATTGTACGAACATATCTCAATCCATCAACTGGGCTAAATACATTACCATATCTGCAGAAGCTTTTAGAACAACATGAATGACAATCTATAAATAACAAAAGGATAGTGATGAAATTCTGACTTTTCAATCATATTCAACTATTATAAGAAAAAGGAAAAACCCAGAAAGGATACAAAAAGGCACCAACTATGACATTGGATGCTACTTTGATCATCTAAAAGGTGCCCCAAGTGCATCAATCATAGTATATAACCCACCAACTATACCATTGCTCTTTTTGTGAGAAGGAAAGGATTTCTGCAACCCCTGTGTTATGGCTACTAAACCGAGCAGTATTTATCCAACCAAATTGGGACCCAGCTCAATCTGGGAGGAATCAAGGAACAGATTGTCAAACTGACATCCGTCGCACACATACCCCGTCATGCACAATGATGCACACCCCAAGAAATACCTTGAAAGGGTGGCCGCATGGATCAAACCTGCAATGCCATAGCTCCTGAGGCTCACTCATACCATTTGACACACTACGTGGGGCCATCATTGCTCTTTTATTGCTATAAAACTCAGTTCTATATTAGCAAAATAACCTAATGATAAATATAAAATTAAAATAGATAAATTATGGTTCACTCAGTAATTACAATGATCATTAACTAAAACAGGTTTGAGAAGCTTAAGCACGAATATTGAAGAAATTGCAAGTAAAAAAAGCTATAGATACCAATTGCAATGAGGTCAAAAACAGAGAGCTCCTTGGCGAGTTCCCTGTGAGTTCTTATTAAATCAGCAGCTCCCCGGTCGGAATCAACCTGTTTCCGCCTCATCAAACTCCGCATACTCCATGTTCCCTTGCCTCTTCTCCTCTCCAATCCCATCAAATGCACTCAATAACTAAAATTCAACACACAGTTCAAGAGCTAATTCTGTGTATTCTGATTTAAGCGCAAAATTCACCCAAAAATCTGGAAAAATAAGCAGAAAATGATTGAGAGATGAGGAAGGATAAGGAGGAATTGATGGAAGGTGATGCAATTTATAGTAGAGAAAATGATTGAAAACGATGGATTGGATTTCGGACTCGGCGAGATCTGGACATCTTTTTTCTTCTCTTTTTCGTTATTTTTGTTAAGTTTGTGGATTGATTTGAGCTCTTATATATCTCATCAAAGTCAAGTTGGAGAAGGAGTGGTGTTGACAATCGCGCGCAAAGGCTGAAATTTGTCGGAATCTGGTTTTATCGTTGTAAACGGAAGTCGAAAACGGAACTCCTGGTGGAAGTGGTTTCACCTGTAACTGGAAGTAGATTTCTCCCCTAGATACAAAGGAGGCTGAATCTGATTGCTCATTTGCATTTTATACATTTAAAAACATGTAAAATTTGAATTACTATATTGCTCCATAATGGCACATATAATATCCTAAAATATATTTTATTATAAATTAAAAATATAACTTAAATCTCTTAATAGTAAAATCGCCATTTTGAATAAATATAAATCACGAGTTTTCTACTTTACAAATGAGTTTTCTACTTTACAAATGAGCAATTAGGCTAATTTTTGGGCCGGATCTGGTGGGCCATCTCTACTATAAACACCGGCTTATTTCGCTGGACGTAATTAAGCATAGCTTTCGGATCGTGTTAATGGAGTAAAACTCTGAACGTAGGCTGTCGAGCGACCCCGTTACTATGAGGAGCAGTATAACGTCTACCAGTTTCGTATAGGAACAAAATGCTGGCTGATGCCTGCCAAAAAGGCATGAGGAACATATTTACAACCATGTTTAAAGCTGGACTAATCAGAGACTTCACAATACAATTTAAGATTCACAACCATCAGAACTAACTCTTTTTTTTTTTAATTTTTATTTTATAAATTATTTTAAAAAATTAATAAAATAAATCATTATGATCAGCACGTCTCGAAATTATGATTTAAACGGCATCTTAAAGCTTACTATTTACAAGCAAATATAATAAAAAAAACAAGCTGAATGTTGTTATGAGCAAATAGAACATAATTTACTCTCCGAACACGATTCTCATATATTTCACGATATTACACTTGGGAGCAAATATAAATAAAGGAAGCTTACATGTCATACGCTTAGCGATATGTCATGCTCCGATTACCCGAAGCCGGGAATGCCTGTCTCCTTCTAGCCTGAGTAAGTTCCTTCACTCTTTCCCCAGTATTATTAGGTCTACTGAGGCCGAGACCTTTGCGTAAATCTCCAAAATCTGGGGAGTTTGTAATCACCGCGTCATCCCCCTGGTTTCCATTACCTTGTTGAACTCTACCGACGTTCATCTCTCTCCTTGCGGTAGCATAATCAAACGGCTTGAACTGAACATTACTTGCCGAATCTTGCGATGTACCTCTTGTATCGTTCATATGTTGATAGCACTGCTCGAAACTAGAGGATAAATCTGAGATTGACATTGCCTCCTCTGCTCCATCTGGTTCATCTGCCGCATCTGACCAATGTCTATGCTTGTCATTTACTTCAAATTGTCGTTGGGTTTCTGATTTATCTGCATCAATCTCTAGAGATATAATTTCTTCTGGTTTATTGTCCTGATCTTGAAAGATCGGATCCTGTTGCGAATTTTCTGTCTGATGCATGTTGTCAACCACCTGATTTTGGTCTACTCTATTCTCTCCGCCAGTAAATGAGTAAAAAGGAAGCATCACCGATGATTTAATCTGCTCGACCTTTACCTTATTTTTAGCCTGAGAAAGATGTTGGAAAAATTAGCATATATGAAGAGTTAAGTATATGGAACAAATAATTGATATGATATACCCACCATGTTGAAGTTTGACTTTCTCCCTGATGAACTTCCCAGCAGAGCCCCAAAAGCTCCTAATGGTTTTTTCACCATTTGAACTGCTGCAACACTAGCCTGCAAATAGAAATGTAAAAAAATTCGTCTTCCCGAGTGCAAAATAAGTACCGGATAAAAGGACTAAGAGCATACTTTCCTAGTTGTCGAGCTCTCAATAAACCCATTTTCTTGTTTTTCTCCATGCGCGCAGGCAGCGCCACATTCACTTGGAACAATTAGCTTGGATTTTGGTGGGCTTTGCGATATGGAGTTGCTTACAACGGAAGCTTCTAAAACCATAGCATCCGTGGGCCCTGCAACTTCTTCCACGTTGATATTAACAGCGCCAGCAGGAGCATCTCCTTGAACTTTTCCTGACGTCAGAGAATCCTCAGTTGAAGGTGTCATTTCAGAATTACAAGCGTTTTTGTTTTGCACATTAGTCTGCAGAATGAATAAGTGCTCAACTGAAAAGCAAATTAAAGATTCAGATTTTACAGTGTGGCGTAAGTTGACTTACTGCTTCCATTCGCACTCTTTTCAATTGCTCAGAAATACCCTCAAAGGCAGAATAGTTTTTTATCGAACTTCGCACGATGCTGACAACATCATTCAGGTGGCGCTCGATAAAGGGATGCTTTGACTTTACCAATCCACGTAGCTTATGAGCGGTGACAGGCATCTGCCTTGCTTTAAGAGTGAACAAAGTTCAGAGCAACAAATAATTAACATCGGAAACAGTATCAAGAAAAAGAATATAATTTGAATGGAAAATTACCAATCTCAAGTAAACTTCTATTTGGCAGTATATATCCCGTGCTCTCATCCTCGGCACGAGCAATGGCATCCCTCCACTCGCATAAACCCTGATATGTAGATTGTAATCAACGAACTAATACAACAATAACAAAACAGGCAAACTGTATACAAAGAGTCAAGAAGACTTGAAGCATTGCTATAAGAAAATCTATTCAATAAGGATGACGTGTAAATACTTAAAAATTAGGACGGTAATGAAGTTATTGGCAAATTGTCTTTGATTTTGTTTCAGAACAAAATCGGATGCCAATCAAACTTATTTTTCCAAATTGACTGGGAAATTTCCATAAACGTCTTGTAACTTGTCAATTTAAGCCCCATATCTATTATCATAAGCAAATTGAACAGTTCGAAAATTCATTTTCTATATAAATATAAACTGCAAATACACACACACACAATATACATATATATATATATATATATATATATATATATATATATATATATATATATATATAAGGTGCCGGCTCGAGCAGCATTTCGGTAAATCCCAAACTCGAGACGTACAGCACCGATCAGTGTTTTTTATAGTTTTTTAAATAATGTATAAAGAGAAAATAAAATATCTAAAAAATATAACCCAACCCTAATAGGCTGGCTTTAATGAAAGCTGCCCGTGAGGAAAAAGCTCTTTATTTTTTTTAAAACAAAATCATCTTCTTCTTCTTCGCGTGTGAGGAAGAAATGGTGAGAAAGAGAGAGAGGAGATGGTGGGGGAGCTCTCGGTGACTGCGGCGATGGTGCGCTAGGTGGCGGCTGAGTTGATGCTAGGCGGCGGCGGCGACTTCTCTTCCTTCTATTAGGTCAGAAGGCTCATAGTACCTAGATTACACCAAATAATGAAAATATAAAACATAGAATTATCGCACTAATCTGGTGAAGAACACCTCCTACGTTAAACCATTAGGCCAAAAGTTCATGATATTAGGTCAAGTTTAAGATGCAAAGGAGTGCTAAGAAGACTTGACATGATCATGTACCTAAACAAGGGACACTTCCACACAGACTATGTAGGTGGAATACTATGGCCTGAGCTCATGGCGAAATATTGGCAGCGTCATCTACATCATACACGTAGTATAAGATATTTCAACGGTTGCTAGTTATTAGAATGGAGAAGTTTGGATATTCTATAGCGTTTTTGAGATGCTGGGGCTAACATATACTATTAAGTCCAACAAACATGATAAAACTCTATTATGTGGCTCAAAAGAGTCAAAACATGTCAATTCAGATTACGCAGGTGGGTCCCACTGTGACCTAAAGAGGTATATATCCTACCAAGATGTTGGAACTGTGCATTGTACATTTAGTGTAGCCATTACATATATGCAAATTTAAGCTTAATGAATAAGATTAGCGGATATTGTTGTTAAAACTTAAATTTGAAGGGGTCCTTTTGGCAAACGATAGCTAGCACGAGCAAATTGCAGAAACTAAAAGGGATCAAGCAAGGATTAGCCCACCATAACAACTACTTATCTCCACAAAGTTCATGCATATGCGCATTGATATAGTACTTGAGTTCATACTAAAAGCTGCCTTTTGTTAATCAAACAAAGTATAGCAAATCAAGTTTGGGGATTAAACCTTCTTCCAAATCACAACATTCTAATGCATTAACAATAAGCAAATAGTTGCATTAAGAGAAAAAAGAGTTACCGCAACTACAGCCAGTTGCTTTGCGTCAAAATCAGCCTCATGCAGCCTGTCAATAGATAATATTAATAAGCAGCTAAATTATTGGATAAAAAACAGAGTTAGTTTTTAGCACTGCTTCCAGGTTTCGTAGATAAATATAACTTCAAGACAAATGAAATGGGATGAGAAGATAAAGCACCAACCCATATATATATAGATATGATGTATCTGTCAAGAGCTCCTTCTCATAAAGCTGTAAGCAAGTTTCACAGCTGCGCCTGTACACCTATATTGAAAATATGTAAATAAACAAGAGCAAGGCAAAACAAAAAGGACTCAATGTTGTTTCTGTAAAAAGGGCTGTCTATGAGCTATTGTGGTGTCGGTGTTGTCGTGATGTATTATCTAATTATAGAAACAACTAAAAGATAGCTCTTGAAACCCAGCTTCTTTGCTCTTAACAGCAGTTTCTCTCACAAAAGAAATCCAACAAACCATTTTTGCAAATGGTACATTAGTGTCCAACAATAGTGCTTAAAAGCTATGGAAGGGCTCAAGGAATAAAAGAGTCCATAGAGGGACCTACCTCCAAAAGGAGATCATTTTCATCTGAGGATGCCTCAACCAACCGCATTTTCATCAAATCATAGATGTATAAAAGATAGTGGGTGTCTTCTCTAGCATACCTATAACAAGAAGTGAATTCAAATAAACTTCGCTAAATAGAACTGAGAGATTAGATTGTGCGACAAAATAATCTTCATTGTGGAGTCAACTTGTAAAACTAAAACAAGAGATATATAAGGACATTTAAATGAAAGATGCCTGTGGAATTACTTGATCATTTCATCTGGAAGAGGGCGCAATCTCCAATCTGCATTCTGATATCTGCAATATGGAGAAAATACCAAGAAAATATTAATTCAACAAATATAACATAATATAGATGTAGCAAGAACACTGCTACAGAGAAACCTCCTTATCGCCTATGCAGCGGCCTCATGGATATACAGTGGGAAAGAATGAGATTCACGAGTATCCAGATAAGTGCAAGTGATGAATTGGTGAGATTGTGAAAAATGCTAACTAATGAAACCAATAAGGCGCACTCCAGTATTTTTCACGTATAACAGGCAAGCAAGAGACTACTATAGAATCAAAGACCTTACTCTTTGTTTGCATTAATTGCACAAAAATGATTCAAGAGATATTCTAAGCTGTTTCTCTCCAATTGCAACACTCTTGATGCCTGCATCATGGAGAAATCCACATTAATCATAACAACACAACAAACCAGTGATAAGTCCAACACAAGCTGCGAGGCAAGATATACGCAACCATGCCCTAGTGGAGGCTGTTTTTGAAAGACTTGATCTGAAAAAGCAACACCCAAGCACACAAGCACGCAACTCCGCAAAGTAAGATTTTAAACTGAACATGCTCAAAAAAAGCACAAGAAGATGCACATGACCAAATCATTGTAAGCACGCAAGTTTTCTTATTTTTCACTCGTTCATTAACCATTCATATTTTCTAAATGGTGCAGTTATTGTCTCACATGACCAAACCATTATAACCACCTTTCCTCCTAAAGTAAAAGCCACTTTGAGTTTTGGTCATATCATTTCAAAATCCACAACGGTCATATACAGAGCAATGAAGATGGAGTTGGCGCATGTTACGAAGATCATGACATGAGATAAGCAAAAAAGATAAACAAACACTAGTTAATCAAAATGCTTTTCCATGTTAACAAAGCGTTTGGAAGATTTAAAACACCATGAACAAACCAAGCAATAGTATCAAAACTAGTTTAGGGACCAAAGATGCATTTATGCAGTAGAACTAAAAAAAAAAAAAAGCAAAATCAGGTGCAGAAAGACATCTAATGCAACTTGATTACCTGTCCAGTATCAAACAGATTGCAAATATAGATGCCGAAATCACGTTGAAGCCATAATATGTCACGATCGGCCCCGTGCATGACCTAATTTTCCATAAGTAGAAAATTCTTCGATAATTAAATAATCAATCACGGGCTTTATAGCTGCTGTCGTTATAAATAAGCATTAATCTGCTAATATAACAAATACAAACATAAGAGCATAAGAAGGCGTATACCTTTCTCTTGGAAGGGTCTCTGAACACTTCTCTTAAGTGTGGACCAACATGGATTCGCAATTTTAGCGTATCTATTATGAAATCTTCTGATCTCGTTGAAATTTGCATTAGACAAGTCAAGCCTTGAAATGACCGATATTGATTATGCTCCAAATCAACCTAAATCAGATTAATCAAAAATATTGAATCTTCTCAAAAGAACTCCCAGCTAATTCGTGGCATGAGTTTTTGTTAGGAAATGTAGTTGTTGACGAATAAACCGTTATTCCAAATGAACAACTGCTAATATATTCAATGAAAGAAGCATGTTTGTGTATCTGTTAACCAGCCTTCCACTTGCACTAAGAAAACTAACTATTAGGACCTACAGAGTATATTAAACAAAAACAACTTATCAGAACAAATCACTTAAAATGAATAAAAAAGGAGACCACAACACACTTGGGTATCGAATATATAAAAATAGAATCATAATAAACAGATCTAAACCTACTGATGAACATAGAACACTGCACAGATCCGGGAGAGGTTTGGTAATGAGCATTGTACTTCTAATAGTAAATATGCAAGAAGTCCTACATGTCCATACGAAAAAGATTGAAAACGTCCAGTAAGATTTAAGAACCCACCGCAAATTCATTAACGGCTCGCAGCTTAGCAGCAAGCTCCTTTAACTCTTTGACCTCCTCCACAAGCGTAAATGGTGTACTTTCCAATGGGAGAGGTTTTTCAGGCTCACCTTCCGCCAGACTTCTATCAACAAAGTCTGTAACAGCTAGCTTCTCCTGCTCACAGGATAACACACATGGTAACGAACTAGGACAGCAAAAGTGAAGTTAAGAAGAGATTAACATTTAACAATTTAATTGGGACCAGAAAAAAGAACTCAACAAGTAGCACTTGGTATTTCACAAATTCATTTTGCGAAAACACGCAGATGAGTCCACTGAGCCAACAAATGTAGATTTTCACTCTGTTCTATTGAACAAATATTTATGTTGAATCATTACGAAAGTTGAGGAAATCAATTTCGGCAAATTGCATAATTATTGTACTAAATAACGAATTTATGCATAGCATGAGAATAGTATTACATCCACATCACATGACCGACTTTAAAGGAAGTCTATGTAAATAATACCAGCTACATTTCGTCCTCAACTACAGATTGAAGAATACTATATCATAGTAGCTCATAAAAGTAAAAGGACACTTCTGATACATTATTTCAATAAATTCATTTTCATTAATCAACCATATGATTGCACTGACACCACAAAAACTCATAGAGAGACCTTTATACAGAAAAAACATGAAGTCGTTTTTGTTTTGCCACACATACACACACACATAGATGAGGTTCATATATATATATATATATATATATATATTATATATAATTATATATATAATATATATATATATTCCTGAACCTCATCTATATGACTTCCTTAAAGGGAGTTCTATTTTAATATTACCTACTACTTCTTTGTCCTCAACTGTATACTGACATAGTGACGTGACTATGTCAAAAATAACTCAAATAAGTAAAATAGATAATTCTGATCCATAGCCAGTCGCCACTAACGAAATAAATATTAATTCTGACTGAAATTAAATTAAAAAACTTACCAATGGATGCACAAACCGAGTGTTGTCTATGCTCCGCTCCAACCAAACGTGCTCAAAAGGCATGTTCGTATTATTCACAATGATATTAAATTTATCTTGTGGCCGTGGAATCGACGGTATATGGAATGGAATTTTCGACCTTCCCTCGGTTTTCTTGTCTCTCTCTGCCACCTTCACCGTTGATGGTGATTCACCAGAAAGCCCATCACTTTTCTCGTAATTACGGTTAATGGCCCTCTTCTTCTTCCCACGAACCATCAAGAACCCACCACTCTCCATATCTGTAACAGAGTTTTCCCCTGTGGCCGCCTCCGATTCAGCTTTCTCGCGGAGGGACTTGAATTCATCCATGGACGCGTTGAGTACCTCGATGAGATCGTCGTTCAGCGAAACGATCCAATTATGAGCGTCTTCGGAGTCGAAATCACCGGCTAGCGGCGGTGGTGGAAGGTGGCGGTGGTGGGAGCCAAAGAGGTTTGGGGAGGAGTTGGCGAGTGATTGTAGGAGCGAATCTGATCGCGAGGAGATTTGTTTAACGGGGGATTTGAAGTCGGGGAAGTTGTTGTAGAAGTGGAAGTCGCGGCCGGCAGGGATGGCGCGGGAGACGGCGGAGAGGCGAGCGACGGAGGCGGCGAGCGAAGATATAACTTTCTCGGCGGCGGCGACAGCGTCGTAGGAGTCCGGCGACGGCGCATCACCGGCGGCGCCGGAGTCCATCGACAAATTTGGTGGTGTATTTGGGAAGTATGAGTTATTTAGGGTTTTAAGCGGAGCGCCATCAATGAGAATCAGCCTGTACTGTACTACGGTGTAAAAAGTGCCTTTCTTTTTTGTGCACGTGCTCGACTTCCGCTTCGATTCTGGAACCCGACCCATCACCTCACAGCCCATATATTTTCGTTCTGGACTTTTTAAAAAGCCCATGCATTTTTTTATAAGTAATAATGTTATTCGATTTGAATATTTAATCTGAAAAAATTTATCGATTTATATTTTTCATGCTTCTACATTGATAAATTACCGAATTATGAATCTCGAGTTATAAAAAAATGCCGTTTATACTACTTCCGATTGTTTTATACTACTTACGAAAAATGCCGTCTATGCCTCGGGACTCTCACAATCTCTCCTATATTTAATAATAAGTGTTGAACACTTTACACAGTTATCTAAATATGCTATTTATAGATATTGCTGAGCAATTGTAGGAGATAAGATCGTGGGTCCAGTCTACAGGGATGTGGATCTAGAATTTCTAGTCAGCCAAATCGTAAACCAAAAATGCTTGGTCAATGCTCATGAAACTGGCCTTGTGTCGCATGTTTGATCACTCTTGACCTATTGTTCTTCGTAGAAGTTGCTCTTTCTTCTACATTAGCCTAAGCCGAGGCTTCGGCTTGGCCGATTATACAAGATCTCGACCTGATTCAGGATCGTACCATTATTCGTGAGTCAAGGCATCGGTCCAATTATAGATATTATCTGTCACGTGGCAGACTAGATAAACCACTATATCATATATATATTATTAGAATTCGCAGGAGTTTAATTGAAATGACGTGCAATATCGGACCAATAATGTGGTTAGGAAAAAATTGTTCTGTCCAAATACTTTAGCTTGAAAATACTTCGAGCGAGTGTTTATGCACCTCAAAATTGGTACATCTACATTTTTATCGATTCTGAAGCGTACGAACACGTGTTTGGACTATTCGGTCGGACGGAATTGGAGGAACCGGGGCCTTGAATCTTGACCGGCCGCTGCCCAAACGAACTGGCCCATTAACGTCTAGTCCTTATTGTCATGACACTGTTATTGAGCTAACAGCGAGCTCCTGCTACATCCCGCGACCTCGCCACGCGCGATGATCATCAACAAAAGCGCTCGCTGGTTCTCCCGGGCCGCCCGCCGCCGTCCTCTACTCCTGGTGGCCGCCGCCGGCATCGCCGGTGCTGCTTGGCATACGTCCTCCAACGCTGAAATTCCACCCGCTAAGAAATTCTTGTCCACCGTCCATGGCGTCGTCCGTTCGTCGCACGCCGCATTAACGGTACATCTCCCACTTGTTCCATTCCGATTCTCTGTCACCCTTTGACTGGTTCATATTGCGTGTTTATCAGATTGCGTTTGTTGTGGTGGATTACAAGTATTCGCTGCACGGGCTGCCTCCAGATTCCCGGGACTATCGCTCAAAGCTATCGGAGGTAATCGAATCTAAGATTCTCTCTGTGTTTATATACATATCATTCTGTTTGCGAGTCTGCTATTATTGGTGGAATGGGTGGGATTCACGTCTTGGAATGAGTGCTAATAGACGGAGAAGGAGGGACACTGGAATGACCATTAGAGAGGGCGATCACGTACTCTTTTGTTGAAGATGCTTGTTATTTTGCTGACAAGTTCCTGGTTTTGTCTTGTGCAAATTAGAACTTGTAATAAATACGGCTTCGTTGACTCGTAGAAGTTATGAATCATTCTCTCTTACTTGAAATTATTAATTAACATATTGAAGACAACTGCTTAGAAAAACTAAATAACTTTACATTAACAACCATTAGTTCCCTTTTACAGAAATTCTAGTGTATGTGATACAGGTTCATCTTCGATCTGCTAGAAAACTCCTTAAACTCTGCGAAACCAATAGAGGTTTTTACGTTAAAGCTGGTCAATTTGTTTCATCAATGAGACAAGTTCCAAAGGAATACTCCACAACCCTAGCGTCCTTGCAAGATCAGGTACAGGAGATGGTTTGTTCAGTTGTCTGTCGATACATGTTTAAAACCGGTTGAGGTGCTTCTAATAATTATTTTTGTTGCAGGCAGTTCCTTGTAAGTTCCAGGAGATTAAGGAAGTAATTGAGAAGAATTTTGGCAAATATTTATCTGATATGTAAAGATACTATCTTATTTACATAAGGCAAATTTGTTGATTCTGTTTGGAATTCTTGACTCTAACCCTTTCAGTGATTTGGCAATTCACTTTATTGGGAAGCTATTTATCTCCTGTGTGCTTGGTAATTTCAGATTCCTGACATTTGATGAACAACCAATCGCTGCTGCATCCATTGCACAAGTTCATCATGCCCTTCTTAAGAATAACCAAGAAGTAGCAGTCAAGGTAGGAAATAATTGGCAACCATATCTTTTTGATCATTTAACTCATTTTCTTACTTCATTGTCAACAAAGAGCAGTACTATTTACTCCAACCTTGACATAAGAACGCATGCTCCCCAATTAACATACAGTGATTTTTTAGTAATATAGGCCAACTAGTGAGAGCAAGAAGCCCATAGCATCTAGGCTATGTTGCATTTTGTTGGTTATGTGAAGTTGTGAACTAAGTGTTTGTTGCTAATCTTCTTGAAATAAATTTGAAGTTTCAGTTGTTAGTTCGCATAGTATGTAACTATAGTCTATCGTAGGATAACTCCATAGCTGGCAGTTTGTGTTAAATAACTAGAGGCTCTATCTGGTCAGATGTGTGTCCTCTGTCCTGCTATTCCTATAATGCAGAAACAAGTAGATTGTAAACCCGCTGCTTGCAAATCTGAAACATTTTGTGCCAAAGTGTCAGAGTTCAATAATTTTGAATTGTTAAGAATTTTCTGGACTCATTGTAATAGAACACTTGCTATTTAAAATGGCCGGTACTTGCTTTCCTTGTTGTGCTATAACCTATTTATATATCTCCTGGAAATTCTGTGGTCGTCCAGGTACAATATCCTGGTTTGGAACAAAGAATGAAGATAGACATTAAAACTATGGCTGTGCTGTCAAAATCCGTTTCTATGGTATGAAATTTTTCTTGGGTAGGTATTTATGTGGTTATATCTTATTGAGCTCAGTACGGCTGAATGGACATAATAGCTTCAATATAATCAGATGAACTGCAAGTAAAGCTGCCATACTTCTTTCTTACGGGTTTTATGATTTCTTTATATTTTCATATTTAGATGATAAGTTTCTTTGGATATGCTATTACAATGACCATCAATGTTGAGCATTTCTCAAGATTGCCACTTGATTTTTAGTTTAGAACTTCATGAGTTTTAACTTCAGCAAAGGTGGATGTTGAGCATTTCTCAAAATTGCCACTTGATTGTTAGTATGGAACTTCACAAGTTTCAACTTCAGCAAAGGCAGCTTTAGTTATTAGTTAAGAGTTAAGATTTCTTTCGGGGGGGAGGGAGAGTGAGAGGGGGTGGGTTACCATACTTGTAGCAAGGCTTATACCAAAGATGCATATTAGAAATGGGCTAACTGGCTAAGTATATACTTGAAATATGGCCAGAGAAGATTGCATCTTTTCTTTAATTAATAAATGGTTCATCTTTGGAGGGACTATAAAAGCAACTCATGGGCTTTCATGAGTGCATGTTGGGAAAGATGTGGTTTAGTAGCTTTGGTAAGACTGGGTTCTTTTGTATTCTTGTTACGTACATAACCATGTCTTTTCTTGTATTACAGATTTTTCCAGATTACAGATTTGAGAAGGTAGTATCAGAGTTTGAGAGGGCCATGTCTTTGGAGCTTGGTGAGCACTAAACAAGTATTTGTAGGTGATTGTGTTTTTTATGTGAAGGTTTATGCTCTTAGAGTGTTGTAATGCATATATGTGGGAGAATGAATATTTATGTTGGAATTTCTAATCTTCTTCACATATTTTGGCTAATATTGGAAAAGGAAGAGTTATGCTAAAGTTCACTGTAATTAGGTATAAGCCTGAAGGGATTGCACATGATTTTTCCACTTGTTAAAATACCTATTCCAAAAACAAAGCTTATGAAGAGAGGGGAAGAACTATTTGGCTGTTTAATTTAAGATGTCTTTTAGAAAGCTAATCAAATGGTTTGGTTATTTTTAATTTCTCTTTGGGTCCAAGTGGACTTCTATGAGCAAGTAGCATACTTGAAGGTGTTTGGAGACTCCCATGAATATGTTCCTGTTTTCAGCTCAATGATCACAATCCCTTCTGGTACTCAAGCTCGACTCTGATCGATTGTAGGTGGAGATTCACATGGGAAGCTCAGTGGTCGTAAGCTAGATAAAAGCTCAAACGAAAGAGACAAGGATACTCGGTGGTGAGCCAATATGAGCTATTTAGCTTGATGTGTGGCTGTAGATAACCTAAGGTGTGTCGTGATGGGTGTGTTACTCCAAGGCAGATGAAAGCCAGATGAAAGCTCAAACAAAAGAGACAAGGATGCTCGTGGTGAGCCAATATGACATTGATTTTGATTTTGCTTTGAGTGCTGCGAGCCTGCGAATAATTGAAGTAAGGTTGATGAGATTCGTTTTAGTACTGCTTCGTCATTAAGTTTTGAGCGGGTACCTGCATGAAAAGACAGTAGTGAAAATAGATGCTTTAACTTTTGCTTGGGTATTCCCAGTGGGCTATTTATTATTTTGCATGATATATATTACACAGCATAGTCATAATCCTCATAGGGGTCATGTGCACAAGGGCTACCAAAAGGATCAAGGTTGTTTGGATTTAGTATAGGAAGTTGCATCTTCTTCTTTTTCTTGTTGAAACAGATCTAAGGTTTGTTGAAATTTATGAAAAACTTCAGCAAATTTAGCACTTGTTTTTTGCATGGATTGTGTCAATGGAGCGGGAGAAACGGGTTGAATCGTCTTGACCGTGGTTGGTGAGGTAGGAGTAGTTATTTGAGGTGTTTTAGAGACTGCCTTAATTTCTTCTTGAACGGTGGCAAGGGTTCAATATTTGACATCTTAACCATTCTACCATTTAATTTTGAATTCCGAATTAATGACTTAAGGTGTGGTGCTCGAAAATATTGTCCAATTTGAAATGTCCAGCAAAACATCCATAGAACGCCAAACGTAGCATTAAATTGTAGTAGTTGATGAGAAGAGACAATTTTTGAGGAGTAAAAGAGGTCTAAGCATGTTTTAAACTCATTGGGTAGTATTTCTACTAAACTGCCCAAATACACCCAAAATCCGTAAAACCATAATGAAAAGTTGTTTGACATTTCTTTTGGAAAGAGAAAAACCAGGAATGAGTAAAGGGCGTCAAATAAAATGCCCTAGTCCATGCCATGCGATAATCATAGAATGTATAATCAGGAGGCATGAATGGTACAGAGAATTGTTTGTCAGACCATGGAGAGGCTCATTCTTTGACACTTGATACTTTGAGAATCTTACAATTTGAGTATGAGATGTATTTAGGATTTTAAGGATCATAAAGGTGTTTGCTTTCCGCTGATTAAGTGTCAATGAGAATGAGTTCCTAAAACTTTTGCCCTTTGATAGGATCATCAGGACAAAAGTATCAGTAGGAAAGAGTTTTGAAGCGAATTCATTGACTTTATTGAAATCAGGTTCTTCTTGAGAAAATGGAGAAAAAGGATATTTTTGGCATAATCATTAATGAGATATGTAGTGAATTGTTTTTGAGGGGACGTTTTTGGTGGTGTTTTTAGAGGATTCTGAAGAGTAGCAATGTTGGCATAAGAGAGCATTTGGAATTTATTTTGAGTCGGAACCATTGCGTGATCTTGTGGAATTTGAGGAGACTCCTTTGCATGCTTACTGTTTTGCATGCAATGTTTGCACATGCATGGCTTTAAACATGGCTAGATGAGACTTGTTGCAAAGCCTGATTGACTGGACCAGCAGCAGCTGCTTGTGCCTGCTGCTTGCTTGATGCAGCCGCTCTGATGACCTGATGCTGCTGTTGCTGGATGGTGATTGCATCAGCACCTGGGCTGGATGGTGCAGTCGATGACGCTGCTGGATGGTGCGGTTTGGTGCTGCTGTTCTGGATGATGAATGACCCAGGTGATCATGGCCTTGCTCAGGCCATAAACTCATGCAGCTGGAATGCTGCTAAAATGCTGGGTTGATGCATCAATGAATAGAATTGCACCAAGAAAAAAAACATTTATAAATGCTTAGAGATCATCCTGGATCAACAATGAATATGGCTGTTCCTTTTTAGGTGTGGGTCCCATTTCTCGTTTGCAAAATCGTGGAGAATTTCTGATTGTGAATTCGGATCTCCTCCCTACTATGATATTGCCGACACTCACTTGTTCTTTTGATATTACCTGTCTGATTGAACCATTTGAACCTTCATCTATCTTCATTTCTTCACATTGTATCTTATAAATTCTAATCTATAAAATGTTGTTCTCAGCATAGATTTTCTGATGGAGGCAAAGAATGCAGAAAGAGCTGCCAAGAATTTTGAGAAGAATGACATTGTTGAAGTTCCTCGAATATTTTGGGTATGATTTTATTTGTAAGCTTTTGCTTTGAGTCTGAATTGGTCTAATTCACTTCTCCGGCTGAGGTAATCAATTTTCATTTTCCAAAGTTTAATTTGAAATGGCATGCTTTCCAGGAACTCACAACAAGTACAGTTTTGACAATGCAATTTTGCCATGGGCACAAGGTATGTCTTGTTAATATTGCAAAGATTATAAGCAATTCGGAAGTTAAGCAGTACTTATTCCGAATTTGGTGTACTAAGCATGTCATCTGTCAACAACCCTTTTTTGTTCTATTTTAACTTTTTTAATGCCAAGCAGGCATTGCTTTTGTTAACCCTTGTCATGAATTCAAACCTACAATCTGACTTCATTTCTATTTAGGAGCTAATCTGCTGGTTAAGTTTAATGCTCTCTGGAATATGGATCGTCGTTTCTTACAATGAGACGGGCCAACACCATGTAGATTAGAAGGACAAGTTAGTAAATAATAATCTATTGATAGGTCCATGAAATCCTTGTTAAACTCATCAGCGAAGTTTGAATATGAGCGTGGCTATGTTAAATCCATCTACTCTATCTTCTAGCACTGGAATCCATATTACTTAAAAGTTTTTACTTACGAAATAGTGCCAATTGTAAATTGATTATAATAACTTTTCCTGATATGTTTGCATGTGATTGTTGATTCTTCATACTATATGACTTCTGTTGATTCTTCATACATATGACTTCTATCAATGCATCTATCTAGTTTCCTATAATACAGTATTTTCTGAATATGAAAAAGTTTAATATTCTTAAGTTTAAATATTGTATTAGTTTGTCTTGCAAGTTGAGGCTCAAATTAATTGTTTCTACATGTAATAGCTTTGAAGTTTGAACAAATTGTGTAGGTTGACGAGTTGGACTTTCTTCAGAGAGCAGGCATAGATCCAATAAAGGTTTGTTTTGTTCCTAAGAGAATGGTTATTTTAATGATAAATATATAAATTGAAAAATAATAGACTTAACGGCATTTAAATTAGTGTCAATATAGAAAGTGATGTACCTCAAATTTAGCTAAATGAGTCAGCGAACATTGTATATGAGACAGCCATGGATAATGAGCAGAAGGGCCTTAACTAAATTCAGTGAATATTGATGCTAGCTATATTTTCCTCTAGAACTTTTGTGGGTGTATTTTAGTGTTGATTTTTCAGGCCGAGGGTCCTAAGAAAACAGTTTCCTTCGGAATATAGCTACCTACATCTTCCCCTCTCTATACCTAGCGCGGGTGGGACTTATTACTAGAATTTGTTGTTGCTGTTGTTGTTATCACTTCAGGGAGCATTTCTCGATTCGGAAGGGCTGCTCCCAACTAAAAAATGATTTTTAAATAAATTATTAAAATTTAGAGATTATTTTGTGGGAATGTTTCTTGATTTAAGTGACTTTTTGGAAGGGTTGCTTTCGATTTAAATTACTTTCCCAATAAAATTTGAACTTTTACAATAAATTTTTAAAATTTATAAGAATCTTAGAGATCGCTTTAGAGAGAGTACTTCTCGACTGAAGTGACTCTTTTGAGAGGGTTTGCTCCCGAACAGAATATTATCTTTAAAATAAAATTTAAAATTCATAAGAATGTATAGATCACTTTGGGAGCATTTCTCGACTAAAGTGAATTTTTCGGGAGGGCTGCATCTGATTAAAGCATTTTAAAAATAAAATTGAAAACCATAGAAACTTTAGAAATCATTTTGGAAAGTGTTTCTTGATCCATGACCCTTGCGGGAGGGCGACTCAAAATTTCAGTTGGCCGACAACACCATCAAAGTTTACTGTTACAATGGATAGACACATATTGCTTGAGATGCTATACGCATTGAGAAATGCTTTGAACCTCTTTGTTGGACTTTAAAAACAAAAAAAAAAAAGACTGAGTCTCTGTCATGTTTAAGTTTGCAATGGGGCCTAAATTTGAAATGTGTGGTGAAGTAATTCCTACCTTTCTTTAGAGTTTTTTTTGTAAAAGACTATTTAGATTTGAATGAGTGGTGAAGATAATTCCTGCCTTTCTTTAGCGTTTTTCTAACTCATTTTATAGCATTTCTAACTCAAATATGATCAGTATTGCAGGTAGCAAAAGCATTAATGGACGTGTTTGCAGAAATGATTTTTGTCCACGGTTTTGTTCATGGAGATCCTCATCCTGGAAACATTTTAGTTTCTTCAAAAGGACATGGAAACTTCGCTTTGGGTAAATGCCAGTTTTCGCCGAGTTATGCTTCTTTTTATTAAATTTAAGTTCTAACATCGATGCTCTTGAAAATCAAGTACAGTTCTTCTAGATCATGGAATTTACAGAGAATTGGATGAAAGGTTTAGGTTAGACTATTGTCAGCTGTGGAAGGCTCTAATACTTATGGATCCCCAAAGAATACAGCATTTAGGCGAACGCTTTGGCGTCGGAAAGTACTCAAAATACTTCCCTGTTATCTTCACTGGAAGAACTATTGAGAGGTAAGCGAATTACTTTTTATTTACCAAAAAGAGCCTTATGCTGCTGCTAGCGTGTTTTTTGGATCTTTGTTGTATTTTTGTGCAAATATGATGTTTGCTTAAGATCACAGACATTCTAGAAAATTGGTGCAATAAATTGATGCATGCGTCTGCCTTTGTCTGGTCTTTACCTAAGAGTTTGGTTTTACGGTTTCACGTAGTAAATCAGCTCTTGGAATGCATATGTCTGATGAAGAGAAAATACGATTAAAGCGAGAGTTGCGCTCATTGAAGATGGATGATATATCATCATTCATGGAATCTTTGCCACCCGAGTTCTTATCAATTTTAAGAACAGAGTAGGTTATTATTTCTTTAACCCCATAAAATACCATGCAATTTTCAAATTTTACACTCTTAACGGTTCTTCTTTCAGTGGACTGTTAAGATCTATAGTGAGCAAACTGGGTGCACCACGCCGTGTGCGACTTCTAGCTTATGCTAAATATGCTGTTTATGGTCTAAGGATACAATCCAGCCCACAATCAGGTACCACCCTGGCATCTTTTCTAGGCTAATTTTTTTCTTTTCAGTTTTTTTTGTTTTTTTTTTTGTTTTTATGAAAATTTTTCAGTTTTCCAGATAAGCTTTTTACAGGCTGATTTTTTTTGTTTAGGTTTTACCGTCAAAGACGCACTCTCAAAACTGAGGGCAAATATTGAGTATGTTCAGCTGCAAACACTCTTACGTAAGGCCAATTACGCACTTTGTTTGGGATTTCGTATTTAACCGCACGATTAATACTATTTCCTGTTTAACTCATCAGAAGCAAAGAAAATGTTGTGTTTTATAATTTTTTGCAGTTCTTTTCTCCCTGCTTTCTCAAGTTGAAGATATCAAAAACATGCTCATGAAGAAGTTGGAGGAAGCTCAAAATTTACTGAATTCTTTCGTCAAATCGTTACTTTTCTTTCATTCATAGAAAGAATCTCTTATAGAATAAATGAGATTTAAGGGGAATATCAATTGTTTTATGATGTATATATATATATATATATTATTGTAGATATTCGTTTACAATATACAAATATTATGGTCACCAATAATCTTTACAAGAGCAGATCCCACTCCTGAAATGATGGAATCTGTGTGAATCTCGGATGATAATGTCCCTCTTGTAGACCCTTGAGATAAACTTCATCACTGTATGGCAGTCTCCGCATATCCGGAGATTCTTAAAAATCTTGACGGGGGGTCCATCTGGAATCGCGATGATGCCAAATGCAACCGCAAGTTTCTCGCTGTGGTACGATAGCTGCTCCGCCTTCTGCTCATCTTCAATATCGTGAAGCACAGAGTCGATATCGGGTATGTATCCTTCTTCCCTCATTCTAATAGAAACCTTCTTTAAAAGTCCGTATATTTCTCGCGCCCGTGGATGCATTTTATCAGACGCCAGGAAGACGTGCACCATCCCTTTAACCTCTAACCAACTCGAACCAGGCTTCTTCGTCACTTTCGTCTCACGCATACTCTTTCTAATTCTCTCGACTTCGCCCCACATACCGACAGATGCATAAATATTGCCCAGTGTTACGTAAGTAGCGGCATTCTCGGGTTCGATGTCAAACAAGGCTCTAGCTGCTCGTTCGCCCAACCGAAGGTTCTTGTGTGTTTTACAACCACTGAGCAAAGAAGCCCATAGGAATTTGTTAGGTTTTACCGGCATTGCAGTAATAATTTCTTCTACTTGGTCGAATCTGCCAGCTCGACTAAGGAGATCGACTACACAAGCATAGTGATCGGCGGTATGAGAAATACCGTATTCATCTTTTATTGAATGAAAAACTTGTAGACCTCTATCAACCAACCTGGAACGAGCACAAGCGGAGAGGACGCCGACGAATGTCACGTGATCGGGCCTAATTCCAGATTGAAGCATCAAATCAAAGTACCGCAACGCTTCTTCAGAATCACCATTCTGAGCGTGGGCGGAAATAATTGAAGTGAAGGAGACTAAGTCCGGGTTTGGCATTTTATTAAACACTATTCTCGCCTTCTCAATGCTCCCAAAGTTTGAATACATATGGACTAGGGCACTTGCCGCAAAAGACGAAGGGTTGAACCCCGATCTCATCATATGACCATGAACTTGCCTCCCAGGGCCTTCCACCGCTAGCCGGGAGCATGCATCCAGCAACCCGGCGAATGTAAACTCGTTTGGTTTTACGCCTGCTCCTAACATTTCTCTAAACAGATCAAATCCATCGCCAATTATGTCGTTATCAAAGTACCTATCGATCATCCCCGTCCATGAAACAACATCTCTATCCGGCATTCTATCGAAAACATTTCTGGCATACTCAATTTTACCGCACTTCGCATACATGTCACAGAGAGAACTCCATATCACAGCGTCAAAATGCAGGAAAATGCGCAAAATATGAGCATGGATCTCTCTCCCGGATCGGAGGCAAGGCACGACAGCGGCGGCGGCGAGAGCGCACGATGCGGTGAATCTATTGTCGCACCTTAGTTTATCCATACTAGTTTGCAAACGATTATAGAGAAACATAGCTTCAAATGGTCGGCCGTAGCGGGTATACCCGGACATCAACGTGCTCCACGAGAAGTGATCCCTATTAGGCATTTTATCAAACAGTCTTCGGGCCTTAGCCACATCGCCGGCAGAAGAATAGCCGGCGATCATAGTGTTCCAGGAGCAAGAATCACGGACGTGCATTTCATCAAACACCTTTTGAGCACCGGTAAGATTCCCGCTCTTTGAGCAGAGGTGGATCAAACGGTTGGAGAGGACAGCGGGCATGTCTGCGCCGGTGGACCGCAGATGCGTGTGGATGCGGCAGGCCTCGGCAGTGCGTCGGCGGTCGAGGCTGAGGCGAAGAAGTCTGACGATATGGGGATCGTCGTCATTACTGCCTCCGGCGAGATGGAAGGAGGGTGCTGTGGGAGAGGGGGTGTTTGATTGGGTGGCATTGAAGAGAAGGGAAGTTCTTCTTCGCGTCATGTAAAGAGAGATTAAAACAATTTGAAGTAATGTAGATTGGAGGGAAATTTTACTTTTATTGAGAGGGCAACATAATTAAAGCATTTTTTAATATTATTGTTGAAAATTTTATCAGTTACCGGCTCATTCAATATGACTGTTATAGTACAAAACTGTATAAATAATTCTAACCCATATATTTCATAATTGAGAAGTTTTATTCTTTTAGATAGAACATTCCGAATGTCTATTTTATCATTCACAGAATATAGTGAATAAATTTTCTCACTCTTTTGCGCTGCATCTTCAAAATTTGACCACGAGACTTTTGCTTTCGAGGCAGATTGCCCAATTAGCCTCCCTTAGTATTGTGGGCCACATAATTAAAGCGTAACCCTTATTATTTATTTAGAAAAATATTATTTGTCTCTAATACTTATTATAAATACACATCTAAATTTAGCTTATCATCTATCAAATCATCCGACCATTTATAACATTATTTAGCTATCTAAATCAATGTAGAGCTGGACTAAATTTTTTTAAAAAAAAAAAACATAGAGATGCATAACATATGTATTTTCCTATCCAGTCCATAAGACTCATTTTATAGTACATTGTTTTAAATTGACCTCCCTCTCCATTTTAGAGGTGAATTAAAATTTCTATTAGAGGTCCATACACAACTCAAATTTTATAGGCTATAGATATTTACACCCATAATATAACATTTCTGACAAAGATACGACAACTAATGAAAAATTGGGAAATAATATTCATCATTAGCATCTTATTGCTCTTACATAATCTGAACCATATATTGTGCATTAAGATATGTGCCACAAATATTTCATATATATGTATGTTTTAAATTGCATCATTATTTCTAATGTCATAATGAATATAAGTGCTCTTAAAAAATTGTTTGGCAAATGAGAATCTGTGGGAGAATATAAAAATTTAGAATTACTTAGACTTTAAAGAATAAAGAAAAATCTATATGTGAAATTCTATTGGAGAATTATGGAGAGTATAATCGGTTATTGAGTTGGTAAATAAATTTTTTGATGACAAAAAAGTTGGTTTCTTTAGGAAATAAAGTAGATATTAATTAATTATAATTACTATCACTAGCTAAATTAATATAGTTAATTAATGATGCTATATCGTTAATTTGTTAATAAAATAATAATTATTCATATTAGTTAGTAAAAATAGGTTATATGTATCTTATAGTTACAAATATTCTTACCAATCTAAATTCTAAAAAAGTTTGCAGCTTTTGCCTCCAATTTAGAACTCGGGGCACCATTTACCGTCCAGATTAGATCAATCGCCTTAACCAACGAGCAGTATGATATCCGCACCGTACGAGCGTCCACGTTAGGTTTTCGTGTTTGAATTTCAAATGTTCCGCCCGTTAGACTACCCCACGTAGATTCAAAATTTCGGCACCCGCTCAATTTAAGCCACTCGCACTTACGATGCTCTGCTGCTCACAGCAGCGTATCCACGTGGCATCAGCGTAATCGCTGATATCAGATAAACAATTAGTTCCACGTGTCCCGACAAAGTTAGTAAGACTTCGCCGCGGAGCAATGTAACTGACATGCCTTTCATTATTAATCAGTAGCCCACTCTTCGTTTGCCTGCATCTCTGTGTCCCAACCTAACATCCACAACGTCGGAGATGTCTATGGCAGCAACCAAGAAGCGTCTCGGATCACAGAATCCGCATGAAGATGACGAAGATCAAAGGTCGGTCTCACCGGCGTCGAGCGCGAGGTCTCTACGGCCTCGCAAACTTACCAACACCGCTGAGCAAACGGATCTTCTGATGGACGATGACAATGATAGTAATGTCCACAAACGGCGTAAAGCACGAAACAGGTCTAAGAAGGGGGAAAGCCCAGCTAAAAAGAAGGTGAAGGAGGTGGAGATCCCGGTGGAGGAGGTGGACATGACGGTTGAGGAAGTGGAGATGGCGGTGGAGGAGGTGGAGACCCTAGTGGAAGAGACGGAAATGCCAAAGAAAAGACAAGCGTTCGCAGTGAAGAAACAGAAGGGAAGTGGAGAAAGAGATGATGATGATGACGACCAAGAGTGCTATTTCGTTGGAGATCAAATTCCTGATCCTGAGGCGAGGGATCGGTGGCCAAAACGATATGAGAAGAAGGTATTCCATATTTATTTATTTATGAGATGATGGGCTTGAGGATAGGTTACTGTGTTTTCCTTCTGAAGTATTTTTTTTTCTTTTTAAAAGAAATTTTAATAACAAAATTTTTTCCTTTAATACGTGCAAAAGTCCTCGTTGGGTTAGAAATAATTGCTCCTCAAAATTGAACCGTGTTATTTCAATAATGAACTTGATTGTTTTCCGGTTGAAATTTTGGGATATGTTCGGATTGCAAATTATGATTGAGTTGTAAATTATCTGATTTTGTTATTGCAGAAATTTGGAGTCAAATATACAAGCAACATGAAGTAAGTTTGCTCTCTCTTGTTGTCATATGAGAAGTTTAAATATTTCGAGTTGCTCAAATAAAGTTCAATGGGCTTGGCGCAGTTATAGAAGTACAGATACATATAGTTTACAGTAAATAGAGTTGTCAGCATTGTTGTTATACGTTATACACTTACCATTGGTCTAAAGTTTGTTATCTCTCAATTGTAAGCAAATCCTCACTATCTTATCAAATCCTGTAGGACTGGAGATGATGGCGAGCCATTAGTAGCAAGATGTCATTACTACAAAGCTAAAATTGATACGACGGTCTATAGCTTAAATGATTATGCATACGTAAAGGTGAGCTGTTCCATTTTAAATGAAGTAAAATGCAGCTTAGGAAGCATTTCATAAAAATCATTATTTGTTTTAAGTAACTTTTCTGCTTGACTAAATTCAATCATATTGGTGTGTATATTTTCACTTATTTTTATGCAAATTGAAATCTTGAACTATTTTTGAATCATAGCTTGGTAAGTATTAGGTGACATCTACTCTGCCAGACAAATACAAACTTGATTCTGTGTTATTCATCTACCTTTCTCTGGAAATCGCCCAAATCACTGTTTAGAAACTGTTGGCTTAGAAAGTTTTCTTACGGCTGATTCTACATGTTAAGTAACATTTCAGGCTGCAGAGGGTGAACCAAATTTCATTTGTCAAATTATTGAGTTTTTTGAAAGTGTTGATGGGCAAAAGTATTTCACTGCTCGATGGTTTTACAGGGCTGAAGATACGGTTAGCCGCTACATCATGATGTTAAATGCTTCACATTATCAGACACACTTTAATTTTCTGTGTTGGTTTTAGATTATCACGAAGCAACATTCATCTGGACATGACAAGAGGAGGGTGTTTCTATCGGAGGATATGAATGATAATCCGCTTAACTGTATTGTTTCAAAGATAAAGATTGTAAAAGTCTCTCCAAATGTATTAATCTCTTTCACTTGAGTTGTTCCTAAGTTTTGCATGGTTTAATATCATTTAGCTGTGAGATTTCTTTCTTTTGAGGGTCTAGATAAACACTGAGGCCAAAGAAGAAGCAATTCCACCGTGCGATTATTACTATGACATGACCTATGCTGTGGAGTACACAACATTTGCATGTCTGGTTGACGGTACTTGTAAAACCAATTTCTTCCATTGTCTTGTTCTTTAGTTAAAATGCTGTGTTTGTACAATGTTGTTTATTTGATTATAGAAAACGAAGGAGATGCAAGTGAGTCTTCATCAGTAACCAGTTCTGAAGATGTTAGAAAATGTGATTTTAACGAAGCCCAGGATTGCACAACAAAGACAAAGGAAGAGTATTCTCTTTTGGATTTATTTTCTGGTTGCGGTGCAATGTCAACAGGTCTTTGTTATGGGGCAAAACTCTCGGGGTTTAATCTTGAGACGGTGAGTTTCTTCAACACTTATAATTTAGATATGTTTTTTTTTCTTGTTTTGAAATTGTTAATTTTTTGTGCAGCGATGGGCAGTTGACCTAAATCAATATGCTTGTGATAGTTTAAAACTAAACCATCCCAAAACACAGGTAATTGTTTCATATGCATGTTGTTTTAACATTTGTTCTTCTAAGTGTATGGCAGGTTGCTGGAAGTGTTTCTGATTCAAAAATTTATCTGGTCGGTAATTTACATGTGAGGCATTTTCATGTAGGTGAGGAATGAAAAAGCTGAAGATTTTCTGGCTCTAATTAGAGAGTGGCAGCAGATGTGCCACAAGTACTCGGTTATTGGTTCTCAACGTTTGTCAAGGGGGGATGAAGGCAGTTCAGATGATGAGGATGATGCCAAGGATACCGTTGACGTTGCAAAAGGAGAATTTGAAGTCGAAAAACTGGTTGGCATTTGCTACGGTGATCCTAACAATGTCAATAAGAGAGGTCTCTATTTCAAGGTATGCTGGTAGCAATAGTTATATGCACTAACATCATATATTTTATGTTTCATAGTTCAGCAGAATGGAAACCACTTCAGTGTACTAAGTCCAATTTAATATAAAATAACTATTTAATGTAGTCTTACTATTATTATCAACTCATGTTTAATATAAAATTAACTATTTAATGTAGTCTTATAGTTATCAACTCATGTTTAATGATCAACTGTAGTTTCATTTAAATTATTAAATGCGGTTTTGTAAAAACTTTTTAGAAAAGCTACGATCCTGCAATCCCTTTTGTGTTGGCATGCAGTGATATAGAATGACATACTAAATACAGTGAGCCAATAAGCACTTGTTGTCGTGAATGTCAACGTTGATTCACTTGTTTTGTTTTTGAGAATTTGTACTTCTCATTTTATATGGCTGGTTTTCAATTTTCCTTTATGGCATAGGTCCGTTGGAAGGGGTACGGTCCTAGCGATGACACATGGGAACCTCTTGAAGGCCTGAGGTATTATGAGATGCTTTATCTTGAATGTTGTCACAAAATAAAAGAAATTTCGTTGATTTGTTTTTCTGTTAATAATCAGCAACTGCCAGGAGAGCATAGAGACCTTTGTCAAAACAGGTTACAGGCGAAACATTTTGCCTCTACCAGTAAGTAATCTCGTTCATAAACGACAGCGCGTCGTTTTGAAAATTGCATGTTTTTTGTGCCACTGCCGTTAATGACATTATATGAATAAATTCTACACGACCTAATTGTACCTTGTATGATATTGAAAAATGTAGGGCAGTGTAGATGTCATTTGTGGTGGTCCGCCTTGTCAAGGCGTCAGCGGATTTAACAGATTCCGAAACCAGAAAAATCCATTGGATGATCCGAAGAACCACCAATTGGTGGTATACATGGATATCGTTGAATATCTTAAGCCTAAGTTTGTTCTTATGGAAAACGTCGTAGATATTCTCAAGTTTGCCAAGGGCTTTTTGGGGAGGTATGCCCTAAGCCGCTTAGTGTCGATGAACTACCAAGCCCGCTTGGGTATGATGGTGGCGGGTTGTTATGGGCTTGCCCAGTTTCGAATGAGAGCATTTTTATGGGGTTCACTGCCCACAGAGGTCAGTTTCTAATTTCGTACCGAACATTTTGTGAATAACATGATGTATTAATCTTGGATTCCCTCCCTGAAACAGCAATTGCCTCAGTTTCCACTGCCGACTCACAATGTCGTTGTCCGAGGTGGATTCCCCAATGAGTTCTCTGTGAGATCCTTTACATAGCATTGTGTCCGTTGCACTGGTGTTGTATTAGTTTTACTCATGCAATGTTTATGTTGACTCAATGCAGCATAGCATTGTAGCTTTTGAAGAAGGTCAACTTGTTCAGTTGTCAAAGGCTCTACACCTTGGTGATTGCATATCCGATTTGCCACCGGTATTAATTTTTTGTTATTGTTTTATTCTTCAAAATTTTTCGTGATTACACTACATTTTCAATATAAAATGTTAATGCAGGTGCAAAATGTTGAGACGAATGACGAAATTCATTATGGAAGACCTCCTACAACAGAATTTCAAAGGTTTATTCGGCTTTCCAAAGAAGGTAAGTGGCATTCAGTATTGAAACTCAAGTGGCTTATGTTAAACACTGTTTGTATATGTCTGTATGTTTGAGGCTAAGGCAATTTCTGTTGGTTGTAAATTTAGAACTTAGGAATGTAGGCAATGAATCTCACATTAAATAGGAACAAATAGATTTTTTTTTTTGTTCAATATGGAATTCTGCTGAATTTCGTCTTGCTATCAGGTTAATGTGTGGAGCATTATGTTTGCTATTGTTGAGATAAATAGAAAATGTCTCATCTGAAACAAATTTTCTTGAAGCATGACCGCGAATATAATCCATATCTTGTGTTTCAAATTTATTTATTTATTTATTTATTTGGCAGAATTGTTAGAGTGCTGTACAAAGAAGAAGAAGGCTTGCTTTAACAAGATTCTTTACGATCATCGACCACTGCAGCTAAACAATGACGACTACTTAAGAGTCTGCAGAATTCCTAAACGCAAGGTGTGTGGATGATTGGACCCAAAAATGTCGATATACGGTGCAACAGCTAATTTGTCTAGACGGGGTTTGTACGTTGCAGGGTGCAAATTTTAGGGATCTTCCTGGCGTGACCGTTGGTAGCGATAATGTTGTTCAGTTGGACCCGAATGTAGAGAGGGTTTATCTGCCCTCTAAAAAACCTTTGGTATATCCTCAATGATCGTTTCTATTACTGCACACTTGTTTGTTTGTCTCTGAATACATGACTTGAACTCGATTTGGTGCAGGTACCCGATTATGCTATAAGTTTTGTTAAGGGAAAGTCTTCCAAGTGAGTTACTGATGCTTTCTTTTTATCTAACATGTTTTTATCTTTTATTTCTTATCCCATGTTGTTGTAAATTTGTAACAGACCTTTCGGCCGATTGTGGTGGGATGAGACGGTTCCAACGGTTGTTACTAGAGCTGAGCCGCACAATCAGGTTAGATACATGACATAATCTAAACAATTTGAATCTGTTTTTTTTTAATAAAAATTTTATTACATGAATTTGTATGGGATTTTCAGATAATCTTACACCCTGAACAAGATCGAGTTTTGACGATCCGTGAAAATGCAAGGTTACAAGGATTTCCAGATTTTTATAAGCTCAAGGGCCCTGTAAAAGAAAGGTAACTGCTTTGATACCCATTAAAATCCTAAGTATGTCCATTTGTTTATATTACATCAGTTCAGTCTATGCATCTTGTTCACATTATATCAGTTGCTTCATCATCACTATATATGCAATTTCGATTGTTTCTTTTTTAGGAGACTCAGTCCCCCCTTGAAACCTTGTTTACAAATAGATCATTCTTTTGGAACCGTTATATTTGTTTTTTTTTTTTTTTAAATATATAATTAGAAGTATTTTTAGAAAATTTTTAAATCAACATGTTATATATATATCATGTCAAAATCTATTTTTTGTCAAATTTTTTTTTTTTTCCAAAATGCTACTAAATAGACATGTTGGAATTTTAAAATTTTAGTAGGTTAGTGGATTAATTTTTTCAATCTCTTAAGACTTTGAAGCATATTAGAAGCTTCTCTAGAAAATATTTATATAACAGTCAAAATATTTATGATATAAATTTTGTGATAGGGACTGATTTACTTACAATGAATTTAAAATAAGAGATTAATTTTTAAGAGATTTTAAAACAAACGGCTGATATGCAATTATCTTTTTTATATACTTTTTTTATACTTTTATTTGGCAGGTATATTCAGGTTGGTAATGCAGTTGCAGTTCCAGTGGCAAGGGCACTTGGCTATGCCCTTGGCTTGGCATACCAACAAGAAAAGTCGAGTAATGGACCTCTATTTACTTTGCCGCCAAAGTTTCCATGTCTCGGAGATTATTTAGAGGAGGATATTGAAATCAACGAGAGTGTCGAGGTTACGATACCTGATGTAGAAGTTTGAATGTCGGATATTTGTAGTATTAAGCATTATATTTTCTCGGCCTTGATTGCAAAAATTTGCGGGTTAATTTCAAATCCGCGATTTTATAGTGTATTTTTTTGGAAAACTTCAAGTTAAAATTTTCTCAATCCATTGTGATATAATGATTTCCACATTGAGCTTTCCATTGGGATTGTGATCAGTGTTTATGTATTGTTTATTACTTAGCCAATATAAAAAAAAAAAGAAAAAAAAGAAAACTTTCGAAAATTTTGCGTTTGTTTTAAAATTTTATGTGGCAGAAAAAAGAAATTGGATTGACCTAACTGAAAGCCTGCTATTTTGTATATAAAAGAACAATTACCAAATTTTATAATTTTTATATTAAATTTTTTTATGTTAAAAAATATCTTTAGAAATTTATTTTTCTTCTCTCCAAATCTGCATCCTTACCAAGTGACCTTTGTAATAACAGCTAACTTTGATCAGAGAGCCCGGAATAGCGAAAGTTAAATAAAAGATAATAATATAATCTTTTTTCTTTTTCTTTTTTTTTTTTAATTTTTATTTTATTATCGAAAGATAATACCATATTATATATATATATATATATATATATATATATATATATATATATATATAATATGGTAAAATCCATCATTCATGATTGTAAAGTTTGATGTCTTCATACTGTTTTTGTTAGGTAACATCAAACTCTGGCGATTTATTCTTCATTTCTTCAATTTCTTGTTTAATATGAAAAAATCCCTCATCTGTGGAAGTACATGCAGCCTAAATATCTTCATTCTTCAATTAATAAAAGTACTGTTTTGTTAGGTAGGATTTAACTCTCTAACCGACCCCAGCTCCAAATATTGTTCCCGAGGCTTCCGGAGCCCGCTCTCCTGTTGCTAACGCACCAGGGTGCAGGAAGATTGAAGGCGAGATCGTGCCAAGTTAGCGTGCACGGATCAGGAGACATCAGATAAAATTTTCGTTCGCTTATTTGACCTATTTTTATATATTTTTAGAAAAAAATTTAAACTAAAAAATTATATATTTTGATGTGATTTATAATTTTATAATTGAAAATTTTTAAAAATATATATGATTATTTTTTTGGTATGCCGTTTAGCTTTTTTTCAAAAAAAATTCATCTACAAAATTGTAGATAACATCAAAATATATAATTTTGTATTTTAATTTTTTTCTAAAAATATATAAAAATAGATCAAATAAGCGAACGAAAATTTTATCTGGTAATTCGTGATCCGTGCAGGCTTCCACGTTCTAATACACAAGAACCATTGTTCAAAAGAACACGTGTATTCTCTTTATACTTGGTAGATGATGATACAAATATTTGGCCCCGCTCATCAAATAGAGAGCACTATTGCTGAAATATAAATCTTATATTATTTGTAATTAATTATTGATTATCGAATAAAAATATATCAATTATGAATAAAATTTTCTCAACATAAAAAAAAAAAAAATTCAAAAAAACGTTAACAATATCTTCACTGGAGTCACGTTGGCCATTATTCATTAATTAACCACAGTACATCTTGAATTTTGGGAGTGTTGCACTTGGTTCAAAATATTATATTTAGTTGCATTTAAGTCCAAATCTAAATTTTAATTATAATTAAATCTAGCTATTTTTAATATTATAATATAATTATTTAAAAATAATTATAATTAAAAAATTATAAATTTTGATAAAATGTAAAAGTTTTTCAAAAAATATTTTTAATTATATATTTTAATGTGTCAAAAATAGTAAAACAAATTTAAAAATTAAAATAATTTAAAGTTATTACCTGACCATTGAAATCTCAAAATATATATTTAAATATTATTTAAAAAATATTTTAACATAAAAATTATACAACTTATCAAAATATGTAATTTTTATGTTATTTTTTTTACAAAAAATATTTTTAATAATATTTTTAAATTTTTTTTTGAATGACTGCAGTATAAAAAATAATTAATATAAAAATTATAGTAAATTTTATTAATAGATATAAATTAAAGTAATATTAAAATTTAGTATAGCGAGTGTAACGCAATTTTCCGTCCAAAGTTATATATAAACTATCACGTAAGAGCTTTAACTCTTATCAATCAGGTAATATTACGATGGAGGCAATGCTGTACTTCACGGCGGCGCTGGGATTTGCCGTCTTTGTTCTGTTGCTGAACAACTTTTTCCCAAACAAGCGACGGCGTCGCCTTCCGCCATCCGGCGGGCTCGCACTTCCGGTGATCGGCCACCTTTACATGATGAAACCGCCCGTTCACCAGACACTCGCCAAACTCTCCGCCCGCTGCGGCCCTCTCCTCCTCCTCCGCTTCGGCTCCTGCCCGGTGCTTGTCGTCTCCTCTGCCGACCTCGCCGGAGAGTGCCTTACCACCAACGATCTCGTCTTCGCCAACCGCCCGTCTACCATCGCCGTCGAACATTTCGGGTAATAGAAGAAAGTATTTTAGATATATGTCCTACGAGTTACGTTAATTATGCATTGTTAGAGATGTGTTATGGATAGTATTATCTAACTGGCGCCAAATTTTATCAGGTATAATGACTCCGTCCTTGCTTCCATGTCCTACGGATCCCGCTGGCGCGACCTCCGCCGCATCGCCGTCCTTGAGATTTTCTCAGCGAGTCGTATCAATGCCCTCTCCGGCATCCGTGAGAACGAGCTCAGCTACCACCTTCGACGTCTGTACAAGGAAGCTACTAATGATCATATTTCTATAGTGAACATGAATAAATTGTTCTTCCAGCTGACGATGAACACGCTGATGCGGATGATCTCCGGGAAGAGCTACTGCGGCGAAGGAGCGACGGTGGGAGCGACGGAGGGCCAGAAATTCGTGAAGTGCATCCAGGAAGTGCTGCACATGAGCGGGGCGTCGAATTTAGAGGATTTCGTGCCATTTTTGAGGCGGGTGAGCGGGGTTGACAAGAAGATGTCAAGCTTGTCGAGAGAAGTTGATGCGTTGTTCCAGGAGATGGTGGACGAACGTCGCCATAAGATGGTGGTGTTGCGCGGCGGCGACGACGCCGGCCATCAAATATCGGAGGACAGAAAAACCATCATCGACGTTTTACTGGAGTTGCAGCAGGCACAGCCGGATTATTATACCGACGAGGTCATCAAAGGAATGACGCTGGTAAAATAGCAGTGTTTTTCTGAAAAATATGATCTAAAATTCTAAACCACGTAACCAACAAAAGATCATTAGTTTTCGTAAAATTATCAAATATGCATGATCTATATCTAAATTTGAAGAACCAAAATCACTCATCCTAATCAAATAAAAATTGGTCCGTACAATCCAATATTTGATATGTCACAATAATGAATTTTGATGAATATATTTTACAACATTCATTTAATTAGCTCTGCTATCATCTGAGTTACGATCTATGAAAATTAATGACTCTTAAAATTGTGGTGTCCAATTAACATTAACATATTTTATTTAATTTAAAATAATTTTTAAAATAGTTTTCGTAATTTTATAATGTTTGCAATTGTTAGGTCCTTCTGTTTGCGGGCACCGACACCTCAGCAGGAACACTGGAGTGGGTCATGGCGTTGCTGCTGAATCACCCGGCGGTGCTGGAGAAGGCCAAGAACGAAATAGATCTCCACGTCAACGACGGCCGATTAGTGAACGGCCAAGATTTGTCTAAACTTGCATACCTCAACAACATCATCAAGGAGACTTTACGGTTGTTCCCGCCGGTTCCTCTCTTGCTGCCCCACTTCTCGTCGTCGGAGTGCGTCGTCGGAGGATTCAACATCCCCGGGGGAACCATGCTATTGATCAATGTTTATGCTATACAAAGAGACCCGGAGCTTTGGGAAAACCCGGATGAGTTCGATCCGGACAGATTTTTCGGAGATAAGGTCGAAGGGTACAAGCACATTCCTTTCGGGTTCGGGAGGAGGAGGTGTCCGGGGGAGAATTTGGGCATGCAGTCGGTGATGCTAACCCTTGCAAATATGATCAAATGCTTCGAGTGGGAACGCGTCGGAGACGAAATGGTGGACTTGACGCAAGGCCAAGGACTTACATTGCCTATGGCTAATCCTTTAGTCGCCAAGTATAGACCGCGCTCGACTATGATCCATGTCCTTTCCGAGCTCTAAAAGTATCTCTAAAGCGAACCTCGACAAATAAGTACATAAAACATGTAACACTTTGTTAAATCTATATCGTTGTATTATTAGCGTCAATGATATTTAAGTACTGCGTTTGATTTTTGAACTGCATAGACTTCGTCGACAAATCTAACGGAATCGAACCGACCAAGCTGAAATAGCAAAGATTAATGAATTTGTCAATTAAAATTAAATAACATTTAATTTTATAATAGCAAAGATGAAATAGCAGAGCTTTAATCATTTACTATTTCAGCTTTCCTATAAGTTATAATCATGGTAGTATATATATACACACACGCACGCGCGCACACACACACACACACACACGAAGATAATTCTACCAAGTGGCGGATCCAGAAATCCACATCAGGGTAGTCAGAATTGAACAGCGACGAGAAGAAGCAGCGGAGCAACGACAGACGGGAAGAAGCCGCGGAGTCGGAGCAGCCGAACAACAAGCTTCGAGGAATCTTCGAATCTGGAGGCTGGAGCTACTGTGCGAGAGAGCGAGAGAGCACGGCGGCGGATAGCAACAGTGAATTGGGTTTGACGGAAGGATGCGCGGCACGGGCACGAAAGAATTAGGAATTTACAGTTTGAGAAAAAAAAAAGACAGAAAGGTGCGGGCAGCAGCGGCTTAAGGAAAAAAAAAAAAGAAAAAAAAACAAAAAACACTCCCACGCGCAGCTCGAAGGCGTGACCTCCACCTTCCTCGCGCACCCCCCTTGCCACTAGGCCGATTGCTCTAAAGTGATATTTAGTTACCCAAGATTTATAAATTTTAGCACTGATATACATATACATATATATACCGGCCCCAAAAGCAGGGTAGTCAATTGACTATCCTGCTACAACACTAGGTCCGCCCTTGATTCTACCTCAAATTTAGAAGTCGGATTAGATTTATATTTTAGAAGAGCACGGCATTGCTTTAACACTATTATTTTAGAGAAAAATTGCTCAAACAACAGTAACAAGATCAAGATTTTTTTTTTTAATTATAAACTTAGGTTAACATTTGAACTTCTTTCACAGTTAACTGGTACTCCTATATATATATATATATATAGCTGAGTTCGATTTATATTATATATCTCGAATGAAAACAGAATAATATGATAGATTCTCTCAACTTACCCTTGACGGGATTCAAGTCTTCCCGATCTATCCTTCGAGGAAGGCATTGCATCGTCTATTTTAAAATTTTTAAAATAGAAGTTATAAAATACAATCTACCGATTTTTAGTTCATGGTTCAGAAAAGACTGTCTACCCATGGGCCGTCCCTTAATTTTCGGAGGGAGGACTTTTACTTGTAATGTCTGATTTATGTGGGGCCGGGGGCGGCTAATTTGATATTAATTAATTTTGATACCCGGTGCCTTCTTTCCTCTTATGGTCAAAATAAGGACATTGTTAGTCAAGATCCAATAAACGTTGTTGCTGTTGTTTGTTTAGTCATGGAACATTGCAAGTGACTACGAATGATGGTAGCTGAGTGCCTTTTTTTTCTTTTTCTTTTTTTTTTTTTTTTGAGATAATGAGGTAAAATTTTTTTATCTCCGCTAATTCGTGGATAACGATTTTATAGGATCATTTTGGATCCAGGTTCACACAGAAGAGTAAAATTCTAGCCTGATATCTGTCTCTGGATCAGACATGGCCATCAGTTTTCTCACAACCACTGAAAATAGCGGCACGGGCATATCCTGATTTCACGATATCTCTGAGAATCAAACTCGGAACGCACGACCAAGGCAGGATTGGTAGATGAGTGTATATAATGGAGGCAGCATATCTGATGTCACTCATCAATCTAGCATTAGCTCGCAACAATGGAAGCAATCTTCTTTTGCACGACAGCGCTGAGCTTCGCCATGGTTATTTTTCTGTTAAATTACTTGTTCAGAAACCAGAGGAGGCTCCATCTTCCGCCGTCCCCCGGGCTTGCTCTTCCGGTCATCGGCCACCTGTATCTAATGAAAGCGCCCGTTTACCAGACACTCGCCAAGCTCTCTGCGAGATACGGCCCGATTCTACTTCTACGCTTCGGATCCCGCCCCGTCCTCGTCGTCTCCTCCGTCGACCTCGCCATGGAGTGCTTCACCACCAACGACGTCGTATTCGCCAACCGCCCCCCTCTTCTCTCCAGCAAGCACTTCGGGTAATGAACGATACGAATGGAAATGCGCACAGAGACTAGCAATTAGTTTTTGGAATAGTGATTAGCTATATTTATACAAATTTCTTATTGAATTTAAGCAGTTTACCATTAATTTGTGCTGGTAGTTAAGTCTCTCGTCGTTATATAATGAATCTATGGTTTGTGTCAGGTATAATGAGTCTGTCCTCGTCACCGCCCCTTATGGCCCCCATTGGCGCAACCTCCGTCGGATTGCTGTCCAGGAAATCCTATCTATCAGTCGCATCGAAGCACTTTCCGATGATCGTGCCGCCGAGCTCCGTTTCCACCTACGCCATCTTTATGAGAAAGCAAGTAATGGCAATTTTACTGTGGACATGGCGACGCTGTTCTTCGAGCTGACGATGAACACTTCCATGCGGATGATCTCCGGGAAGAGTTATTGCGGAGAGGGAGCGACGGTGGGAGCAATGGAGAGCCGGAAATTCGTGAAGTGCATCAAGGAAGTGTTTTACATGAGCAAGTCGTCGAACTTGGAGGATTTTGTACCATTGTTGAGGTGGGTGACCAAGCTCGAGAAGAAGATGGTGACCTTGGGTAGAGAGATGGACGGAATATTCCAGGACATGGTAGACGAGCACAGACGCAAGAAAAAGGAGCCACACAACGACGGTGTTGGGGAGAAATTATTAGAGGATAGAAAGACCTTCATAGATGTTTTGGTGGAGTTGCAGCATGCACAGCCGGATTACTACACCGACGAGCTTATCAAAGGGATGATCTCGGTAAAAACAAAAATGGTTATATAAATGTTAATAAAATTTGTACTGCTTTTTTTTAAATAAAAACATTTGGATTGCTAGATTATTATATTAGGGGCGACAGAGACTTCATCGAGGACGATGGAATGGGCAATGGCGCTTTTGCTGAACAACCCAACGGTGCTGGAGAAGGCCATACGGGAAATAGATATGCACGTCGAACAAGATCGATTAGTGACGGAACAAGATCTCCCAAACCTCCCGTACGTGGCCAACGTGATCAGAGAGACATTGCGCTTGTTCCCGCCGGGTGTGCTGCCGCACTTTTCATCAGACGAATGCACGGTCGGAGGATTCGACGTCCCTCGAGGAACGATGCTGGTGGTCAATATTTACGAGATGCAGAGGGACCCGAAGATATGGAAAGATCCAGAAGAATTCAGGCCCGGAAGATTTGAAGATGAAGTTGAGGGGTGCAAGAGCATCCCTTTCGGGGTTGGGAGACGGAGGTGTCCGGGAGATAATCTGGCGATGAAGATGATGCTGTTGACGCTTGCGAACATGCTGAAATGTTTCATTTGGGAGAGAATTGGAGAGAAGAAGGTGGACCTGACCGTTGACCAAGGAGCTACAGTGTCTTTGGCCAACCCTTTGATCGCCAAGTACAGACCACGGCCTTCAATGATTAATGTCCTCTCCCAACTCTGAAATATTATAAGAGAAAGGGCTTAAAATTTCATATTTTCTTATGCATATTAGATTATCTTTTGTCTATGATATCTGTTTGCCTTCTTTTATGCTATAAATTAAGAATAAGTTTATGATTGTGCATGCATAAACCTATCACGTAATTTTTGGATATTAAATTTTATAAATCCTATTTGGGTCGCCGCTAAAGGCCCGCTCCTCTGTGCTGCCTGCGCTCTCTTCTACTTCATAATTAGAACTAGTCGTAGGTGGCTGCCCCGCGAATCCCTTCCTCCACATTGTAATTTTTTTTTTCTATTTCATAAGGTTCTTTAAATGTCTTACACTCTGTGTACTTAATAAGTATTTTATTCGAATGATAAGGTATTTGGTACTTACATCCTTCCAAATATCTATTGCAGTATTTCAAATAAATCTTGAATATTAAAAATAAAAATAAATATTTTATATATCTATACTTTTTATTAAATTTTTTTTTCTAAAATTACTTAATTTGAAATATATATTGGTGTTCTGAAAGTTTTACGGGTTTAAGGTATTTAATATGCTAAGACTTAGGAACTCCAAATATTATTTTTAATGTATTTGTTAAATTTTAAGTGCTAAACTGGTACATCAGTGAAAATTTTAATCTAAAGTTTCTTAAAAAAATACTATATGAATAAATATCTATATTTTAATACAATGCACATGACAACAAGGGATAACAAATACTATATGAAATAATTTTAAATTAACTGAGCTTGTTGAGTTGAATCGCAAGTTTTCACCTATATATACGCCTCAGAGGCATTAGTCGGGGCAATGCAATACCACAAGGGCTCTCGTGCGTGCACTACATGATGCGAACTTCACTGAAACAGCTGAAAGATTGTGAAAGACTGTTTTAACTTAATTTGGGCGAAGTTTAATTCAGCCCCTTTGTTTGCCATCTCTCTCTCAAATTGATCCTGATCAACTGGCAACACTACGGTTAAAATTGTATGACACTAACTTTGCTTTCCAATAACACAAACTTCAATTTCATAACAGTACTATCGTAGTTTATATAACAACATGCATTATGAAACACTATTGATAACACTAACATAACTAGTCCTGAATATTCATGCCAACATTACGATACATTGCTCGCAACACTACGATAATTCACCAAGAAGACTAAATAAGCTGCCGTTTAGAAGTTTCCGAACAAGGGTGGATTTGAACAAGTTTATTTTTTTGTCGGGCTGAATTGGAAGAGGTTTGAAATGTAAGGACTGATTTATATACCCTAAGATATATGAAATGGTTGATATAGATGAGAAAAGCATGATTTAGCCGGCTTCGAAGGTATGATTTTTCATATGATCGCATCTACAAGAACAATTTACATATGGGTCTAATACCTCACTTTTCGGACTTTTTCCCTAAAAAGATGAGATATAAAGCAAAAATAGATCGGTTAAGAATTGAGTTTTCCACGATAATCTCAAACAAATCAATGCAACGCTTTAGGTAGGACCGCGCACTATGCAAGGCTTCAATCATAGAGCATGAATCAGTCATTGTGTAATTCAGTAGGGACCGAACCCCCGGATCTTAGAGCAACTAGTAAGCGATTTTTACTGACTCTAATTACATTCAAGATGCATGAATTTTCTCGTATGTTAGTAAGGAGAAACATTTCTTGTATATATAACAAGTGCCCATCTTGTGAATGTTTTATTATTATTTATTAGGGTGTCGACACGGGTGAAGACGATCCGTTCCCAGCCCGTTTTTTAAGGACGCTATCGCTAGATCGATCTCTAGATGAAGCCACCCGTTACACGTGTGAAGATGCATGTACGCATATCCACCGGCAAACATTTTAGTTCACATTAGCGGAGGAGTCAAATTGGAAATTAACAAGGAGGTCCTTTGATGATCCACCCTACCGCTTCGACACGCAGCCGCCCCAATTGTTAGGTATGCTCACTTGGATGGAAGAACTCGATTAATTACTACTGTACATATAATTCAATGCATTCCGGATGCCGCCACACAAATTTCTTATTTGTTAGTTAGCCGGGAAAATCATTTTGCCATACACATTTGACTATATGCATTCATTTACAGGACTTTTCATTAGCCTCTTTAATAATGACCGAGTCTAGTGAGAGAATTCTGGACATAACAACAAAATTTACATAATACATCCTATTATCTTATCATCTACCTACCCAAAAAAATAATTTAAAAAAAAAAAGCCGCCATTTCAATACAACTTTTTCTACGCATTATTTTTGTTAGGTAACGCTGAAAAATGGATTGGAAGTTTTAAAAAAATTATTATTACACCAATCAATAATAAATTGCCACATATTATTTATACTTTTTGCACTTAAAATAAAAAAAATGACATATAATAATTTGTTATTGGTGGAGCAATAATGATGACAATAAAACGTTGGAGGAAATTCTAAGTTTCTAACCCTAAAAAAGCTGCCAACTACTTACTATTAGGGTTTTTTTTCCTCCTTTACAATTCGATGATGTGACCCCATGAAGGTAGAGCATTGTTCATCAACCATGCATGCATGCAAGTTGGTTAGATGCAGTCATCAGTTAGCTCTCTACTTATATAAACCTGGAAACCACGGTAATAGAAATCATGCATCGATCGCTGGTAATCGCCATGAAAATGGAAGCAACTTTCTATTGCACGCCATTGTTAGCCTTCGCTATCCTTCTTTTTCTGTGGAAGAACTTCAGAAACAAGAGCCACAGCCGCCTTCCGCCCTCCTGCGGCCTTGCACTTCCGATCATCGGCCACCTTTACCTGATGAAGCCGCCCGTTCACCAGACACTCACCAAGCTTTCTGCCCGCTACGGCCCGATTCTATTTCTCCGCTTCGGGTCCCGCCCGGTCCTTGTCGTCTCCTCCCATGGCCTCATTGCTGAGTGCCTCACCACCAACGACATCGTCTTCGCCAACCGTCCTAATCTCATCGCCGGCAAATATTTTGGGTACTTATACGATATGTATTGCAAATTTATAGTCACGAAGACTTAAGGTGGAGATTTTAATAGTCGCAGGATTAGTATTACTATAAATACTAGTTTTACACCGTACGATGTACGGATGTTAGTCATCAATATAAAATAATAATATTAAATATTTTTTTATATTTTAATAATAAATTTTATTAAAAATATATTATTTATTACATATTATTAGAGCAAGATAATTATTAATTGTTATATATAAAATAATAAAATTATTTGGTAATAACGTGAAATGATTATCATATTCAGTTATATATAATTTGTCTTAGAATATGTATAATGTTTATTAAAATGAATCTTTTTTATAAAATTTGTATTATTATTACTTTTATATTAATAGTTATGCATGTGTGCAGACCATTTTTTATAAATTAATTGTTATTTAATAAAATAATAATTATTTTTTCAACTTTATTTAGCTTTTTTATGTTCTTCAAATTAATTACGTGATTTTTAAATTTTTAACAGATAATGAAGATAGCATGTACTTTTAAAAAAAAAATACCAATGACACACAAAAAATCATTAAGATGCCACTTGGTGCAAATGTTTGACCACCCAATTTTATATATTTATTAAATATTTATATATTTTTATTATTTATTTAAATATAATATTTTATATTTGTAATTTGTTTGCTATATATATATATATATATATATATGATAATATTAGAAAAATTACCTTTTTTAAATATATTTACAAAATTAATATTTATTTTACTAAAATATTATATTATATTCTATTTATCATATGTTATTAGAGTAAAAATAAATACCAAATGACATATCGAAAGTTACGACTTTGATCACCTGTTTATATATATTGTATATAACTATATATAAATTATTGAAATTTGATAATAACTTTTCAAATTTTTTGAAAATTATTATAATTTATATTTAATAAAAATAAAAATAAAAAATATAAATTATATGTATTTTTTATATTTAATGAATTATTAATAGTATTTTAAACATGCATTGAATCAAAACACTCATAGATGATATAATTAATTACAAATTTATTATATTTAAGTGTACCACATGTCAAATTATGAGATAATAGAGATATAATGTGGCATATGATGAGTTATAAGAGGTGTCACATGACACTCAATTACTTTTATATCAAATCAAATTTTCTATATATATATATTTTTTTTTTTTTTTTATTATAGCTCCAATTTTTATCAGGTACAACGAGACCGGCCTCGTCTTCAGCTCCTACGGACCCCACTGGCGCAACCTCCGCCGGATCGTCGTCAATGAGATCTTATCGACGAGCCGTATCAGCGCACTCTCCAACGCCCGCGCCACCGAGCTGCGGTACCACCTACGACATCTCTACAATGAAGCTACTAACTGTAACTCTACAGCGAACATGAGGAAATTGCTATTCAACATGACCTTCAACATCATGATGCGAATGGTTTTCGGGAAGAGCTACTGCGGCGAAGGAGCAATAGAGAGCCACAAATTCGTGAAGTGCATCCAGGACGCTTTCCAGATGAGCGGGGGATCGAACTTGGAGGATTTGTGCCACTGCTGAGGTGGGTGACTAAGCTTGAGAAGAAGATGGCGACCTTGACGAGAGACATGGATGAGTTATTCGATGTTATGATAGGCGAACGCCGCCGCGAGATAATGGAGTTGTACAGTGCCGGCGGCGGTGCCGAAGTAGATGACAGAAAGAGCGTCGTAGATGTTTTGCTGGAGTTGCAGCGTGGACATCCGGATTACTACTCCGACGAGACCATCAAAGGGATAATAATGGTAAACCTTTCTCTGGCCATGATAGAGTAGGTCATTGTTTAAGTTTTAGCATCCAAATAAAAAACAAGATATATATATATATATATATACACTGTCCTCAAGAATTTCCTACTAAGAAAAAACTTACTAATAAGTCCAAAACACACATATTAGTAGTTCTAAGAAGAAGTTGAAATAGAATTTTATGCTTTATGACTTTATTTCCAAAACATATTTCAAAAAAATATATTATAATATATATATATATATATAATATATATATATATAATATATATATATATATAATTATATTATATATATATACACTGTCCTCAAGAATTTCCTACTAAGAAAAAACTTACTAATAAGTCCAAAACACACATATTAGTAGTTTTAAGAAGAAGTTGAAATAGAATTTTATGCTTTATGACTTTATTTCCAAAACATATTTCAAAAAAATATATTATAAAACTCCATAAAAATCTTTTAGCCGGTAAATAATCAGAAGCTTCAAAATATATATTTAGATATTTTTTAAAATAAAATATATGGAAAAACAATAAAAAATCTATTTTGCGTATTAAATTTTTTTTATACATAGATATTTTGGATTAAATCTAATAATTATTAAAGTATAAAAGTATGAGTTGATTTGAAAGGGTGGTATTAAAGCAAGGGCTAATATGTGTGTACTTGTCAGTAGTAATTTTATACCACTGGTGAAATTCTTATGGTTGCATTTGTAGGTCATTTTCTTTGGGGGAACGGAGACTTCATCTAATACCGTCGAATGGGCAATGGCATTAATGTTAAACCATCCACAGGTGTTGGAAAAGGCCGCGCATGAAATAGATAAGAATGTTAGCCAAGGACGACTAGTGACAGACCGAGATCTCCCTAACCTCCCATATCTCGCTAATATCATCAAAGAGACTTTGCGCTTGTTCCCACCGGGCTTATTACCACACTTCTCATCGGAGGAATGCACGGTTGGAGGCTTCAATATCCCTAGTGGAACGATGGTATTATTCAACATGTACGCCATGCAAAGAGACCCAAAAATATGGGAAAATCCGAACGAGTTCATGCCCGAGAGATTTGAAGGGGAAGTTGAGGCTTACAAAAGCATATCGTTCGGGCTCGGGAGAAGGAGGTGTCCCGGAGAGAATTTGGGCATGACGATGACAACATTAACACTTGCAAATTTGATAAAATGCTTCGAGTGGGAAAGGATTGGAGAAAACTTGGTCGACTTGACCGAAGGCGATGCACTCACACTGCCTATGGCTAATCCTCTAGTTGCCAAATATAAACCGCGCTCAACTATGATTGATGTGCTTTCCCAACTCTAAATATTTTCGAGATAAAGGGTAGATACAAACCTCAACAAATAAGTACATGAAACATGTACCATGAATCTTATACATACATAATTGGATTTGATTAGATATGTTGATAGATATACAACATTATGTTGTTTGTTAACCGTGGGATCGATGTTGCTACCGATATAAGCAAAGTGTGGTACATTGGTATTCTAAGGAACAGCTTATAAACATATGTATTATTTAATAAAAATTTGAAATAAAGTAAAAAAAAAAGGCCTTAAAAAAAGGCCCTAATAAAAATTTGAAATAAAGTGTGGTACATTGGTAAAAATGATACATAATAATTTGTTATTGATGGAGCAGTACCGATGACAATAAACGTGGGAGGAAATTCTAGCCCTAAAAGAAGCTGCAACTACTTTCCTCCTTTTGGCCGGGCTGCTTAATCTAACCACGTCTTTAGGATGATAATAAACGTGGGGTAAATTCTAACCATAAAATAAGCTGCAACTACTTTTTACACTAATTTTTATTAATCAATAAAATTTCTCCTTTTCGATCTGATGATGTGAACCCATGCACGTACGTCATCGTTCATCAACCATGCTTGCAATTAAGTTGGTTAGATTTTGCAGTCATGAGTTAGCCTTCTACTTAATATATATAAACCTGGAAACCATGGTAGTAGAAATCATGCATCGATCGCTGGTAATCGCCATGAAAATGGAAGCAACTTTCTATTGCACGCCATTGTTAGCCTTCGCTATCCTTCTTTTTCTGTGGAAGAACTTCAGAAACAAAAGCCACAGCCGCCTTCCGCCCTCCTGCGGCCTTGCACTTCCGATCATCGGCCACCTTTACCTGATGAAGCATCCCGTTCACCAGGCATTCACCAAGCTTTCTGCCCGCTACGGTCCGATTCTATTTCTCCGCTTCGGGTCCCGCCCGGTCCTTGTCGTCTCCTCCCATGACCTCCTTGCTGAGTGCCTCACCACCAACGACATCGTCTTCGCCAACCGTCCTCCTCTCCTCGCCGGCAAATATTTCGGGTACTTATACGATATGTATTGCAAATTTATACTCACGAAGACTTAAGGTGGAGATTTTAATAGTCGCATGATTAGTATTACTATAAATATTTATTATAGCTCCAATTTTTATCAGGTACAACGAGACCAGCCTCGTCTTCTGCTCCTACGGATCCCACTGGCGCAACCTCCGCCGGATCGTCGTCAATGAGATCTTATCGACCAGCCGTATCAGGGCACTCTCCGACGCCCGCGCCACCGAGCTGCGCTACCACTTACGACATCTCTACAATGAAGCTACTAACTGTAACTCTACAGTGAACATGAGGAAATTGCTTTTCAACATGACCTTCAACACCATGATGCGAATGGTTCTCGGGAAGAGCTACGGCGAAGGAGCAGTAGATAGCCAGGAATTCGTGAAGTGCATCCAGGAAGCTTTCGAGATCAGCGGGGGATCGAACTTGGAGGATTTCGTGCCACTGCTGAGGTGGGTGACTAAGCTTGAGAAGAAGATGGCGACTTTGACGAGATACATGGATGCATTATTCGATGTCATGATAGGCGAACGCCGCCGCAAGATAATGGAGTTGCACAGTACCGGCGGCGGTGCCGAAGTAGATGACAGAAAGAGCGTCGTAGATGTTTTGCTGGAGTTGCAGCGTGGACATCCGGAACACTACTCCGACGAGACCATCAAAGGGATGATATCGGTAAACCTTTTTCCGGCTGTGACTGATTAGGTCATTGTTTAAGTTTAGCTTTCAAATAAAATACAGATTGGTTGAAATATCCGTTCCATCTCTTATTTGAGATTCAAATCATTAAAATATATATCACCTAAAAGAAATCAACACCAACTCCTTTCAAGTGAAGATTAATGCATGTAATTGTAACATATATATATATATATATATATGTTGACATTACACAAAAATTACGATTTGATTTTTCAGCCATATTAATATGGGGCTTGTCAAGACAGTGCTGCTTGGCAAAACTTTCTTTTTTCGAAAAAGTTAATTTTCTTTTTAAAAAAAAAAAAAACTTACTAATGTAGTTTTGAGAAGAACTTGAATACAAGAAAATTGAATTTTACGCTTTACGACTTTGTTTTCAAAATCTTTTCCAAAAAGTATTATGAAACTCCATAAATATTTTTTTAATGGTAAATAACTGTAGGCTCAAAATATCTATTTAAAAATCGGTTAAAAAAAGTATATATATATATATATATATAATATAAAGGGCATAATAAATTCTACTTTGTGTATTAAAGTTTTTCCAAAAATTTGCATACATACATGTTTTGGACAAATCTAGTGATTATTGGAAAAAGTATGAGTTAATTTGAAAGAGCGGTATAAAAGTAAGGGCTAATATGTACTTGTTCATAATAATTTTATACCACTCATGAAATTTTTATGGTTGCATTTGTAGGTCATTTTCCTTGGGGGAACGGAGACTTCATCCAATACTGTCGAATGGGCAATGGCGTTATTGTTAAACCATCCAAGTGTGTTGGAAAAGGCCGCGCATGAAATAGATAAGAATGTTAGCCATGGACTAGTGACGGACCGAGATCTCCCTAACCTCCCGTATTGCGCATGAAATAGATAAGAATGTTAGCCATGGACTAGTGACGGACCGAGATCTCCCTAACCTCCCGTATCTCGCTAATATCATCAAGGAGACTTTGCGCTTGTTCCCACCGAACTTGTTACCACACTTCTCATCGGAGGAATGCACGGTTGGAGGCTTCAATATCCCTCGTGGAACGACAGTATTATTCAACATATACGCCATGCAAAGAGACCCAAAAATATGGGAAAATCCGAACGAGTTCATGCCCGAGAGATTTGAGGGGGGAGTTGAGGCTTACAAAAGCATCTCGTTTGGGATCGGGAGACGGAGGTGTCCCGGAGAGAATTTGGCCATGACGATGACGACATTAACGCTTGCAAATTTGATAAAATGCTTCGAATGGGGAAGAATTGGAGAAAACTTGGTCGACTTAACCGAACTCGATGAACTCACACTGCCTATGGCTAATCCTCTAGTCGCCAAATATAAACCGCGCCCAACTATGATTGATGTGCTTTCCCAACTCTAAATATTTTAGAGATAAAGGGTAGATTCAAACCTCAACAAATAAGTACATGAAACATGTACCATGAATCTTATGCATACATAATTAGATTTGATTAGATATGTTGATAGATATACAACGTTATGTTGTTAGTTAGCCGTGGGATGTTGCTATCAATATGTGCAAGTGTGGTGCATTGGTATTCTAAGGAACTTCTTATAAACATATATATTATTCAATAAAAATTTGAAATAAAGTAAAAAAAAACAAAGCATACTTTTTGAAACTCGTATAAATCAACCCTATCTTTTTATTTTTTATTTTTCAAACAATCTGATCAGAAACTAAAAAGTGTTCGAGACAGCTAGTTTAGTATTCCGTGTGGTTAGTATAATGTTGCCAACACTTGTATGTAGTTTTCAAACATATTTCTATGAGCAAAAAAAAAGTATTTCATGCAAGCTAAAAAAGTATCCTAGATAAACAAAAAAAATATTTTAGAAATCTAATATAGTATAGTGCTTTTATCTGAAACGTTGATGCCTTCAAATTTTACGAAGCATCGGACAAGACTTCTACATTGTTCCATGCCACTATTATAGAGAAAATCTCTAAAGCAGATGAAAATCTGATGAATTGAATTCTAAACACCGTTCCGTCACCGACACCTAAACAAATGTATTTATATATATATAATTTTAATATTGTAACGATTTTAAAAATTAATTATAAATAAATTTTTTAGACTCTAAAATTTTAATTAAATCAAAAATAATTTTTGTATTCGTTAAAACATTAAGAATTAGAGTATCAAAATATAATATATAGCAAACGGTACCTAAATTCCGGTACTAAAGATTATTATCCAAACCTTTGTGCTTTCTGTCGGAAGCTGCCGCGTGTCGTTGGTGCCATAGAGCATCCTATTTACCGCTCCACTTACCACACCACCAAGAGATACGGGTGAGATTTTGAGAGTGACAACTGCAGCGAGTTATACGCTTCAAAAAAACGTTAGTTATTGTTATCCGATATTAGTTGGTTCGAGAGTTTTCTACAGGAGAAGTGTCCGACGGAATTCTTCAGCTGGCCGGCGAAATTGTAACTGCTAGATCGGCTGGAATTTAATGGCCGGAGAGTGGCTGAGGATGCTTGCCTACGGTGCGGGCGGCGCAGCGGTGGCGGGGGTGGCGCTGCTGGCCGCGCTGCAGGAGCGAATGGTGTACTTACCCGCACCGCCGGGGATGTTGCGCTCCTACGGCGGCACAAACCCCAGTTCCTTAGGCCTAGCTTACGAGGACGTTTGGCTCACTGCTGCCGACGGCGTTCGCATCCACTCCTGGTTCGTTCGTCCTCCCCCCGATCCACCATGCTCTGGTGATCCATCATCTCTCCCTAATTTGAAATTATAGTCCTGTTTTGTCGAAATTTCAGTATAGGGCGATAAGTATGCGCGTATCTGTATCAGCTAAAAAATACTACTCTTTCTTATATAAGAAAAATATAAATAAAAAAACTATTAAAAGAGGGGAATTTATAAAATCTGTACGTATTTTTTGTTGTTTACAATAGTTTTGCCAGTATTAGTTTATATAGGCCGACCGATTGTTACGCGCCAATACATTTAGTGAATCAGCAGAAGCCGAAATCGGCCCAAATCAGATTTGGCAACAGCTGATATCGATACCTATCAGTATCTGCTGATTTTGCAAACTATGGTTATGCACGTAGCTCTCCCTGGGATTATATCATTATAATTAAGACACGTACTGGAGAAAATAGACTATTTAAGACTGTTGCCAAACAATAACATGTGAAGAAGAAGATGCATACTCGGCCAAAAAGTGAAGAGCTCATTTTTCTCCAACTATCGCATCCCAACATGCGCCTAGCAAACTGTCCTTATAACGTGATAGTCAATGATGATCTTTCTTGGTTTGACCCTGCAACGTCTGTAGAAATTGTGATTTTTCTCGGTGGTAGCAAGCAGTCGTCCAACGGGCCAAATGTACGACACTAGCAAGCCACTGTCTGGATGGGAGACTCTCTCTCTCACGCCAGGGTTTATCCATGTCCTAAGGTCGGCTTAGAGGCTGGGTTTCTATGCATTAGCTCAAAACATCAAATATGTTTACTGGTTTCCTTCTATAATCAATACTTAAAATCTAGACTACCCTGTAGTTTGACCTCAAAGATGATTAGCCTACAGGGGGGAGACCATTTCATCTCCTCGCTTACTACATTGGACGGTAATAAAAGATTTTCCTATCATCTTTCTTTTGCATATCAGAGGCACGTATTTAATTTACCTCTATAAATCTTACCTGTAACCCCTTACAAATTCTGTGCTGGTATGTTATCCTCCATATACCACGAGGAAGTGTTGCCTCTCATGTTATTTGTTGTATATTTCCATTGTGTCCTCCACTTCTCTCACTGGTTAATCACTTTCTCTCAAATAAACTTATTATTGGCTGAATGGGGACTATTTGACATTGTCAGCTCATGATAATTATTCTCTCTTTTTTACAGGCCCAACTTTGCTATTTTTCCAAGAGAATGCTGGAAGTATCCTGAGAAACAGTATAGGTGTTGCTTTAGTAATTTTGTTACGTAACCACTGAAGTTTTTACTTAATCCTCTAGATATTGCTCACCGCCTGGAAAATGTTCATTTGATGGTCCAAAAGCTTCATTGTAATGTGTTTATACTTTCTTATAGAGGGTAAGCTTTATTCTAAGATTTCGCTAGTCATGCTTTTGTTTCTCCAATGAACTGATGAACTTCTTCTCATGTATATCTGGATAAAACAACAGTTACGGAGAAAGTGAGGGATATCCATCTCAACATGGCATTATAAAGGATGCTCAGGTGCAAAGATCCTTACATGCTTGTTTGTTTACTTCTTGTTGGGTGTTGGCTAGACACCTTCGTAATTTTTTTTTTCTTCTATTTCTGCTAGGCAGCGCTAGACCATCTAACTCAGAGAAATGATATTGACACGTCCAGGATAGTTCTGTTTGGAAGATCTCTTGGTGGTGCTGTTGGATCTGTGGTTGCAAGAAACAACCCTGATAAGGTACGAACTGCCAACTGTTGGATCTGTGGTTGCAACTACAACGTTAACATGAATAATACATTAGAGCCGGCTTAAAGACTATACCATAGGCAAATTGCCAACAAATAGTTTTAGACAAAGATACTAAATAGAAACAAAAAAAAGCATGAATTATAAGAAGAGGATAAGTTATAAATGATAAATTTGAAGAAGATTTATTATAAATGATAAATTGGAACTTCCGTTGTTCCTTTTTTTTTCAAAATGTATAACCATGGGACTTGGCAAGGCTTTGCTAGCTGAACTACAATCTGAAAAATCAAATGTTGAAATGATGATAGCTAGTCTAGATGGGAAGTGAAAAAAATGCCTCCCTTGACCAATTCATGCTTAAGTGGTAGATATTTGAGTGTTAAAATGTCCGATCATCCCCTTATTTCAACTATATGAAGTCAACTAACTTGAACATCTTAATTGGTTAGCTATATTTAACTTGCTTGGAAATAATTTGAGAGGATACCTTTTCCTTCTTTCTTTCTTTCCTTCTTCTTCTTCTTCCTCTACTTGTTATGTGAGGTGGATAGTATCTGATTACGGCAGGCCTCTTTTATTCTTCTACAGGTTGCTGCTCTCATATTGGAGAATACTTTCACTTCAATTATGGACATGGCTGGTATTCTTATGCCTTTCCTAAAGTGGTTCATAGGTGGGGGCACATCGAAAGGTCTAAGGATATTCAATCGTCTTGTACGGTCACCATGGAGTACCATTGATGTTATTGGAGAGGTAAGCATATTCAACCTTCAATTTTGTAGATTTTTATCATTTTCAAAATTTCTCAGTTTTACTTCATTACTGGTTGCTCGTAACAAGAGCATTTAGTTTGATGGTTTGATTACCTTCTTTTCTGTGAAGCTTTTCAATGAAGCTAATCTGCTTGTTGATGCCCAATGTCTTCATCTATATGGCCATCGTATCCTATAAACCATTCTAATCTACCTTGAAAATTTTTTACTTGCTTAACCTGTCTCATAATCCTCTAAATAGGCAACTAATTGCCTATTTTCATGTTTATATATAATCCCTGTGTTGCAGATCAAGCAGCCGATTCTTTTCCTATGTGGACTACAAGATGAGTTGGTGCCGCCATCCCACATGCAGGCACTATATTCTAAAGCAGTACAAACTAACATGCAATGCTTGTTTGTCGAGTTTCCTACCGGAATGCATATGGACACGTGGGTGGCCGGCGGTGATCGGTATTGGAGAACAATAGAGTTATTCTTGAAGCAGTATGTTCCAGAGTCTCATGGAGCAGACGACGACTCAAAGAATAACTAAAGTTATTTCAAAACAATGTCTAGTTTACTAGAACGTCATGGCTTATGTTTGGCCAATCTGAGGATGACAAAAGGAATACCTAGTTGCAGTGTGTTCTAAGATGTACTTTCACATATCAGGGAGATAAGTGCTTGCTCTCTATATTCTATACAAATATGTAAGTTAAAGTTTGTCATACTACAAAATCGAGACTACAAACTAATAAACTCAGTCCTTTCTTTCCTCTTTTCTTTTGGTCTTTTTTTTAAAAAAAAAATCAAGACTACAAATAAAATTGTTGCATGGATTTATTTTTGTAAGACACTGGAGAATTATCAGGGTCCATGAAACCATCAGGCAGTAAATATTTTGTATCAGAGGGACAGAACTGGGAAAAGAAAGTAATGTTATCAGGGATGTGTGAGTGTAAAATCTTTAATATTGTTAAAGTAGATGTCTTGTTTTTGAAATTTCCAATTTTACAGATTATTATTGGTTTGCTAGTTAACAAGAGCCTGAAGAATTCAATCTGCATCTAATTGCATTTCTGGTTGTCTATTAATGGTTCTACTGCAGATCAAGGAGCATTTCTTTTCTTATGTGGAGCATAAGATGATGTTTGTTTCAAAAGCAGTCCAAGCAAAGCATCTGATGCTGCTTGTTCTTGACTTGGACTGGACCAACTCGCAGATCAGCGCCTGGTATCAACCGTCGGCCTTGTCATGCCTGATTCTATCAGCTTATTCACATGCAGTTATGGCAAAGGCCAAGGATGATCAGCAACTCGGCGGATAGAGAGCTTGAGCTTCGGTAAGGAAGGATCAATACCCACGACCCTTCCCGCTGAGGGGCGTTAGCTCCGCAGACGAGTTGGCACCTACTTTTTTTGACCCCAAAAAAGGCACCATTTCGCTGGTGATCCCCTGCTATCAAAGTCAGAAGCTACAGAAAGTTGAGCGAGCTACAATGGATGGGGGAATAAGGAAAGCAAGGTTTTCTGTACCGAACCGAGCCGAGTTTCGATAAACTCAGATCCCGGTATGTGTCGACCGTGCTAATGTGCCGTGCGATATATATTTATTTGTTATTTTTAAAAAAAATAAAATTAAAAATTTAAATATAAGATTTTTTGACACGTGTCGTGTCGGTTCATACCGTGCCGAAAACTGCTAGAACATGCACATGCCGCCCGGCACGAACTGTGCCGACCGGTACAGAAAACCATGAAGGAGAGTAGCTTCTACCATTGCGTCTCACACTTTCTGCTCTAGCAGCAACGAGCTGTCTGGATCATCCAATCGCCAAGTTGAACTATCCGCCACTCACCCATTAACCCATTCGCGCCAGCAAGGGGGTCGCCAGACATATTGGTTTGGGAAATGTCAATCGACACACCATGCAGAAAAGAAAGCATACATAGTATCTATGAGATGAGATATATGCATGTAAGATGGTATGCAAGAGTACTTGCCAGCGCATTATAGTATCGATGAGATATGCATATCTTTTAAACAAACTGTTAAGTCCCCTGAATTTGTAACCAACGAACCGTTATGGTTTTCGAACTTTCTACCATTGCCGCGATAACTCTAAAACTTATAATAATTTTATCGTCAGTTCTCTCATTTGTTTTTATTAAATAGCTGACATTGGTGTTCATTGACCGGACGTGGCATTTTTATAATATTTTTGTTTAGTGTTTTTTGTCATTCCAGCCTGATGACTTATCTTTTCACTGTATCTTCTTCAATTTTGTGAACTGATTAATAATCGCACAAAGATCTCTAGTATGCAGAGAGATTAATATTGTAAAGAAGAGAAGAAGAATCTAAGAAGAGAACCTGGATGTCGATTCTGAAGTCCTCCGATTGAAGTCCTCCGATCGACCATCTCCATTGGAATCTGAGTTGAAACAACTCAGAGCTGGTAACAGCTGGCTTCGGCTCACGCCTGGTAGGAATTGCGTCCACAATTTCAATCCCTATCGTCTCCATTGGATATGATAAGTCTTTCAAAAGCAACAAGCTACACAGATCTGATAGGAATTGCTTCCGGAAATGCAATCCCTCGAAAGGACTTCATCGACCACAGCTACGGGAGAAACCACAGTATTATATGTATAGCTTTCGTGATTCTTATTGGAGGATTGTTGTCCTTTCTTGAGCTTCTACTTTTGCCGCCATTTGTGGAGCTCCTTGCTGAACATAGAAGCACCGATTCCGAAGCATTCATCAATGGCGGAGAAGAAGCGGCAGCAAGGGTAATCGAAAAAATCTCCACAAAGAAAGAAAATGGAAGGAGAAAGACTAATATGCCCTCCACTGGGCGGGAACGAAGAAAAAGAAACACTAAAATTAGGGATAGTTTAAAACCTATCCATGCTTTACAAAACTTGTTTAAATTACCCCCTATTAAAAAAATATTATTCAAATTTATCCATAGATAAAAATTTTTATATATTCCAGACGATTAGTATAGTATTATCAAAAGTATACTATAGTGATACGAAATTATATTATAGTATTTGGACTGAATGTTTCAAATTATTTATATTAGCATTGCTAGTAATATATCACAATGTTGCCGATATTGCTGAATGAAATATGAATAATAATTTGTTATTCCAATTGATTTACAAAAATTTACCAATCTGAATAGTTAAAAAAAATTGAGAGTATTGTTTACAATATACAAACTAATATATTTTGAAACTCCAAAATTGAACAAATTTCAAAATTATTTATAAAATTCATCTTAAATCCTTTAAATGTTATAATTCTAAAATATCTTTTTAGAAGTAATATTTTTTTAAAAAAAAATCAATACACAAATTGTAAAATTAATCAAAAAATTTAACAATTATATGAGACATTTTTAAAATATATATATATTTTTAATGATTAGAGTTTATAGATTTTTTAATAAATCTATTAATCCGCCCGGGATTATCCATAAAATATAGTGCTCCGCATAGTTACCTTCGAAAAATTACGATCGCCTAGACAGTTGAGCTGACAATGACGTTCTTATAAAAGTCTTACTTCCGTGCCGAGGAAGCCTCCAATACATTCTGATAATGACGTTCTTATCCATTCATTGTATCCGATTCCTCTAGTTTTATTATATCGCCCCTTCTCAATTTTTCTTTGGATTAATTGCATATCAGTCTCCCTTTTTAGAAGTTCGTATACATCACCCCCAGAAGGCTGGAGTGCATCTACGGCCTACTGTCAGCTTTTAAAATTGTTTTCTTTACTAATACGGGCCGAGCCGGCTCGCCTGTAGAGCGAATAGTGCAGGCCAGTTTTCTTTTATGTTTAACTTAAAAAAATCATAACAACATAGATCTTAATAAAAAATCAGGAAATACAACAATTAGTTGTCTATGTTTAACTAAAAAAAAGCGTTAAAGATGACCGTCTCAATTAATAACCACGACTAGATCAAAGTAACTTGAGGACCAAAATATTCGGGTATGGCCTGCAACTAGGGCTGAGCATTACCCAAACCTACCCGAAAAATCGAACCGAACCGATCCGAATAAAGCCAAAATTTCAGATTCAGTTCGGATCGGGTTCGATTCGGATCGGCATTTTAATAGTTCGGCTCTATATAATTCGGTTCGGTTTGGTGGTCAAATTTTGGATCGGTTCGGATTGGACCCAAATTATCCTCACGAGTCATGTATTAATTAGTTTTCGTTGGTTTTTATGTGCTAATTCTTTCTTTTTAAACAAAATATTCATGTTACAACTATTCGGGTCGATCCGAACCAACCCGAACTTATCCGAATCCGAATTGGTGTTAAATAAAAATAATTTGTGATGTTATTCGGGTCAATCCGAACCAACTCGAACTGATCCGAATTTTAGTCGGTTCGGATTGAAATGAAATTCGGATCGGTTCGGGTCTGAGGGTATTCGGTTCTGGTCGGCCTTAAGAATTTCGGTTCGGGTCGGGTTGACCCGAATGCTCAGCCCTATATGCAACTTCATTAACAAACAATAAAAGAGAGACTTTGTCCGACATTGTAACAAACCTTATTATATAATTGATGAGGATTCAATTTACAGGTGCAAACTCACAAGACTAAACCCCCTATTCAACAAAAGAAAAAGGGAAAAAAGAAACAAAAACAAAGAAAACCGGAGAATGTAAACAACATTCGGACGATGAAAAATTACGAAGATACCTGATCAGTAGTAAGCTGATTCTTTGCAGATAGCCTCTTCAGACACTCGTAAGTCGTAATCATGATCGTCGCCGACATGGACATGGAAGCCCATCTGGGACCGAGTCCTCGATAACAAGCACCCCACCCGCCTTCCTTTATCAGATTCCTCACCGTCCGTCCAATCATCGTCGACCCTGCCTGTCCATCTCCGGATTCCAGCACCTGCATCCGCGTTTTAATCGTGTCCAGCGGCATCGTCACCAGCGCCGACGCTCCCCCAGCCATCGCGGCGCTCACTCCCTGAACAAACATCACAGTCTTCTGATCTGGCGTCACAGAAACCGTGTTCCCACTGCCATTCTCCGGCTCTCCGGCAGCAGCATCGCCCCCACAGTCCCCACGGAAACGGCAGAGGTAGTAGCCCATACCTCCCCAAATCACTCGCTGCGAAAGCGAATAAGAAGCCCACCACACTGCATTCGACGGCGCATAAGTCAGAATCGACATTCCAAACCCTCGATAAAGCCCTCGAATCCCGTCGGATCTCAGTATTTTTCTGAAAGCGTCTACTCCGCCACGGTAATTCGATGGCGAGGACGAGCTCTGGACCATGAGCCGCTGGCTGATCACGTCGATCGGGGTCCACACGATCTGCGCAGCCACGGCAGCGGAGAGACCAGCAGCGGCGCTGGCGACAGCAGCGGCGGCCGGCTCGGGAACGCCGACACGTGCCGCGGCGCCCCCCACGGCGCTTTTGGTGACCTCGAGAGCTCCCATATAGAGTGCGCGAGCGGGGATGGTGCCGGTGAGCGAGGTGGCGAAACCGCGGTAGAACCCAAGAAGTCCCTCGTGGCGGAGGATGGCAGCGGCGGTGCGGGCGCACGATAGCGGCGTGCGAGAGACCTGCAGCCGCGTTTTCAGTACCACTGCAGGGTATAGCACTGCTGACACTCCGGAGAACAGCGCCGCTCCGAGCACGAAGAAGCGCCACTTGTCCAGCGCCTCCCAGTCCACCTCTGCTGGCAAATTTATCTTCATCGTCACCGGCGACTCCTCCGCCGCCGCTGGTAGGCTCATCTCCTCGTCCGACGTACCTATATCTGCAGCCTGCCTTCCATCTTCAAATATAAAACCAATGTTATCCCTAATCCTTAATCACTGGGACAATTACAGATAACGATCTATAAATTTGGAAAAAGTTTAGGGTGATAGGAGAATTGGATGAAGCATCTCTCGCAGGGTGAAGTTGACGCCGGTGATGAAGTTGCCGACGGCAGCGCATGGAATCATATCCGCCACCGATTAGCAGATCTGTGGCTGAGATCTCAGCTGCGTCTTTTGGTGTTCTCTAGATAAGGCGAATAATAGCGTCAGAGAGATAACTAGAACTGGATTGTTATAATAATAGACCAGCCTATTTTCCCTTTCAAAAATTACTTCAGGTTAGGCCGTCTAAAATTCTTTTTCATTTATGATGATTTAATTTTTAAATATAATTTACCTCTGTTTTTACCGTAAAATACAGTTCGAGCATCCTTTTTAAAAATTTATATATTAGTCTTTCCTTTTTAAAGATTTATATATTAGTCTTTAAAAACAGAAAAATCTACTGACACGACGGCACGCGCATTGCCACGTTAGCATATTTTTTTTATTTTTCAGAGACTGATATGCAAACTGCAGAAAAACATATGCTAATCTATAACAACCTCTTTTTTTATGGCAAAAATAACAGATTAATATTAAATCAACTCTAATATATTTTTTGTCTCCTTTCTATCTTTTCTTTCCTTTCTTCTCTGCAAAAAATACAAAATTATGCAAAGTCTACTAGTAAAATTATTTCACTTCATCATATATATATGTATGCTTTCTTTTATGCATGGCGTGTCAATTGACATTTCCCAACCCAATACGTCTAGCAACCCCCTTGCTGGCGCGAAGGGGTTAATGGACGAGTGGCTGATGGTTCAACTTTGCGATTGGATGATCCAGACAGCTCGCTGCTGCTAGAGCAGAAAGTGTGAGACGCAATGGCAGAAGCTACTCTCATTCATAGTTTTCGGTGCCGGTTGGCACAGTCAGTAGCGGACGGCATATGCATGTTCTGGAAGTTGTCGGCACGGCATGAACCGGCACGGCACATATCAAAAAATCTATGTTTGAATTTTTAAATTAATTTTTTATTTTATTTTTATTTTTTAAAAATAACAAATAAATATATATCGCACGGTCGACACATGCCGGGATCTGAGTTTACCGAAATTCGGCTCAGTTCGGCATAGAAAACCTTGCTCTTTTTATTCCTCCATCCGTTGTAGCGGCAGGTCGCTCAACTCTCCGTAGCTTCTGACTTTGATAGCAGGGGATCACCCGGCGAAATGATGCCTTTTTTGGGGTCAAAAAAGTAGGTGCCAACTCGTCTTGAGGAGCTAACGCCCCTCGGCGGGAAGGGTCGTGAGTATTAATCCTTCCTTACCGAAGCTCAAGCTCTCTATCCGCCGAGTTGCTGATCATCCTTGGCCTTTGCCATAACTGCATGTGAATAAGCTGATAGAATCAGGCATGACAAGGCCGACGGTTGATACCAGGCGCTGAGCTGCGAGTTGGTCCAGTCCAAGTCAAGAACAAGCAGCATCAGATGCTTTGCTTGGACTGCTTTTGAAACAAACATCATCTTATGCTCCACATAAGAAAAGAAATGCTCCTTGATCTGCAGTAGAACCATTAATAGACAACCAGAAATGCAATTAGATGCAGATTGAATTCTTCAGGCTCTTGTTAACTAGCAAACCAATAATAATCTGTAAAATTGGAAATTTCAAAAACAAGACATCTACTTTAACAATATTAAAGACTCACATATCCATGATAACATCACTTTCTTTTCCCAGTTCCGTCCCTCTGATACAAAATATTTACTGCCTGATGGTTTCATGGACCCTGATAGTTCTCCGGTGTCTTACAAAATTAAATCCATGCAACATTTTTATTTGTAGTCTTGATTTTTTTTTTTTTTAAAAAAAGACCAAAAAGAAAAGAGGAAAGAAACGACTGAGTTTCTTAAAAAAATGCACTGAAATTTTCAAAAATGGGCACCATAGCAAAGTGGGCCACTCTCGAGATTTTATTGATATAGACGAAAGCCAAAAAATAAAGGTTTATTTTCCCTCCGGTTTAAAAACCCAAACCCTCGGTCACTTTCTTCTCCGCCAGATTATATTCCCGCTTCGCAGTTCCCCTGCAAAATCGTGTAAAATTACGTGCGTGGCCTCGATGGACGGCGGCGGATCGGCGACAGCGCCTCCGTATAACGTGCGGACGGTGGAAGAGGTGTTTACCGACTTCAAGGGCCGCCGCGCCGGCCTCATCAAGGCCCTCACCGCCGGTACTAATTTGATCTGTTTCCCTCTCTCCTCCACTTGTAATTCATAACTTATTGATGAATTTGATTGGTTTTTCAACTTTGGTGGTGCAGATGTGGAGGATTTCTTCCAGCAATGCGACCCCGGTTAGGGTTCCTGTGTTTGCTACCTTAATTGAAGGTATTTAGTTTGTTGAGTTGTCGTATTTACTGTGTTGCTGATTGTAATGGTTTCAGAGAAGGAGAACTTATGTCTCTATGGGTACCCCAATGAGCACTGGGACGTTAATTTACCGGCTGAGGAGGTTCCTCCCGAACTTCCTGAACCTGCATTAGGCATCAACTTTGCCAGGGACGGGATGCACGAAAAGGATTGGCTGTCTCTCGTTGCCGTGCATAGTGATGCGTGGTTGCTGTCTGTCGCGTTCTACTTCGGTGCCAGATTTGGATTTGATAAGGCTGAAAGGTTATTAGCATATATGGATTCTAAGCATTCCATGCTTGTATCAATTTATTGTTGCTTACTTCAAATAAATTGGCAGGGTGTAGTGTAGCTTCAATTATTTATTTTGATGTTGTGTAGTTTGCTATATATTGTTATTGTTGGTTGTAAATCTATTATGTGTTAGGTGATTTCCACGCAGTCCTATAAATTAACTGGTTTGACTAGTTTACTTTATCTGACAATCATAAATTCTTTATAGATTTTTCTTGAACAACCCAACCTGACTGAAGATTGTAATAGCTACGTGAAAAGCATAAGGGTGGTAATATCTGGAAGATGCATATGCATATTGGAGAAGTATGCGTCTATGTTTGTTCGATTTTAGGTCCTTTAGAACTCTGATGATAAACCACATGCTAGTTAAGGCAAATTTGCTTGATATGCTTAGATGAAACAGTTTGATGTCATAATCCTGTACACGAAGAATTGGAACTTGCTTGTTCAGATTATCTTATATCTAAACCTTTCATCCCCAGTGTTCTTATTTTGTGCAGCGCACAACTAGCACTTGGTGACAAGTTTGCCTTCTAGGACTTTCATAGTGGATATCTTAGCAGGTTTGGTACTGATATAATAAGTTTTTCTGGATGAATCATTGCCTCGTTTGGTGTAATATCCAAAATGTCATGAGAAAATATAGATAACTTGCACAGTAAATGTTCGAACTGGAGGTTTGGATAAATATGTGGATACAGAAATAATCACTCTCTCTTCATCTATCCTTTATTTACTTTTTCCTTATTTTTCCAAAACAATTGTTCATCTGCCTATTTTATTTTTATAATGCTTCAAAGTAATATTTGATTATAGTTGGAATCCTTGCCCTTTTGACCATATCCTGTTTATCCAAAACCAGTTGGATAGCGAAAAACATAATTCGATGTCTATACAAATGATGGTATGCTTGAATGGTTAGTCTTCGACTAATGGTATTTCATGTAAATCCACGATCATACATATAAAATGGAATGACAGCGCTTCTTATATATGAGGAGGAAGGAGGCCATAGATTGTTACAAGATGGCCGAAATTGAGGAAGGGAAGATACTGTCTTTAGCTGCAGTTATGTTGTAATCCAATTGAGGCTCCTCCGCTAGAATAACACCTTTTTTTTTCTTTTTCTTTCTCCCCTAGTTGTAGGGAGACCCATCTTATTTTTTAGGCAGGTTTCGTTTGTGATCTTTTCACCTTTAAAAACTAAGTCTGATCCAATACGTCAGACTGGATATATATGATAGGGACATGAAGAGACTTAGAAGATTTCTGCGGTTGTGAGGAAATGAGAGGTTTTTTAAATTCTCTAGGGCCCTTTAAATTATTTGTTGTTAGTTATTGAATTTCACTTGTCATGGTGCGGAATTCCTTTTCGGCATTGTGAATGTCAAGAAATTGAACATTTTTACTAATTTATTATTTCTATTTAATTTCATATGCATGTAGTGTACCACACTGACTTGTCGTTTTCCGCAACATTTTTACAGGAGGCGTCTTTTCAGTTTGATTAATGAACTGCCTACTATATTCGAGGTTGTGAATGGAAAGAACAAAGCTAAGGCAGCTGGAAACAACCACAGCAACAGCAAATCCAAGTCCAACCCAAAGGTATTTTTTTACTCCCATAACGTAATTAAATCAAACAGATGTCTTTTCTAGTTTTGCTATTTGCACGAAAGCATTTTCAGATTTTATATTTAGCCTCCCTTCATTCTATTCCTATTTGCATCCGTGGGAGTTATTAATGAAACAGGATTTTATCGCTTTATCTTCAATCTGTAAATATATAGGCAAATAGGAATGACCAAATATATGGGGATTTGATCATTTTGCCTCTACCATTTAATGACGCGAAGTTGAGGCATTGGAGAAATTTTCAATCCCCGACTCCATGACCGTAGACACGAAATACTTGTGTCTCCCTTGTGATTAGCCCTATCTAAGACGTAGATATATTTACCAAACTGCTTATCATTTTTAAACATAATCTTTGCTTATTGAAAATTCAGCAACGAGCTTCAGAGTCTCAACCCAAATATTCTAAACAGACGAAGGAAGAAGATGAAGGGCCGGAAGATGAGGATGATGACGAACATGGGGACACCCTCTGTGGAGCCTGTGGTGAAAATTACGGGGCGGACGAGTTTTGGATTTGTTGTGATATCTGCGAGAGATGGTTCCACGGAAAGTGTGTCAAGATCACCCCGGCTAAAGCAGAACACATTAAGCACTACAAATGCCCGACATGCAGCAGCAACAAGAGATCCCGTTCCTCCTGAGAAGTTTACGTATTTGTTTTGAGTGCCGTCGGCGGCGGATGCTAACTGCAACTTCAATCGAGTAGGGCTATCAGAAGTATGTGTACATGTATCGTTGCTGTCGCTTAGAGCAATCTCTCGCTGGGAGTTGACACTTTATTCTCCAATTTGATTTCAACTGTTCGCTGGTGGAATTGTTTTGTTGCTCTTATTCTGTTGCTAGTTTGTATCTTTTGGGCATACCATTGGATGTTAAAAGGTTCGGGATCTCGGTCGTTGTTATTCACCAAGTTCTTTTGGGCTGTTGTTTCTTGTGCTACAATATTGCTGTGACTTTTTTGTTCCACTCTTAATCCTCTATAAAAGTGCAAGATGTAGTCATCTAGATATAGTGGTATTTAATATTCTAATATAGCTATTTAATAGTTAAATTAAATTTAAATACTATAGTCATCTAGATATAGTGCAAGATATATAACTATTTATAAATATTGTGGTTCATTTTATGTACAAAGTTATAAATTATTTTTTTTCTTTATATTCTCTATATTATTTTTAAATTATATTTTTTTTTGAAAAAATATAATATATAAAATATCGATAAAATTAAAAATTTTAAAATAATTTTTAATTATAAATTTTACTAAATATATTTTTTAAAAACAATATTATTGTTTTGTATACGTATTAAGGAGTTGTCTGCTAGTAATGCATCACGGCCAAAACACCCCTTCAGTAGCCTGAATGTAACACATTCGGATGTCAAGCATTTCACGTACACCCGCAACATCTCTCTCTCTCTCTCTCTCTCTCTCTCTCTCTATATATATGATAGCAACAGTCCAAGAAATAACAAACTCCTTCCCGCCCTCCTTTCTTCTGTTCGTCTCACTCCTATACTTCCGGAATACCAACAAACTCGGAGTCTCTGATTCTCTTTCTATCTCAACCATTGCTTCTCTGATCTCTCTCTGCATCGGTGGGCCGGTGGCTCGGCCTCTGACCAACCGCTGCCATGGAATATGAGATAAGTTGGCCCCTTCTTTCCTTTGTTCAATGGAGAATGCCAATGGTGGCGATGACGGCATTCTCCAGCACCTCGATTTCACCATTCCAGGTTTACTTGACGGCTCAGACGATCCCTCTTTCTGAAACTTGGACGACATTTGAAACGATGAACCATCATCCTTGAACGCCATCGTCGCTTCGGAAATCATCTCTGATCAGAATTCTTCGGAAGTCGCCATGATGAACCAACACTTCAACCCATCAGATATTGATTCGGAGTGAGTTTGTATAATTAGATTCTCTTTCTTTTACGGGGCTTATTGATTTCTTTGAGGCATTCAGAGCATGAAGCTTTCAATCCATGGCGGCACTGGATTATGTGAATTCAGGCCGCCAGAAGTGCGTCATCCCGATGGCATTCCGAATTGACTTTTCGGTCAAATTCAGAACAAATTTCGGGTGCATTAATCTTGATAAAGAAATTCACCATCGTTTGACGTACAATTCGTTTATTTGCTGAATTAACCTTCTAATTTATATCAACTTTCGATTCGAATAAGAGCTAAAACCAGAAGGTATGCTTGCATCATCCAGTATAAAAATAATAATAAGAAGAAAAGCAGACAGTCTCGACCACAAAAGAGCTGAAGATTATCGCCGATAACGCATCATTCAGGGCTAGATTGTCCACAATTCACACGAACAAAAATTCCAATCGAGAGTTTGAATTTGGAGCAAAGAGAAGGAAACTCGAGAATGTCTTGGAATAGCAGAAATGAGCCTCTTCGGTCTTGGAAACAGGTGATCAAACCTTCTTCTTCTTCTTCTTCTTTTTTATTGCTGCTTTCGGTTTTTTGATCATGGTAGGAAGCTTGATTTCTTTGTAGCATGCTTTTCTTTACTGATAGTTGACTGATTTACGATCTACAGCCAAAGAAGAATGCACCATCTCGAAACGAGCCGAGTTCATTGGGCTCGCGTGCCTAAACGAATTTTTTTTATTTTATTCAGATATTTTTCATAAAAAGATTATTTAAACGAGTTCGAGTTCAAGTTCGACAAAAGCTCGGCCTAACTCAAGTCAAGTTCGAGCTCGAGTTTTTCTAGATCGAGCCGAGTTCGAATTCAGCTCTAAAGCTTGTCGAACTCGAGCTAAACAAATCGAACCGAGCTTGAGCTTATAGGTGGTCTGGTTGAACTCGGCTCGTTTCCACCCATATATAAAATATACACAACCATGTCCAAAAGCAGGTTGTTTTTGTTGCGATCAAGCACACACGAAACACGAAACGTACAATGACACACGCAACAGTTGGACCTTGATGTCCCATTAGAGAATACTTGGAAACCAACACCAGTCCCTGAGTACCCTTGGAAAGAGCTCGGCTTCTAACTAGCACCAGGAGAAATACCTTCTGTTTGGAACGGAGGAAAGAATTGCGAAGGAAAGAAATGAAAAGGAATGAAAATGAGAAAAAGAAAATATGATGGAACTACTTTCTTTCTTTGTGTTTGAATGATGAGGGGAAAGAAAATAATAGGATAGCATAAATAAAATTATAATTAATTGTAAAAATAATTATAGTTGTATTTATCCCCTTGAAGACCATTTTATCAAGCCGCCTGAGTTTCTTCCCCCAGTGATCGCTATCTCCGGCTTCACCCATCTCTCTCCCTAACAGCTGCCTCCCTACTACTCTCTCTCTCTCTCTCTCTCTCTCTCTCTCTCTCTCTCTCTCAACCCTCTCAAACAGCAACAATCACAAACACTATGCAGTCTGCTAATTGGAATTGTAAATAACAAAATTCACCGGAGAATATTGAAGATGGAAAATTTTCTTGCAGCAGAGAAAGATACTGATTAAGAATCTCAACCTGTCAATTGCTAAATCATTGCAAGACAAAATGTTCATTCAAAATCTAATCAAACGATATCGATTCAAACAAATAGTGATACCGCAATCAGAGGCTCGCCGATGTCAGCGCAGGGACGAGATAATCGAGAACGATGACGCTCTCCAGCATCGGCCTCACCTTCTCCTTCTCCGCCTCAAGCGATCCATCTGAACCGTCATCCAGAGCATCGAGATCAGCACCCGATCCGAACACCGATATGAACCCCAGCCCGTACCCTTTCGCCCTCTCCGGCGAGAAGTTCTCCCCGTAGCTCAGCTCAACCAGCCCGGAAACGTGTTTCCCAGCCTCGGAAATCGTTTTCAGTACCGATCCCGGCGCGGATTCGGTCTTGAGCTTAGCCAGCGTGAGCCGCAGAGCGGAGCCGGGGGTAATGGCGTCGCGGCCGTCGAGGTCAGCTAGCCAGTCGATGGCCATGATGTCATCGCAGATGGGCTTGACGTAGTCGTTGACGACCGCCACGTGCCCAGGGTGGGCGGCGTAGGCGGACAGATCGGATTTCGACCGGTAGCGGCTGTGGAGGAGGTGGGTGAAACGGGCCGCCGGGCCGGACCTGGCGCGGTAAACCGGACCGGCGGAGAGGTGGGTGGCGATGTCGAGGGAGGTAAGAGCGTTGAGATTGGAGATCATAGAGTCGATCTTGGACTGCTCCGTTTCATCCTTGACTTTGAAGAGCACCACATGCTCGACAGTGGACATGATGGGAGGAGAAGGGCGGGGGTTGAGGGTGCAAAGAGATCTGAGCGGTAGGTGATGAGGGCGGTGAAGATAAGGGAGAACTTTTAGAGACTGCATTTCTCTTCCCGTGAGAGCGACGGGCGGCGAATTAATAAGTATGGAGATGGTGGTTAGTGCTAGTCCAGCTTAAGTGAATGTACCGCAAGACCACAGGAACACCGACAAATTGCAAATTTTATAATGTATTTACTTTTAGTAAAAAAAAGAAGTTTTTTAAATAATATATAGCAATTTTATGCAGATATTAAATTTTTATTTCTTTTAATATAATAAGACTTACTAAAAAAATATGACATATAATATACTGTAAATATACTTTGCTATAAATATTATTGTATTTTTACAATACTTAACTTTTTTTCTCATGTCCGACCGTATTCGTGACCCACGTTTTTACAATTATCGCATTTTATATCCGTATAACATTCCCATATCTATATCCATGCTTTATGGTGGACATTTAACATTTTATTGATAGTACATTGTAAAGTCAGCTGAACATTTTATTGATAGTACATTTTATTGATTGTACATCGTACTTTTACAATTATATCTAATTATAATTATAATTTGAACCAATACTTATAATTTCAAATTATACTTGTATCGTCGTTATATACAAAAACAATCACCTTTTTGTTATTGATAAATGTATGAAGACTCTCTTCTAATATTATTTTATACAAAAATGCTAATTTGCACCATCCATAAATTCTTCAAAATATAATAAATCGTATGATTACCAAAAAGAAATAGAAATAATTTTTTTAAAATATTTTCAACATTAGAATTATAAATTTGGATAAAATTTTCAACTTATATACTTAGCGTTTTTTTGAAAAATACTTTAATAGATGTTTTAGAGTCATAAGCAATTTCAGTAACAGTTTTTAAACAATTACAATCCTGTAAAATAATAAGAAAAGAGGAAAGAATGCACAATGCACACACGAACAATGATTTATTTATGAATATTAGCGGTGAAATTTTCCCTTCAATTCATGGTGAAGTGGAACAGGAAATATTCCAGTCACCTCAGAGACCCAGAAGGGGAAGTTCAACTGTAGTCATCCTCAGACACAGAGTCGGTGTGAACAATAACACCGATCCTGCTGTAACGATGACAATTTTCAGAAACACCAATGAAAATCTGTTTGTTTTCATCACATAAATCTATTATCTTGTGCCGACAAATTTAGAAAAATGTTAAACTTTTAAGGTGCTAATTGGGGCGATTTCGAGGTTGCTGCATAGAAATGCTCTTAAATATATGAGCAGATTTTGACAGTGTTGGAGCAAATTCCAAACTCCAAGCATATATGAATGATCTTCACGCAAGAAGCCTGACAAGCTCCATTATCGTGTTGTTGTTTGAGCATCTTTTAAAATTCCTCCAAATATAGAATCTAGAGGAGAGACAAAATAAAGGTGCTCTGTTTAATTCAACCTAACTCAAAAATTTCGATCTCGAATTCTCGCTATCAACAGAAATCCTCAAAATAAAATATCCAAGTCTCAATCGTGAACACAAATTGTAGCCACATCAAAGCTTGTAGAATGGAGTGAAAGATAGCCAAATCTGCTTTAGCTAGAGTGGGCAAATGTTGATATAGTCATCTTCCGACACAAATTTGGTACTTCAGAATACCTAATTGCTTTATAGATGACGAGATCCCTTTTGCCAAACTAAAAATTAATACGAATTAAAATCAAAGAAAAGGAGACTCGATTTGTAAATCAGAAACTATACGAAAATTTCACACAGAAGAAAGAAAAAAAAAGAAATTAAAAACAAAGAAGAAGAACATAGATCACTTGGATTATCTACCTCAACTTAAGAAGCTGCTGCTGGCTCGGGTTGCTGGCAGGACGACGGAGAGATTAATTTAAGAAGGGGCGCAGGGTAGGAAATGAACGGTGTAGATGAAGAGAAATGGATTTGGACGACGCGATGTGGTTATGGGATTTTAGAGTTCGTTCCAAACCCTAGTTTTTGCATTTTTAGATGGGCTATAAGAATTATATAGGCTTTAATGGGCTTTCAGTTCTACTCTAATATTAGAGTTATTGAAATATTATTATCAAAATAAAAAAGATTATTGAAATATTGACCCCGTAAACAAATTTGGCCCAGGGTGCATGCCGCATTAAATTTCACCTTATTAAGTGGATATTTAAAGTTTAGAAAATAGAAAACATGTGGGGATATAAATTAGTGATTTTTTCTACGGAGAAAAGAAAAAATAAATGAAGAGAAATTTAGAAACAAAAGCAATAAAATTGTAGTGCAAATTTTGTGACGCCAGGCAGAATTTCTATTAAGATCTTTTTTTAAATATATTCTTAAGTAAAAAGTTACAAAATTTACAAATTTTAGACTAATTTTAAATATACAAAATTATATCAAAATTCTTCTTAAAAATTTATGTAAAAGAACGCTTTTACAAAAAAAAAAAGGTATAATTATTAATATTTTTAAAAATGTTAGATTAAATTAGCCTTTTTGTTCTACAATTTTTAATTTAAAATTTTTTCAAAAAAAAAAAAAAAATTCTGTTGGCCCAGTAGGGGCCCATATGTCCGTGCGATAAACTCTTTTCTAATTGTAGCTTGAACTTCAAACTCAAATTGGATTAGAAATGAGCTCTTAAAGGCAACAGTGAGCAGGCCAGGCCCTCGCCATAAATCAAACTCAAGTCGAACCACTAACCACGTTTCTTGTGACCTCGTTTAAAAGTTGGGACTGAACTGGTTCAGTTTGGATGTCATTCATAGTAGTTTTATGTGGATGATCTTTTTTCTATCAAAATGTTTACACATAATATAAATTTTTAAAAAGTCGCAATGCTAACAAAATGAGGCTAAATTTCATAAATTTTTAAACTAAATATTAAATTACTAAAATAAAAAAAAAAATTAATCTGTAAGTCTAATGTAAATTCTAAGAATTTGTGGAAAAAGCCCCTGCCTTTTTTGTTAAGTAATTTGAATTGGTTACATCTTAATTTGCATGCTCCGCCTGAATTTTTGAGTCGCATCTTATTTCTTCACAAGTGTTTTTTTATTTTAAAATTTGTCCGATCATCTCACAAGTGTTTTTTTTAGGGACCAGTGCCACCCGTGGATTTATCTGCTACGACGGTCGCTCGAATAGGGGCCGGTTACGGGCAAGATTTCTCTCACGTTAATCTCAAAAAAAAAAAAAAAAAAACTTTGTCCGATCATCTCACAAGTGTTTTTTTTTGAGTCGCATCTTTTTATTTTAAAATTTGAGCCGCATCTTATGCTTCAATAATACTGTGAACATCGTATAAATGATTAAGAATATATTTTCCCACACTGGAATGATTTGTATGAAAACTACAATTAATACTGAATATGAAGGTTAATAATAAAAAAAAAAGAAAAAAAAAGGAGAAACAAAGAGAGTATAAAAGAAAAAAAAAAGTCGGTAAATATTACATCGAGCGGTTTTACTTGATTTTGCAAAATGGTTTTTTGAAAATAAGACATTAATAACTACTCAATACATCCATGAAAGTAGTACACATGAATTCTGAATATTTATACAGGGCCTTTTTTTTTTAAGTCCGCTTGACGGGATCGAAGTTGGAGACACCGATTACTGCTCCGGCAATGACACCGAGCACAACGCCGCCGGATACAATGCTCAGAAGGAAGTTCTTCAGCGACGGCGAGATACCTGGCTGAGCTGCTTCTGCGACGTCAGGGATGATCAGAGCCGCAGCTAGCGCCGCCGCAGTCAGCCCGCCCACAGCCTTCTCTTTCATCGATGCCGAAGCCTGAACAGAAACGCTCGTCGCCGTGACAGATCTGCTACTGACTGCTCCAGAACGAAGCTTCATGGGGTTGAAGAACGCATCAGAACCGACGATCGATGACGCACGTTGACCTGCGAATTTGACCGGGACGGTGGTCGTTGTAACGGCAGAGAAAGCCATTGATAGCTCCTTTGCTCCGGCGAGGTCTGCAAGCCTTGGTTGTTGGAAAGTGGTAGGAGCAAGGAAGGCTTTTTAAAAATATGAGTTAGGGATACATGAGATGCCACGTAGGCAGTAGAATCCAACGTGGACGTATGCGGTTGCAGTTGAGGGCGATAAGGTTATCACAATTCAGAGAAGACGTGAGGTAGGAATGCATGCAATCTTGATACTTGAGATTATTGGTTTCCACAAAATCAAGCTAGATATTATCTTGGCTGACCCTGTGACTCGTAGCTTATTGGACCCTCTATGAAAATATTATTTTTGAAGATATAATAATTGAAACTTGTTTGGAGGGGTATGGTGGGCCGGCGACTTACTTTATTTAAATGACGAGGTAAAACACTTGGAGCAAGGCCCAACAAAAAAAACAGGGATATTGAAAAATAAGGAAAAAATCCGACCTGCCGGATTCGAACCAGCGACCTAAGGATATCTGACGGCATTACCACTACAGTCCTCCGCTCTACCAACTTAGCTAAGGTCGGACGATGTTCTGTCGCAAATTTTATATCTCAACTATGTTTATTGAACCCTTATTTTGACCCGCAGTCAAGCTCGGGCGCATCCTTACGAATTTTCCTTTTTTATCCCTTTTAAGATATTATTATTTAAAGTTGGAAACGCAATTTCGCGCCAAGCAACTTCTTGCCGTATCAAAAACATTTTTGAGAGGTTAAAGGTGAAATTTAACATATCTTTGTCACGATCTTATGAATTCTGCACTAGTCTATTAACTTGGTCGATAGAAAACTGAATAGCGCTCGCCTCTTATTTACGAAATGAGATTTGACATGTCCGGTCGGATTTTTAACAAATAGCGTCCGAACAAGCTCTCCTACGGGCATGCGCCTACACCAACTTTCACGAAACATACATGTACTTAAATTTTTTTTTTCTCTTTAATAGAAGCTCAAAAATGGAATTTAAGTTTTTAAGTATCCAAACATAAGACATTGGAAGGCAGAGGCTGGCTTTCAGCAGCCTGCACGTGTATAAATTAAATACTCATGGACTAGAATCAATAAATTTAGATCCCCCAAGCATGGTTTCAAATTGGCTCCACACTCCACCACCATCTTTCATCAATTAATGTGGGAAGTAAAAAGCACGGATACATATACGAAATTATAATATAAATATAAATTACGATAATTTTTTTTTGAAAAAATAGAACATAAATACAACTCACACCACATAAAACGTGGCGCCCCACTTTAGATTTATGCTAGTTTCTAAAATGGTGCACGTAAACTGATTTACTGAATTTACTTTTATTTTTATTTATTTACAATTTTGAGATGGATGTCTTGATTTTAGTAAGCATAATAATACAGTCCATAGAAGCAGACTGCCTCTGATAAAAACAAGTATTTACGTTTATCCACACTGCAAAGAAAGATCCGCTCTACAAATCGCCAGTATATTGTGTCGAACCAAAGGTGATATAAAATTCATACACAGTCAGCTAGGTAATAATTAAAGTATCACCTGAAATTAATTTAACATATCCAACTAATAAACTCGTAAAATAGAATCGCCGAAAGTACATAGGATTGTACACCATCAGATTCAGATGGACAAGATCTCAATTCTATAGAGGAGAAAAACATTGTTATGAGAAAGAGGTCTTACCAGCCATTATTTGTGTGATACAGCATTTACTTCTTTCAAACCAAGATTTAATGTTCTTCATACCATCAACTCTAAGAGCTCAATCTTTGGACATCGACTAACTGATATAAGTCCCCACGTCGCTGCTTTTGCAGCGGAAGGTTTGTCCTGCATGTAGTAAAAAACATATTAAAAAAAAAAAAGGTAAATTATGGTTGCGCATATGTCAGACCGAAAAGTCATCTAATATCATGCGAAAGGATATTCCGTCTTAAATAAATAAACCGATACGATAACCAAAAGAAAGTTACTTCACAAATGTGGTTTCCTCACTGCTTCGCTAATTGTACTGCATAAGGAATAGCATATGCAATTCAATCGGATATTCAAACAGCCGTCCCCCACCCCTGGGTGGGACGGCCGGTGCGCTCGCCTCAAGAAGCGAGCGTCCGGATTCGAACCCCCGGAGGTGCCTGCAATGGGGATGTGCCCGTGGCCGCGAGTTTACAGCGGTTGCAAAAAAGCTGGTGGCTGGGTAACTCCCAGTACTCCATGTCTGGTCCGGAGGCAGACGCCAGGCCGGAGTTTTACTCTCTGTGCGCACCTGGGTACAAAATGGTCCTATAGGTGTGCGTAGAAAACTGTGGTTCACGAGTTAGCGGAGACCCATGGAGGGGTTTTGCCTCGTTATCTCAAAAAACAAGCTCAATATAGATAATTAGATACTAAGTTCCATGTAAGGATAATTGCACGCATGGCAACAATATTACTCTGCACATAAGAAAAGGGGGAAAATTAGTTGCATTGTGTCACCTTCAACTGTTCTGCAAGACATTAATTATGTCGCAAGTAGTCCACGGAACCTAGATAAGATTCAACCTAGCCATTGCGGTTACAAACTCCCAAACCGTTGACAGCCATACGTAAAGATATGGTACTATCTATACATAGGTGTAGTATCACTAGTCCAAATAATATATATGGGGATTAATTGATAAGATCAAAAGCTGTAGTCTTCATGACAGGATTGCACTATAGCACTTAAAAAAATTTGGTGTTGATTTCCAACGCTGTGCGAAGTATAGCTAAAATTTGAAGACATGGAACTGGATTCAGCAATTAGTCATCAGACTAGAATGATGACAATAAGAAACTAAAGAGGGATTACATCAAAAACACAGTTTATATAAAATGATCTATGACATACCTTCTTAGCTCTATTAAAGAATAATCTATTTCTTCAACAATGATTGCTTCATCATGCTCAGTTGTTGCCAGCACTTCACCAAACTGGAAACAAGACAAAAAGCAAAAAGAATTCTAACATTTGCAAGCTTAAAACAGAAGTTATATAAAGCTTCAGTTGCTAAAATGCACAATATAAACATTCAGATATTGTGAGAGAAAAAGCACTAAAAGTACAACTTTGCTGTTTGTATCCCACTTACAGGTCCAACGAGAGTTGAGTGACCCCAAGCAATATAACCGGAACCACTATCTCGAGCAGGTGAGCATGTAGCTACATACAACTGCAAGCGAAAGGTGAACAACAAAAACAAAAAAGGGAAGTAAGAAATACATAGCTTCTTCAGTTTGAAAAGAAGACCATTACAGACCAGATGAAAGACAAATGATAAATCCATGAAAAAGATGCTATTCTCATAGCCTTCACAACTTCGAGCCTAGTAACATGAGCCCACCCTCAATAAAAAGAGTCAACTATTCCTTTCTTTATAAACCTGAAAGACATTAGTTTATTCATAATGCCTATGGCTAATGCACATAAATGGATCTCAGGCCATAATATAAGCATGCTTGCAGGTGTATCCTTTTACTCCTTAATGCATACTTAAGCCTCATTTCCCCTCTTTTTACATAGAAAATACCAGGAGCCCATAGCATACCAGGTCCGTCCATCAAGCCATCAACAACGAATAATGGGATGTTCTTTATTGAAGAGCTATTTTACATAGACATGAAGGTATAGAGTAGATTTTTTTTTTGTTTATTCTCCCTTAATCTCATTCTTTGTTATCATACATGATGGTGAACGTGAAGTACTAGTATTGGCTTGCTTGCATTATCATTAACACAACAACAACTAAAATAACTTCTATGGAAAATGATGACAATGACGAAATAAACTAGAAGCTAAGCAAAGTCCTCGCTTCAATTTGGCTGACATAATAGAAAAATAGCTCAATCCACCACCATGAAAATAGAAACTTTGCCCTTGTGCCATTCTGAAGCCAAATAGCTCAATGTACCTAGTGCTTGTCCCATAAAATGTTAGCCAAACAGTTGTTTCATTGTTCATTCTAGCCGAACGAATTTATTAACATTAGCTTGAGCTGATGAGGAGCACAAGGAAACAAAATTTAGGTAACATGAAAAGCCACCAAAAGCTGATATCATTAAGATCATATAAGTCATAATAAACCGATGCTTCAAGCATTGGCATAATCAAAACTACATCGGCCAGGTGATCCGCTATCCCATAAACTACCATGTACCTGATTATCAGCCGCCCTGCAAAGAAGCAATTAAATCGTAACCACAATGTAAGAAAGACGAGAAACAAAAGTTAACTATGAGATAACACTACTGCCATAAAAGGCTAGCACCAACTGCTCTTAGTCTGTTCGGAAATCAAGTGGAAACCCTCCTATCTATCTAGGAAATTAAGAGAAGAAATTGATTCTCAGTTATGACATGCTCCAAAATTGACCCTTTAAAAGGATTAGCTGATTTGTAGAAGTTTCTTTCAAAACTAAAGAAATGAAAATTATAGCACCTACTAGCAGGAGCTAAACATGATTAGAAGATTACAACACAAGGTATGCTAATTTTTTAGGAAAGCATGACTATTTAAGTTGACTAACTCTGAACTCGATTTGCTCACCGAAGATGCACCTGTATGAAAGTTGAACAAGCATGTTACAAAACTAACCAAAATAGTTGCATATAAATGCATGCGGATGCATGCATGAACACACACACACACACACAGAGAGTTAACGGATGCTGCAGACATCATTTTGGAGGACTTCTAAGTTGAACCCCTCTAACTATCTATCTTTAACCCTGTTTGACCAGAGACCAAAGTGGTGCAATGTTGGTGGTAGTTGTACTTTCTAACTGTCCATCTTCTGTCTTCACCTCCATATGGCCTACATTAAAGTCCTACTGGTGTATTGGCCTGTTTCGGCACCATTTGAGAGAGAGAGAGAGAGAGAGAGAGAGAGATTTAACGGCTGCTGCAGACATCATTTTGGAGGACTTCTAAGTTTAACCCCTCTATCTATCTTTAACCCTGTTTGACCAGACCAAAGTGGTGCAATGTTGGTGGTAGTTGTACTTTCTAACTGTCCATCTTCCGTCTTCACCTCCATATGGCCTGCATTAAAGTCCTACTGGTGTATTGGCCTGTTTCGGCACCATTTTAAACAGCCTTTCACAACAACATTCTATACTTTATTCTGTCCTTGAAGGCTGATTCAACTTTATCCTAGAAAGCAACCTTATAAGATGCATAGATACCTCTTGGAGTCAGTCTTAAGAGGCGTTAGTCTTATAATTTATTTCCCCAAAAGGGTTACCTAAATGTCGAATTCTTCAGAGAGATCTACAGACTGCAGAATTTGCATGGATTGGAGAAATAATCAGAAGACTTAAATAGCTTTTAGAAACCACTTAATGTGCATTCAGATGACTTCTTAAACGTAATTAAGCAAAGCAAACATCTGTTATCGCTTCACAAAGAAACAATTAGAAAATTCTTTCTTACAGCAAAAAGATATATACCGAGATAAAGCCAGATCCAATCAACAGTTCATTTTAAAAGCTTAAAAATATAATTAACCGAGAGCATAATGAACCTTGCTCTCTGTAGTAGCTCCCAGTGCAAGGGACCAGTAGTCATATTAAATGCTCCCGGGTAGCAGAGCAAATGAGCACCTGATATCACCTAAAGTTGGTTAGGAAAATGGTATATGTAACCAAATAGATATACCCGAGAACACGAAATGTAATGAAAACCAAATCAGATTACTTCCTGCATCAAGTTTACCAAAAATGTGAAAATCCCTTTTCAAACTAATGATCATTCTACTGAAACTATAACCACATAAGCTCTCTTTTCATCAATCACTGTGTAACTTTGGTGCAGAACCAAGATGACTAGTACATGCATCAACATCACTGATCATTGCATGAGCTGTTTCTCATGAAGGTTGCAGTTGAGAACGGGCAATTGGAGGACAAATGGATCTAAAAAAAAAATACAGGTACACGCACAGTACAAGAGGTATTGTGCGGCATGCACACACAGGAAGAAGACATCAAACCATATTAAAAGTCTTCTAAGTGTTAAATAATTGTCATAAAAACACATTGAAGAGATGTGATTCCACAAGAAGACATCCTAATAATTGTGATAAAGCCACTTTTCCAATGTTTTTAATGTGTGCCTAAACCTTGCTATAACTATAAAGTCGCAGATTTGCAACTTCAAGTCTTCAACAGTATTAGATCGGTCTATATCTTAAAAACAGTAGACCAAGAAGTTCATGGTACCAAAGTTATTTCATATTCAGTAATTACACCATGCCTTACGCACCATCATTAGATGAGCACAAGACATTTGCTAGCTACATGCAAACTCATACGCTGAGCATTACCCGAAACAACCCGACCCATACCAACCCTAAAAAAGCCAAACTTTCAGATTCGGTTTGGGTCGGGTTCAGTTGGGGTCGAGTACAAACAATTAGGTTGGGTACAATGCAAAATTTCGTGTCGGATCAGGTTCTACCTGAAATTAATGGAGACTTTAATGAAAAAACAGATTAGGCCTTAATAAAGCAGCCCACGTTTAGCCCTAGGGACCTAGGATTATTGATATTCCTCTCTCCCACTCAACCAGCTGCAGCGCTTCCCCACCCTCCCTCCCTCTCTCTGTGTGTGTTAATGGTGCTGCCTTCATCTTCAGCTGACATTTATACTGTCCTTTCTGCCACCGGCACGCCACTGTGATAAATTCATCCCTCCCTCCCTCCCTTTCTCTCTGTGTGTTAATGGTGCTGCCTTCATCTTCAGCAGACATTTATTCCTGTCCTTTGTGCCACCGGCGCTCCGCTGTGATAAATTCATCTCCAATTTTGTATTCCAATCTTCTTTAAAAGAGATCTGATCAACTAAAACCGGCCCAAATTTTCATCGATTCGAGGAAGTTCGGATTAGAAGCATCGGGTCAGGTTTATAGTTATACAATTCGGGTCGTCCTTTTAGATTTCGGGTCGGTTCGGGTTGACCTGAATGCTCAGCCTATTCTCCGCCATAGACATGAACAAATGGTATCTAAAAACATGAAACAAGGTGCAATAAGAAAGAGGCACTCAAAAGAACGGACCTCTAGCTGCATACAGCATTGCCAATTCCTGGAAACGGATATCGTAGCAAATGCCTACACCAATGCGTCCTACCTCTGTGTCAAAAAATAGATGCAGTCAACAAGAATAGGAGAAATGAGAACATTATTTGAGAGAAGTAATATAACAAGAGCTGCTTGAAATAACCTTCTTAAAATAAATCAAACATATTGTTGCACATAATGAGAACTACAACCAACTTGATTATGGGAACATAACATTACCACATACTCTAGTATATCTTAAGGGAACATAGGAAACTTCTAAATAATGACATAGACAAAAATCAGAGATGTGTAACGCACGGTGTAGCATGTTGACATGATAACCTCTTTTCAGGTACCGGTACCAAAAATGAAACAAATATGAAGAGAAGGTAGAATCTGAATAGATCATACATGAACCACCTCTCATGTCGAAGAATGCTGAGATATATTTCTCAAATCAAATAAGGCAGGAAGCTGCATGACTCAATAAAGGTAAAGCATCCCAATCTTTCTAAAACTTTCGGTTAAACCATGCAAAGGCACATTGGCGATTATATATCTAGTTCCATGCTTATTCAACCAGGTTTTCCTAGTCTTTCACTTTACTAAAACTGGAGCACACGCCCGCTATGGAACCATAGGTACATTAAGGAGTTCCCTTCACCTATAACCGAATAACACTGCATAGGGAAAAAATCATTTTTGCCAGATATTATACAGCCATGGTATAGTTGTGTGTAAGCCAATTATGAACAGGAACATTTAAGGATGAATTTAAGTAGAAGAAAAGTGCCTGTTGCAGCATGCGACTTGTACATATATAAAAAAAAGTGCATATGCAAAAGCATTCCATCTTAATTTAAGTTCACTTTTCGCTCAATAATAAAAAAAATCGATAAACAGGTAGGAAGATGTTGCAGCTCTACGAACCTGTATCTATGATAGTAGGGTTTTCACCAGCTGTAAGAGTTTTTGATTCCATGAAAGTTATCTTCCCAGGTATGTTGATATCAAAAAGATGTATCTGCATCCACTTAGCATTTCGATAATGAAAATGAACAACGTACACAAAAAGAACAGTTCAATTGGTAATGGAAGTTCTACAATACAGAAACAAATGTAAATAATTGTTATGGGCGTACTACCTATAAATAGAAAAGCTTCTAAGAGCATAAAGTACGGAAGAGATATTAATGAAAGTTAGAAGCACATATTAAAATATCCTATACACAGTTTTGCTTGATGAAGATAATGCTGTATTAAAAAAGAAAGTGAAAGATCCTCGCACAAGTGATGCAAAAATATACTCATCTATAGCGTGCATTTTGAAAAAGCTTAAACTGATTTAGCAGTGATCAAATACCCAGACATTGGAGATCTTATTGAGCAAATAAGTGTCAGCCTGCATTAAGCTCTACCCCTGTGTAGTTAATCTAGATCCAATTATGATAGAAGCTCGGCTTTTTGGACACAGTTGTGTCTTATAAACTGAACAGTGAAAAGAAACAAGGAAACAGCAAATGAAAGCATCACTGCAACAAAAGGAATGCATTAAAAAGGGGTGTCTTTATCACCTTCCTATGTTTGCCCTTGATTACTCCATCTGTGCCAAACACACAGCAAGTATTATACAAACGGTCACCAGATCGTTCGGGGATGGAGCCACCAACAATAGTGATCTGCAGGGTACGTGCGGCTTCAGATAACATTGATATAGATGGAGCCGCATCACCACCCGCTTCTATGTCCTCAGCATACACCGGAAAGCTATCATTGGAGTAAGGGCTGTTCCATATCTCCTATCATAGCAAATTTACAAAAACAACGCACATAAATTAACTGCAATGCTGCTTGCCGAACCAGTTCTAAATAATAATTGGTTAGATCTCACCAACTTAACAAAACATTTTGAGATATCAGAAATAGTACATTCAATTTAGCTTAATACCAACTTAAATTCATACATTTGAATCAAAATAGCAAAAAAAATGGTAATAATAGACACACTATATATAGTAAGGGCGAAAATCATATAGGTCCCTATTGCCAAGTTTTATATCACTTAGATCCCCCAAGGTGCCGCGCGGATTTCAAACAAAGTGTTGCCCATGCAAAACAAGGTGTCGCGGATTCAAAACAAAGTGTTGCCCATGCAAAACAAGGAGTAAGAAATATGAAAATGGAACTAAGGGAAATGAAGCTTAGTTAGAGGAACCGGTGTAGCTTTCTGCTATACTAACTCAAGTAGATTATGCTTAACTAATTATTAGAATTTAGTGACATATTACAAAGAGTACATGGTTTTTTTTTTTGAGATTATCGTGAAAAAACTCTATCCGTAACCGGCTCACTTTTCTGCAGCCGTCAGTAATAACCCACGGATGGCACTGTCCCATGTTCCACCAATCGAAGAGTTCTGACCTTTTTATCTGGGCAGACCCTCAGACCCGTGTTACCCTCCATGGGGTACAGAGGGGATAAATCCCCATACTCTTGGCGCATTTGGGATTCAAACCTTACACCTCCACTTCATGAGGTGGAAACCCCAATCATCCGCGCTAGACGCCATAGGCACAAAGAGTACATGTTATTCCACTTCAACTTGAATTCAAGCAACAAATTATCAAAATGAAAGAGCACTGCAACTTTGTACAGGTAAAATTACAACGCAGCAGAAAGCTAATTATTTGACCATAATATCAGAAAGTAAATTTTAGCATTCATCCTAAATCTTCAAACGGCGTACCGGCAAGAGCACGAGCTTGGCTCCCCTGGAAGCGGCTTCTTCGATCGCCTTCCTCGCATGCGCTATGTTGTGCTCCTTGTCCGCCGTTACTGATAGCTGGCACAACCCAATCTTAAACTGCAGCTCAATAATATAAAAGAAAAAAATATATAAATCAGATCCGACGAACATAGAATCGATCAGGAGACGTTATGGATTGCTGAGTGAGTAGTGAGGCATGCCTTCGTGAGGGGAGGATTAGGGGGGAATGGCAGCAGGAACACGGGCTTCTTCAGGCTTGAATCCAGCGGAGTACATGGCGGCGGAGACGGAGCGGCGGTGGTGCAGAGGTTGTGACCACGATCGGAGAGTGCTCGGATTACGGTTGAAGAAGATGAAGCGGCGGTGAGCCGAAGAGAAGACACCTGCTGTAAGGATAGCGCGCGGACAGCGAAATGCTAGCCCGCTTCCCATTTTTTCACTTGGCTGGATATGCTGGAGTGAAAGTGATGTGATGCGTGTGTCCTCCGCTTACGCTTCTTTTTTTTTTTTTTGGGCCAATTATTTGTTGTTAAAATGATATTAGGTCGCAAATTACAGTTTACTCCCTCCAACTTCATTTAAAACAAGGGCAAATACCAATTCAGCCCCTAGATTCTCCATACTCATCCAAATCAACCCCTAAATTTCTTAGTTACGGTTTAAACTTTCAAAAAAATCCATCTCTCGATATTCACGCTAAAGCTATTTTGACCATTGTATAAATATTTTTTGAAAAACATTTCAAAATCAAAGTTTTAGTTTTTATGAGATCTATAATTTTTATATTTAACATTTTTTCAAAAAATGCTTAAAATTAGATGTTTTGAAATTTTAAAGTCTTAATGGGTTTAAATTTAATCCATTAACCCGCTGAACTTCAGAGCCTCAAAACATATATTTGTAAGTATTTTTTTAAAAAACTTTTAACATGAAAATTATAGATTCATCAAAATTTATAATTTCATGTTGAACATATCTTCAAATAATAATTCTAAATAAGTATTTTAGGATGTCAAAGTTAACGGATAAAAATGAGAGGCTTATCCGTCAAGTTTGAAAACTTGAGGGGCTGATATGAAAGTCTCCCTTAAAACAATACTAGTTTTAAAAAAATATGTATATATATTTTACGGTTTTACCCTACCCATCCAGGTGACCCTCCATAACGTCGAACCTGAGACCTCCCCCTAGGAAGGAGGAGGATTCGGTAGCACTGCGTCAAAACGCCAGTGGTAACAATACTACGTAGTTCTTACTCTACAAAGTATTTGTTCTCGGGAGTTTTCTTATATTTACATAAAATAACTTTTCATATCTAAGTCCATCAAAATACCATGTCCCTAAGTTTAACATTTCAAAATATTATCTCGCATTTCAGAAAAAGTATTTCGCATTTACAAAAAAAAAAAAAAAAAAAAAACCGAACCATAATCTTTTTGGGTGTTCCTTTTTTTGGGGATGGTAAGTGAATTTGATTAATGATGGTTTCGTTGTGCCTCAAAAAGATTTTGGCTGCATGCAGGTTTGTATTCGCTGAACCAATTGCAGACTCCCCTCATACGAACGTTTCAATTGGGGGGGGGGGGGGAGAGGGAGGGGGAACGGTACTGGAGACCGGCGGCACCGAGCGTGCCGTTCGACTTTTAAAACCTTAGGCACACATAGGTCATAAAGACTGCGAAAGCAAAATAAGAAGAGTAAGAAAGTGGACCTATCTATCTTTAACATACATAGCATAGAAGAGAAAGCAAAATAAGCAACAGTATGTTATCTTAATTATAGGTCAATATCAGTCCTTTTAACACATCTATACAAATACCCGAAGGTTTTCGGTACCGATGTGAGCCGAGATGAATTTCGTTAAACTCATATTCCAGTAGGGACTGACCATGCCTTGTCGACCGTACCGATACGCATTTATTGTTATTTTTCAAAAGTACAAAATTCAAAACTGATCTAGAAATTCAAATAAATGATTTTTCATTACGTACCATACCGGTAGTTTTGTATCAACAACTGCATAAGAATATAAAAAGATAATATTCTTTTTGGATTTAGTTAAATAAGAACTATAAATAATAATAGAAATTTCTAAACATTACGATAAGATATTCGAGAATCGAAAAATTCATAACTACCGGAATTCTAGTCTTTATAGAATGGAAATAATTTCCAACTCTAACGACTATAATACAAACTAAATACCATCAATTGGAAATAATCGCCCAAGTCCTTTTCGATTTCTGAAGAACATGTACAAGGCTCCAAGCATGGCAGCGACCAAGGCGGATTTAAATACTCAGGATTTGCTTTCGATTGAGAAGAAGAAATATTTGAGTAGAAAATTTGTTGTATACGTAACGGACATAGTATTCGAGCATTCGTGTAGAGTGACTTTCGCTGACGTAGTTTTTAGTGTAAAATTAAGCAATTTTTACTGAATAACCTTTATATATATATATATATATATATAATTATATATATATATATATATTGATATTAACAGTCGAGTTCAGTTTCTATCTTATGTTTTGACCGGATACTGATTCTAATTAAATACTATTAAAAGTCAAACTTTTTATCTATTCTTTATAAGAGATAAATTATTATCTTTTTATAATATACAGTTTTGTTAACTAATTGGATTATTTTATAGTTAATCACTTATATGTATATGGGACTTACTCTTTCTTTGCCTTATTTGAAATGACCACAATAATAACCCCCCTTCGTTCGCTTTAATTACCGTTCTATCCCCTCAGAAAGTGACAACTCCCGCCCGCCTCCTAAATGGTCTTGAAACTCGTCCGCCTGACTGACACGTGGTCCATTCTAAACCGCACATCGCACCAACCATCCTCCGCTTAAGAGCTACATTATCCGCCATCAGTTCATTTATGAGCGGCTCAGGACGGCCGCCACATGTCTATGCGGAGAAGAGTTTTGCTATCTACCCAAAAAATTATATAAGTTGATGTTATATGATTAGAATCACATATTATAATAATAGATATATTTATAATTTTAATATTTTTTTTTTATAAATTATGAGAAAATTATATAGATTACGAGGTACATGTGGTGGAGATTGGTTATGTGTATTTTGTTGGGGGTGAGTGGAAAAAATTGAATATTAATACATTATTTCTTTGAAACTATTTATTATAAGTAACAGCTAGATTAAAAAAATTATAATTAATTTCTATTTCAAAATTGTGCTATATATATTATATAATTTTTTTTAAAAAAAGAATATAAGAATAAATTTTAATTTTAACTTTTTAAACTTTATTTTGAAATATATTTTGAGAATCTAATATTTAAGCGGTTAAAAATAATAGATTTTAAACTAACATCATATTTAATACTGAATTGGAGGTAGGCCTGATTTGCAAAGTCTCGCATGTCTAAACCATATAATATCTGAATAGGAAAAAATTACTCATTCATAATAAATTATATATTAAACTATATAATTAATCTTCACTATAAATTTGTCTATTTATTTTGTAATTTATATAATTATATTTTAATAATATGTGATTTTAATATTTTAATATATATTATATTATATTATATAATTTAATTTAATGTGTGAGAGCATAGCCAAACCAATCTGAATATTGAGCACGGCAACCACGTGATTGGAGAAAGAGCAATCTCGAGCAAATAAATAACTGAAACGGGAGCAAAATCGTAAAAATAACAGACACGTATTGGTTAGCGTCCGCATGCAGCTTAACGTGCGCCAAGGAACCGAGCCATCTCCGCCGTCCTTTCAGTTACCAGCTCGTGGTGATTCCAAAGCCCACGTTGGGCCAATCATTAATGCAGCTCCTATTACGTGACCCCAACCGTACAGATTAGATTACGTGGCCCAAGAAAGTTCGTTCCGCCGTTTTTACAGATAATTTTTTATTTTTAAATTAATTTTATTAAATTTAAATTTTTTATAAATTCTTGGAAAAATTGCGTTTCAGCCCCCCGTTTCTCATTTTGGACTTTTCAGCCCCCCGAAACGCGTTTCCCCGCCGACGTGACGGCGAGCACGTGCCGCCACGTGGCGTTTCGGGAGGCTGAATCGCGCGACCCCAAACTTAGGGGGGCTGAAACGCAATTTTCCTTAAATTCATCTCTATCTCAAAATTTTATATTATATATATTTTAATGACAATATAATTTTTGATGTGAATTTTAAATAATAAAAAATATGTTATTATTTAATTATTATATTCAATGTATTTTTTAAAAATATTTTAAGACTTATTAATATATTTAAATTTAATTTATTGTAATTTTAAAGTTTAAAATATATTTAACAAATATTTTTTAAAAAATTTTGAATACAATTTTTTTTTATGTGATTTAACCTTTATATTTAAATTTTTTAAAAATGTTCTTAAATAAATATTTTGGAATGTAGACGATAATAAGCCGTAAAGGTATGATTTATTTGTAACTCCTAAAATCGATATTAAAACTGTTTGCCAAACAAATAAAGAATAATAGTTTTTTTGGCAAAATTTCAAAACAAAAAAAGCCGAACAAATAAAGAATAATAATTTTAATTATTTAAAATATAAAAGTCTAATATTAAAATTAAATATTTAATCAAATAAAATTTATAAAAAGCTTAAAATAGAGATAAAATATTAATGTAAAAAATTATTATATTATATTATATATATATATATATATATATATATATATATATAAGATTAAATTTTCTTAAATAAATATTTATCCATAAATACAAATTTATCATATATGTATATAAAGTTGGATATCACAATGTTACACCACTAGTCAAATAATTTTTATACATAATATATATTATTTTTCGTATTCTAATAATATGTTGAAAATAAAGTTATTATTTTTTTAATAATATTTTTTTTACATGCTGCGTGGTGTAAAACTAATAGAGAGAGAGAGAGAGAGAGAGAAAATTCGGTATCAAAATAGTTGAGCGCCATATGACAGTTCTTATAACTCACAATATACCAGGCGTCTCTATTATCTTACCATTTGATATGTGTCATTTAAATATAATAAATATATAATTAATCACATATTTAATGAGAGTTTGAATTTAATGTATACTTAATATATTAATAATAATTTTATTAAATATAAAAATTAAGTATAATATATAATATTTTTATTTTATATATTAAAGATAAATTATAATAACATAGAAGAATTTGAAATGTCATTATTAAATTTTTAATAATCTATATAATTATATATAATATATATAAATAGGTGATCAAAGTCGTAACTTTTGTTATGTAATGAAAAATTTTTAAGATTATTATCAAATTTTTAATAATCTATATATAATTCTATACAATATATATAAATGAGTGATTAAAGTCGTAACTTTAAAATTTTAATTTGGTATTTTTTCTAATTAATGTGATAAATATAGTATAATATTTTAATAAAAATAAATATTAATTTATATAAAATCAATATATAGGTCAATATCAAATTTTTTAAAATCTATATAATTATATATAATATATATAAATAGGTGATCAAAGTCGTAACTTTTGCTATGTAATGAAAAATTTTAAAGGTCATTATCAAATTCTTAATAATCTATATATAATTCTATACAATATATACAAATGGATGATTAAAATCGTAATTTTAGAAATTTATTTGGTAATTTTTTTCTCTAATTATATGTGATAAATATAGTATAATATTTTAATATGTTAAATTATAGAAAATCAAAATATTCAAAATAAAATAAGATTTCAAATATTATTATATATATAATAATTTAATAAAATAGTCATTAATTTTATATTAAATATAATTTTTTTAATATTATTATTTATATTAATAGATAAATAATCGTGTATCGGACGGATTTAAAACTAGTGATTGTAAATATTTAGTTTGTCTCAATGCTCGTGCAGCGCATGGTTTTTTTTCTTTTTTTTTTTTTTCTAATTTATTTGTGAGATAACGCATGGTTGAGACTTGAGTCGTTGAGGAATAATAATATATACATACAACATTACCCAAAATACGACAATGCCCTTGATTGTTAGAACTCCGTGGCAGCTCTAGTAATTTCTTTAGCTTATCTGTGCATTTTGAAAAGTCTGCAGCAGCATTCGTTCCAGGGAGGAGGTAGTTACAGAAGCCAGACCGCCGGTGCTACTGTTACCGCCGGGTGTCCCATCGGCAAACTTTCTCCGCCGCTACAAGTAACATCTCCGCCGCTGCAAGCAACTTCTCCGCTGCCACAGTTAACCTCACTCTTTGTTATGGTCAGAAGTTACCACTCTAGTGTCGTATTCGAAATTCAAATTTGCTACAAACTTTGGGGGAAATTTTAGCTTGATAAATCGAAGATGAGTTTCCGGCCGGGAGCGACTGTTTGGGTGGAAGACAAGAAGGAGGCATGGGTAGAAGGTGAGGTCTTCGATGTCAATGATAAGCTCGTTGTTGTTGCCACCGCTGCAGGAAAGAAGGTGAAGACATACATGCTGTATTTGTTGTTTTAATTATGAATTTATTCGGACTTACTGTGGATTGGAAATGAAGGTAACCGTGGCCCCTGAGAAGTTATTGCCTCGGGATGCGGAAGCTGATTATGGCGGAGTTGATGATATGACGAAGTTGACATACTTGAATGAGCCAGGGGTGCTCTACAATCTCGCCAGGAGATACGCTCTAAATGAGATATATGTGAGTTATTCACTTTGAACTATCATTCTTATTGCTGTCTGTAGATGTAAATGAAACTTGTTGTTGGTAGTCACTCAATGTAGTTCATGACTATCATATGTGGTTTTGAATAGCGGTCAAATGTGCAATGAACTTGTGGTGGTACCATGAGCTATTAGCCAGCATAAGCAATCTTTTTAACTCAAGAAGTTTTACCTAGCATTCTGTTAAGTATCAAATTACTTCGAAGGACTCTGCTTCAGGGCCTTCTGAATTCTGAAGCGAGTCTACTGCATGTGCATGTCGCTCCAACATGGAAAACATTAACTACAAAGGTTAGATTTACCTTAGGGTGCTCAGGTATATATGACAATACAGATGATGCCGGCTACATCTTGGGTTGCATCGTTGGAAAGTTTCCTTGGGTTATAATGTTGTGCACGAGTTCTATTTTCTTCGTGTGCTTTAATTTTTTGACAGTGCAGAAAGATACAAGAACCATAACATACTGTGTTAATGATATAAAAGGTATTGCATATATGATATCCACTGATTTATGGTAGAAGCTTGGAGAAATGTGGCAAGTTTTGTACAGAGCACTGTTCATGTACTAGTTGGATTAAGAATGTTACCCTAATAATGTCTTTCCAAATACCTGTTTTGGATTTTTTTTTTTTTTTTTTAATTTTAAATTTTATGATGGCAGTAAGCATCCACAATAGCGTTTTGGTAAGTTATTGAGTCAGTGACCTCAAAAGTCATTCCTCGAGTAGGACGTAGCATTGACTTTGAATGCTACATCCATGAAACATAACATGGGCTGCTAGTGGTTAAACTCAAGACGTTTGCGCATCAATGTAACCACAATGTTCTTGTGATTGAACTGTTGCAACTAGATATTGTAGACACGCATTTTTTCTTACATGTTTCTGCCTTTCCCCTCTTAGTGCTTACTTGTGTGCATCTTGTCTTTGCTTGTCTTGGGTGTGTTTGTTTGAAATCTTGTTCTACATACTTGTATGCTCGTATGCTTGAGTGTCGCTAGTTTTCCGAGCTGAGAGTCAAAGGAAATAACCTCCTCCGGAGTATGGCTGCGTACATTCTACCCTCATCAGACCCCGCTTGGATAGGACTTTTCACTAGATTGTGATTGTTGTTGTTGCCGTTTTTCATGTCTTGTTTTCACGTTTCTTATTCAAAATCTGATGTCTTTTCTCTCTCTCTCTCTCTCTCTCTCTCTCTCTCTCTCTCTCTTTTTTTGGTGGTTCTGGTTTTCACTTCAATCGCTGGCAAAGGGTCTATATAAAAGAAGAAAATTCGTCAGGTTCTATATGAAATCTGACATTTTGAGTCTATGGTTTGTTTTCTTTTTTCGTTGGTTCTTGTATTTATTTTATCTATTCATTTCATGCCCCCATTTTGCCTTTCAAGAAACCCCTTAACAACTCTTCATCTCAGAACATTCATATAAGATGGATATTGAAGGAAATATTTTCTTAAAACTAGTAATATGATGTTTTCAAATGCGATGTATGGTTCAAGTTCTAATAATTGCCCCCATTTTGCCTTGGAAGTAGAATGGAAATGGAAGATACCTTTTGCATGTTTGGTTTAACAAATGCGTATGGGAATGTAAATCCCCTATATGAGAGGACTTAGGAATCAAGAATCCTATAACACCATAATCGTATTCCTGGTAGAAAAGAAATGATTCGCAAGCTTTCTCAAACCCACCGTGACCCAACGGAGTGTTATCAATTCTATAACTATTATTATGTTAATAGTTGTGACTCCAACACGCTGTAAGTTCATGTTGGCTATGCTCATCGAGAACAATTATACATAATAGTATGTGAAAATCTTTGCCTTTTTTAGTTGAGGCTTAAGCTGTAATATTTTATATTTGATATATAATTGAGCTACTCCTATCTTCTATTTTGCTGTTTTTACATACATGCACAAGAAACATACAAGGAAAATATTCTTGTAAGAAGACGTATATACCGCTTTGTGCTAACTCTTTTGATTGTAATTTCACTAATCATCGTGACTTCTGTCCCTTGACTAGACATACACAGGGAGCATCTTGATTGCAGTTAATCCTTTCACAAAACTTCCTCATCTATATGACGCCTACATGATGGAGCAATATAAAGGTGTTAGGTTTGGAGAGTTGAGTCCTCATGTTTTTGCTGTTGCAGATGCCTCATACAGGTGTGTTACTCTTCTTTCCTGTTTTGACTACATATGATGCTTTGTACTTGTACTGAAAGTTTAATGCATATATTGCTTCAGGGCCATGATAGATGAGGGACACAGTCAGTCTATCTTAGTCAGTGGAGAAAGTGGGGCAGGAAAAACAGAGACAACTAAGCTTATCATGCGATACCTGGCATACGTTGGTGGTCGATCTGCTGCTGGTGATAGAACAGTTGAGGAACAAGTTCTGGAAGTAGGCACCGCAGCCCCACTATATTCCTGATGTGTATATTGCAGCGTAGAATCGTAGATGTGCTTTCTGATTCTTAACTGTTCTCATGTCCTTGTCAAATTTCTAATGTTTTGTAATTGCTTTACATCCAGTCAAATCCACTTCTTGAGGCGTTTGGCAATGCTAAAACCATTCGCAATGATAATTCAAGGTTCATTTTCATACTTCTTCTTCTCTCTTCTTTTATTTGGGCATGTGTATATGCATGTCTAGTTTTCGAAAAGTTATGAAAAGCATGTCTATCAACTAAGCTGTCTTTGAAATGTTTGTTTTATCACTTTATTATATCACCAAGTAATTCAAACGCTTGTGGATTTCAAAGTAGATCTTGCATGACTCTGGTATTTTCTCAATAGGAAACTTTTTAATGTTTTTGGTTGAATCTGATCCTCTGCCTTTCATCTACAGTCGATTTGGGAAATTTGTTGAAATCCAGTTTGATAAAATGGGAAGGATTTCTGGGGCTGCAATTAGAACCTACCTTCTAGAGAGATCGCGAGTTGTGCAGATTACTGACCCTGAAAGGAATTACCATTGCTTTTATCAGCTATGTGCTTCTGGAAAGGTACAATGGTTATTGCTTCTTTTTTTATAGTCTATGTATGGATAATTGTTGTCCATTTTTTAAAAGACTACGCAGTTCAATCGGTCAACTTTATTACTAGTAACGCTTGTTGACGCTTTTTGACCAGATATTGCTTGTTGGTTGCTAAGGTAAACCTTGTTGAGTATGAATCTGCAGCCATGACTATGAATCTTTTGGATAAGTGCAAATTTGTAGTTGTGTAATTGTTGCGTTCCTATTCATGTGGCAAGGAGAGAATTAGTGTTTAACTTTGACGTTATAAGGACCTTTTTGAGCGCAGTATAACAAGGATCTTTTTGAGTGCAGTATAACTATTTCAACAAACGAAATGGTGTTATGATGTATTGCCACAGTCCATAGAAAAATGAGGATGGCTAAGAAGTTACTTTTGTGACAGTATGTTGTATTTTTGCTATTTTAGTAGTAAGTTATACGTAGAATTTCTTGCTATTATCTGTTTGAGAAATGTTTTTACTAACAAAAGTTGTCCAGAATTGTCGCGATTTGATTATAGTTCAGTTGTTGACTATATTATGTCCCCAGAAAAAAAACTGAACTGTAGCCAAAGTGCTCTCTATTTTTTAAGTTCAGATTGACTGGATTGAATTTCTAATTTCTTGCTTTCTTTTTTGGCCGCACTTATAGAAGTTGTCTGTATGTGTCAATTACATCATCTGATCCCACCTTCACGTTTAAACCCCATTCTGATATCAACTTGGTTAACTGTATTAGGATGCAGAGAAGTACAAGCTTTCCCATCCAAGCAACTTTCATTACTTAAATCAAAGCAAAACATATGAGCTAGATGGAATAAGTAGTTCACATGAGTACGTGAATACAAGGAGAGCAATGGATATTGTTGGTATCAGTCTGAAGGATCAGGTATAGTTCCAGGCTTTTTTTTTTGGTGTTTGTACTTCTAACCAATTCGACTGTGCAAGTACCAGTTAGTGAAATTATTTCTGGACTTTTGTTTAATTGATATCAGGAAGCTATATTCCGTACCTTGGCTGCTATTCTCCATCTAGGAAACATTGAATTTGCTCCTGGGGAAGAGCACGATTCATCAGTTATCAAAGATAACAAGGCTCAGTTTCACCTTCAAACAGCTGCCGACTTACTTATGCAAGTGACTTGACAGTGATTTTATTTATCTATTTTCTAGTGATGTTCAAGAGAATAGGGGTGCTTATAAATTTTATATCCTTCCTGTGCATTTTGCAAATGATTTGGATAGTTTTGCAGATAGTTTTAAGTAATATTTGTACTAGCAAGGATTAGTTTTAACCTATTTTAGCCCTCTTTGAGAAATTTCCATGACTTTTCTGCTGTTATTTGGTTCTACACGCTAATTAAGGCTTTATTTGCTGAATAGACCGATTTTGTGGAACTTTAAGCATGCCAATCTTGTCATCATAATATAAGAACATAGATGTAGTTTTTTATTATTCAGTGTGGTAATCTTCCTGATTTTCTAACTAACATGAACATGCACCTTTTGGGTAAATATGCTTGCTTAGATTTTTATTTTTTTTTTAGTTTTGGCCCATATTTGTCTTTCACCCAACCATATCTGTCCTTTTATACCTTTTTTCCCTGAAGATCAAATGGCATTTCGTAGATGTAAGAAAACACAACTTGTTAACATAACTTCTAGATGCTGAAAGTTGATTATGCAATGGGCCATTGGGCAAAGTCATTAAACCTCTATTTAAGATTCAATAGTATTAGTATTTGCTAATAATAGCTGCCGCTCTGACTATTTTAGAATTCATGAATAATGAAGAGAAATGCATCTAGTCATCGTTTAGGTTGGAGGCAGCTTGTGGGCAGTAGGGAGCACTTCACGTTACCTATGCACGCCGAGGGTAGCACACAGGAGTGCTTTCCTGGGCCATTTTGGCTGGGATGTAGCTGTACTCTAATCTAAACCATGCCTTGTGCTTAGGCATACTTGACACTGCCATGCCTTCATAAAACTAGGCACATAAGCGCCACATAGGTGCCTAGAGTTATTTGGATTAGAATCGCTTCTTGATAAGTGTTTGTAGTCTTTGACATTTGAACCAGTTACTATGATGCTTGTTAGTGTGCTAAAAACTAATGTTAGTTAGAGTCTAATCTCTATTAACCATGTTTGTTAGTCTTTGACATTCCACAAAAGTCAAGTCACCATTACTTATGCTCCAAATGTTCTCTTAGTGTGAATTTAAAGTTACTTAGTGTTTATTCTTTCCACTTATGTTCTATTTTGTGAATGATGCTAGTTTTTTTTTTTAATATACTTGAAAAAAGTGCGCCGGAACTTCATTAGGCTCACGCGTTTTGCGTTGTTGTCCCTATGCTCCAGAGTCCAGACAGGGGCGGATACAGCCTATATTAAGCGGGGTGCTAGGACCCCGCTTAATTTTAGATAGGATTCATTGTGTATGCGATGGTATAAAGCTATTGAGAACACAAATTAGGAGTGGTCCAATGGTTAATGGTTTCAAAAGATTGTAGAGATAGGTTGTGAGTTCAATTCTTAACGGCAACATGGTTTTTATTAATATTATTATTATTATTATTCATTGAGCCCATACATTTTTATGTTTTGGTCATAAATATTATATATTGAAGACAAGAGCTTATGTTATATATTTTAGTATAAATTGATAGTGTATTCTCTGAAAATTTGAATTATGTGTTCACAAGGGAACCCATTAAAAAAAAATTATGGATCATCCACTGGTTCCAGAACCACTTGCACTTCAAAGATTGCATTGCTAATGGTTCCGTTACAGACGCCATACTGTAATTTAGCATATATTTCCTGTGGAGCTATTCAGTTTGGTGTTTACATGTAGTACTTTCTGCTAGGCATATAAGCTTTAGATCTCTTTAAGATATGCTCAATCCTTCTACTCTGTAGATAGTATTATGCTTCTTTTGGAACTATCATCTCATGAAATTCTTCTAGACCTTCTTTTCTGTTAATGATTCTTCCCGATTCTTATCAGGTGTAATCCGGATCTTCTTCTTGCAACATTGAGTACTCGTTTGATACAAACCCATGAAGGGATTATTGTGAAAGCTCTTGACTGTGCTGCTGCTGTAGCCAGTCGTGATGCATTGGCAAAGACCATATATGCACGAATATTTGACTGGTATGTCTTGGTAGTGAGTCATATTTTTCTCCCTCTTTCTATACACCTGACCTCTTTTATTTGTTTCAAAATGTTTGGTATAGGCTTGTTGAAAATATCAATAAGTCTGTGGGACAGGACCTTGATTCTTCGAAACAAATTGGAGTGCTAGACATTTATGGGTTTGAGTGCTTTGAAAATAACAGGTACTCATCCATATACATGTAGTAAATATCCGATTGTAGATTTCATCTGACAATGCTGGTTCTTTAGTTCCTTACATTACAAGTGTCCAAATTTGCTGCGCTTTGATTGTTTTTTTCACTCATACACTTGCCTAAGTTTTTTCTTTTTTTTTTTTAGAATTAATGGCATTTCAGTTGAGCTGCCTGCTCTGGTGTAACTTGCTCTTAAATTCAATCTGTTCTCTCAATACTGCCTTCTGTATCAATCATACATGTGAAATTGATGTGGAACCTTTTTAGTACTTCATCTTTCAACAGCCATTATATAAATAGCAGAGCATTAAAGGAATCGGTACGTTGACCCACCATTCCTGATTAAGTGCTTGAGCTCCACCTTCATATTACTTGTCCAGCTGTTACTTATCCTGATGTTCTATGGTGGTGTTTTGTGCCAAAAATTATCACTAGACTAAAATATTAGATTAAATTGGGGTGCAATTGCATAGCAATGTGCTGGTGTGGGATGTAACCTGCAGTTATTTTTAAAACTCTTAGCTGCTTTGTTATCAAATTTGTGATTACTTGCAGGAGTTATCAAGCCTTGATATCCCCTTTTTTTTGTAAGGCTGGAAAAGAATGCTCTGTTAGTTTTCTGAATTACAATTTTCCTAGTCACTGTGATGTGTCACCACCACCCATAATTGCTTTAGAATCATATCGTTTAGCTTAGTAAGCATGTAGTGATGCACTCATCTTTGCTTAATTTTGCTTGCCTTAAATGTAGTATGCTGTTCCCATGAGCTACAGTATACTTATTGAAGAGGCAACCTGAATTGAGTTGACATGTTCTCCTTTGACCAGTTTTGAGCAATTCTGCATCAATTTCGCCAATGAGAAGCTTCAGCAACATTTCAACGAGGTCCGATAGATAATTTTCTTGTAAGATTTGGTTACTGGTAGTCTTGTTATGCATGTTATATGTAGGCTATAATAAAATATATTACTTTTCCTTCCAGCATGTGTTTAAAATGGAGCAGGAAGAATACAGCAATGAGGAAATCAATTGGAGCTATATTGAGTTCATAGACAATCAAGATATACTCGATTTGATTGAGAAGGTTATTTTTTGGCTTCTCTGCTGATATTTTACTTCGACTTTCACTCTACAGTATTAGTATCTTGGTTTTCTGTCTTTTCTGCTCGTTTTGAAACCTCAGATATGGCATTCAGAATTCTGCATCATTTGCTTCAATGTATGAGTTTATAGGTTTTTGTTAAGCAAAAGTCTCTCAAAAACTTGTCTGACAAGCAAAATGAGTATCCAAATTTTTTTTTTATAAATGCATTGGGGGTACAACTAGATTCAGCCCAACTAACTCAAAATTGTATAATACTTATGGTTTGATTTCTTTGAAATTGTGCTATGTAATCGTTTAAAATTTATTTTTGCTAATTTTATGAGTAATCGTGCTTTTTTTCACTCATTAGCCTGTATCATACTTATTTTGAGAAAATTATGTTTTGAAGTAACGTATTATCAGGGTATGGTGTCCTTTTCTGGAAAAACCACGTTTCAGCATATCTATACCTCTCGTATCCGTTTCCCTTATCCATGTCCATATCTTGTCATATACGTTTCCATGCTTCTTAGATCTTTCCAAATATATATCACTTCTAGTGATAGCAGGTCGTAAGTTTATGCCATGGAAAAGCCTGATTTTAACATTCTGACAAATTTCTACCTTTTCAGCTACTACGTGCTGGGTCTATGTGGGTTATGTATTTTGCGGTGGGATTGTTATTATGTTGCTAATTTATTTTTGTCATAGTCGTCGTACTGCTATGCACCTTGCATTCTTGGATGATAACAACCTCATGTCAAGATTTTGTTTGCAGAAACCAATTGGAATAATATCTCTTTTGGATGAAGCTTGGTAAGATACATTGTTTTTGTCCTCTGGTGCTCTAATCGTTGTATTACAAATGCATCGACGTAAGTTTACTTTCTTGTTCGTTTCAGCATGTTTCCTAAATCGACTCATGAAACTCTTTCGATGAAGCTGTTTCAAGCATTTAAAACACATCCAAGATTGGAGAAGACAAAGTTCTCTGAAACGGATTTTACATTATCCCACTATGCTGGAAAGGCATGTGTTATAAGTTGTGCTTGTAAGAGATACTTGGTTATGAGATTATTTCGCATTGGTGTACCATAAGTTTTGTTTACATTTTTAATTCTAATCCTTTGCTTGTAGGTAACTTACCAAACAGATTCTTTTTTGGATAAGAATCGAGATTATGTAGTAGTTGAACACTGCAACCTGTTGTCGTCATCGAAATGCCCTTTTGTATCTGGACTTTTGCCTCATCACAGGAGGAACCTTCAAGATCATCTTATAAATTTTCTTCTGTAGCCTCAAGATTTAAGGTATTAGGTTGCATTCACTTGACAAAACCTCGGTCGTTTCTCATCTTTCTGCAGTATTGTTCAAATGTGCTGGGTTAATTGATGTTTGCAAAATAGGTTGTTTTTAAACAGTGTTTTTACTATGAAACAGCAATCCTGTGTGTTGATGTTTTGACTCGGTAGTATGCATGTTACATGTTAACTCTGAAAGTTGGAGCTCTTTTTAGTGTATATTGAATATAATCTTGTAATTCCTCTGTGTTTGTTTGGTCCGAGGGATCTTTCTTCTTTCTTAATATGAATTTTCTCTTTAATCTTGTTTTTCGGAATACCCTATTTCATCCTTATGACACTACATTCATTAGCCTATTTCATCCTTATGATTTGTTCTCAACAGCAACAACTGCAAGCTCTTATGGAAACACTCAGTGCTGCAGAACCTCATTATGTTCGTTGTATTAAGCCAAACTCTTTGAATCGGCCTCAGAAGTTTGAGAATCAGAGTGTTCTACATCAACTACGTTGTGGGGTCAGCATCGTTAAACTTCTATTTTTTTAAATTGTTCTATCCACATAATTAGTGTTGCCAAAATGCTAATTTTGTTGGAGTTGAAGGTTTGCATGCCTGTAAAATTTTATACGGACCTCTCGTGTTGCTATATAATTATTTGGTGTGCTTTATGAATTAAGAATTACACAGGCCACATGTTATGTAAGTATGCTATTATGCTATGTGTTATATTATATCATCCTCTACTTTGCTACATAGGGTGTTCTTGAGGCTGTTCGAATAAGTCTTGCTGGTTATCCAACCCGAAGAACCTATTCAGAATTTGTGGATCGCTTTGGGATATTAGCACCAGAATATATGGATGGAAGGTATTTTTTATAGTTTTACTGATAAAATTCTGTTTGCTGTTTGCGTTAATTTTGTCGAAGTTTCTACCTTTTACATCCCTTTCCATTTGCTTTTTGACAAAGTTATCACTAAACTTTGGTACATAGCTCTCTCTCTCTCTCTCTCTCTCTCCCCCCTCCTGCCCCCCCTCCTCTGCACGCTGATTCAGTTGTTTGATGAAATTTGTAGAAGGATATATGCAATGTTCCATTTGTTCTATAGCAGTAGTCTAACTAGAAGCATAATGGTGCTTTTTCTGTCTAATGTCCTTGTTTTTTGTGCTCTTGAAATAATACTACAGACCTCATCAAAATGGCCTTGGAAGAGTAGTCTGACTTATATGGAACTTAAGCAGTTTCAGTAGTATTTAAAATGGAAACTTTTTTAGTGAAAACATGTATAAATGTTGTATGCATGTTAACATGCACACTTTGGACATAGTCGCGTATTCTGTTGATATAGTTCTTTTGAGCAGCATGCTTAATCTATGTGATTTGGTTGTGGAGATTGTACTAAATATCATTCAGTCTGATTGTTGGGGAACAATGTTGTTATGTGAAAGGAATCATTGATATACCAAATGAAACTGAGGACTGCATATATCTCTTTGAGTGCTGTATCTATCTGGCTTTTCCTGCTGTATTTTCTTTGCGTATTAGATGAGCCTATCAGATGACATTCGGCATCTGTTTGAACACTTTGGACAACATAAGAATTTCTTTAACTATTTAAATTGCCGCTTGTGAAAAATTACTAACCTGTAACTTATCATCTTATTTCTTGTTAGTTACCTTCCACTCGTCATCTTTGGTATACCTCACTTTGGTTGCTGCATTTGCATTCTCACTGCACAACATACAGCTTTCTTGCATGTCTATATTGCTTATTTATTAGTTCCTTGCACCACTTCTCACCTTCGGTATATCGCACTTAGACTGCTTTATTTGCACTTTGCATTCTCAATGTACAACATATGGCCTTTGTCGCATGTCGATATCCCTGTTTTTAGTTAATAGCTTTTTTTATTCATATTATTTCTTTGCTGGCTTGCAGAATTAGTGAGAAGGCAATGACAGAGAAAATCTTAACAAAGTTGAATCTTGAAAACTTCCAAGTAAACTTTTTGCACTTGATTTTCTGAGAAATGTTATTTTGATGTAGTGAATGGAATGTGTACTGTTTTATCATCTATTTGTTCTTTGTACTCCTTGTGCAACAGCTTTGTACTGAAGTTGCTTAGTTATTCGAGTGGCTAGGTTTTCCCAAAAAATGAAACTTGGAGATCAGGTATATTGGTGTAATCTAAGCAGGAAAGCATGAACCTGAGCAAGATTTTCTCAAAATCATGTAATGTATAATATATCATAGATTTTCCCTCATGTTTATATTTGGTGTGTCTGCACCAGTAAGAAGACAAAAGAGAATTTACTTATGCTATTTAGTTGAACCTATATCTGTTTTTTTTTTTTTGGTGACCTTTAACAGTTGAACCTATATCTGTTCTCTACATACTATTTCTATTTATACTTCGATAAATATATCTTAACAAACCGCTGACAAAAATGTAATGTACTTCAATTAAATATGCCTAAAAAAAGTGCATAGTTCAATCAATTATATAGCAATATTTCTTGAATTATTATCTTAACTGTGTTATGGACAGATGATCTAAAGTCACCTCTTGTTTAGGTTTTTCTTTGTAGCCTGTTCTTTCAAATTGCCATATTCCTGAACCTACATCTTGCTTATGCAGCTTGGTCGCACCAAGGTGTTCCTAAGGGCCGGCCAAATTGGATTGCTAGACGCTAGACGTGCTGAGATTTTGGATAGAGCTGCAAAGCTTATCCAAGGCCGATTCAGGACATATGTTGCTACCAAAGAGTTCGTTCACTTGAGGGCAGCAGCAGTTTCAATCCAAGCTTACTGTCGTGGTACATATGATAATTGCCTCATAATTGTTATAATTCTTGGAAGCACCTGGATGGTTAAATTTTGTAGCTATATGAACTTGCTTGCTAATGCCATTTAAGTTGTTTATCGAATCTAACACTTTGGGAGTTGAGAATGGTGCCATAGTTTTGTTCAAGTTTCTCTGTTATTGCAATATCCAGTCCCTAAAACATTGATTTGGAAACTATCTTCCCTTGCTGCTATGTATAGGTTACTTATACTTGTGTTATGTTAATAAATTATGCTAGGTCTTTAGTTCAAGTATTACCCTTGTTCCTTACTAAATTGCATTGATATTTAAAGTGATCTATTTTCTGTTTATTCTTCTCTTAGGATGTCTGGCTCGACATATATTTGAGTTAAGAAGACAGACAGCAGCAGTTCGTAAAATACAGAAGTGCACAAGAGGATGGCTTTTACGTTGTGTGTTTTTACACTTCTACTCAGCAGCTGTAGATATCCAAGCTGGCATCCGTGGTTTTCTATGTCGCAAGAAGTTCACCAATATAAAGGAACATCGGGCAGCCATACTCATCCAGGTATATCTTTTGTATACTTAAGACGTACTACTGAGTTCCCCGTCAAATTGAGCACAATATGTTTGCCGCGCAAAACACAAAATCCTATAGCTGCACTTTAATTTTGTAGAAGTTATAGTCTCCCGCTTTGCGTTTCAAAATTGTTATCACTCGATTTCTAAACCAGTTCTTCTCAGATCCTAAATGTCAGTTATTGACTTGCGTCAAGTTACAATAATTGTTGTTTATAAAGAAATGAAGACAGTTGCAGCATTTCTTTCAATTATATTCATTAAACCTAGTTTCTTTTTAAACATAGAAGTGAACTGCGAAAAGACATGGATGTGTGTTTGGGCTCCTGCATTACTTTTTCGTTTTGGTATGGTGGGAGACTTTTTGTCAATGATGCAAGTATCACCTTAGGAACTGTGCTGTTATAAAGCAGGTGGACTTTATTTGACATGTTTGTCAAAGCTATATAAAAAGCACAAAACAGAATAGTCTCTGCGGACGCTTTCAATTAGTTCTTTGTCTGGCCCTTTTTGGTAGCAATGACTTATGGGTCATCATTATCTTAGTCGCATAAGAGTTTTAGGCGAACATCAAGCTACCTTATCGGTAAATCCAAATTAGCCATGCTCTGAGCTATAGGCAAAAAATGTTAGCATTTCTCTCTTTTTTTTCTCCAATTGTTGCATGAGTTTTTCTTATACCGGCATGATAGACAAATTATTTATATTCAAAAACAAAATAACTACGCCCATGGTTAAACATGGTGGCACCTTTATTTAGTTGTTTTGTTTCTGGTCAATGTTTCTTGATTCCTTTACATGGCAAAACTTGTGATGAACCCGAGTGTGCGTGGTATGTCAAATTCACGTTCGTGACTTCTTGGAGCTTATTCTGCATGCATCTATTCTTGATATGGCTCTCGTTTCAACAACTTTATTAAAAGAAAAAGATTTCTTAGATACTATGAATTATCACATTTTCCCATGTGTTACACTGTCTTTACTTTTTCTAAAATTTACCTGCAAAAAAATTGACAAATTATTCATATAAATTAAAATTTGTCGTTAACTTCTTATTTCTTTTCTTTTGTGGTTAGTGTTTGTTGATTTTAATGCATAAACATGTGCTGAATCCTGAGCTTTTTGTTGACTCCCTGGATCTTTGTTCTACATGCATCTATTCTTTGTATTGCTTGTGAATCTTTAGCTTTTTTTGATAATAAAAATGATTCCTTATATCCTAACTGTGCGACCTCATTTTATAATTAGTTCTTTATGAGAGATCCCTACTTGAATTTTGCATTGTAATTTCTTATATCCAGTCATTTTGATTATGAGAAGAAAAAATCAAGTGCTTTTTCTTCTTTTTTATTTAATTTTAGAATTAGTTCCTCTTGTCTTATGAGGCTTATCGTTTAACACAGTCACGATGGAGGATGTTGAAGGTACAACGTATCCAAATGGAGTATTGTTGTGCTTCTGTAGCAATTCAATGTGCTTGGAGAAGGAGAACTGCAAGAAAAGAGCTTCGGAAGCTTAAAATGGTAAACGGATAAATTTATTTGTTACGATTTGTGACTCCTAAGATCCTAACACATACATAAGCAAAGGAATAGTCTTCTCTTGTTTACATGTCTGTCTTGCATAACTGTTGGGCTAAAGGGGAGTTCATGATCCACCTAACCACAGTTGTATATCTTGCTGCTGTTGGTTCATAACAGCATCCTATTTGGGTGATCGTTTATTGATGTTATGTAGCAATCTTTTAATGTTATGCATATTCAGGATCTTCGTGTTTTTATCCGTTCATATTTGTGCTGGCACTTGAACATTGGTAGGCAGTCTGTGATGCCTAAGCTTTGGGTGTCTTATATTTTCTTTATAGGACACGACCTCTTTTTCGATTTTGGAAAGTAGTCATTGCTTTTGCTGCATCTTGCTATCTATATGTGATAGTTGATGTTGCTTTGTGTAGGTGTAAGCAATTCATGTGGTTATTTTTCTTTTCTTTAATGGTTATGACTTTGGTTGATTTGGCTAACAGGCTGCCAATGAAGCCGGAGCTCTCCGTGAAGCGAAAAACATGCTTGAGAAGAAATTGGAAGATCTCTCGTTGAGGTTAACTTTGGAAAAGAGATTGAGGGTATAGTTCTCAATCTGATCTAATTCCCGTTGTTTGGATGTATTGAATTTTGACATTGCCTCAAAAGTTTAAAAAGAAGTGGACGCTTAATAAATATGGAGTATCAGGTTCCTAACCACATTCTTTTTCTGAATCTTTGTTTTCTGATATAAATAATCTGCCTTCTTCCTGATTATTGCACGTCATTCTTAGAGTTCTGAGAATAAGCTCATTATTTTTGCTTTAGGTTAACTTTGTAAGGTATTCTATATGCCATCTTAGTTCGGGTATTTTTTGAATGCAGATAGCTAGCGAAGAGTCAAAAGCCATGGAAGTATCTAAGTTTCAGCAAGCTCTGGGATTGCTGAATGCCGAGTTGGATGCAGCCCGGCTTGCAGCAACCGGTGAACGCAATAAGAATTCATCCCTCTTAGTGCAGTTAGTAGATCTAAATAAGGTTAATGCAACACTGCAGTTGAATCTGAAAGAAATGGGAGAGGTTATGAAGGAAAATTTGCTCCTAAAGGTGAGGTTGCTACTCTGATGTCTTTTCCTGGTATCAATGAGCACCTGCCATTCGCATTTTTGGTTTATTATTTTTCTCATTTTCTTCTTAGTTTCTCATGTTCCAAAAATTGTGCAATATTTTTGCTGGACTTGGTATTGTGAATTTAACTCAGAAGGGTATTCAAATACCAGTCCTAATTGGAAGCCCAACAAGGAACGTAACTCTTGCCAGCAGATAAAGTTTGAGTATTTTAGTCGAAGTCTGCTGTCTACAGTTGGTCCGCATTTTATATTGTCATCAACGTGCTCTTCCCTCTTTGCACTTTTTATGTTTTAGTCAGTGTTTTAAATTCTGGGCGGCACATAGCGTGCCGCCTGGAATGTATCGGAGCCGGCCGGCAACGCTTTTTTTTTTCTTTAGTTTCTTTTAATAGTCGTTCATCTTCCTTTCTTTTGCGAGGAAGATGGACAGTCGCGTCCCCCGGCGCCGGCGGGCGGGACTTTTTTTTTCGTCGTGTCCGTGGGCGCGACTTTTTTTTTTTTTTTTTTTTTTCTCGTCGCGCCACCGGCGCGACTTAAGTGGTCACACGCAGAGCGCACGACCACTTAGTTTTTTTTAAAAAATAAAAATAAAAATCTTAAAAAATAACTGTTAAAATATAATAATATATAAAAATAATATTTTATTATCATCACGGTCAGCACGTCTCGAAAGGCATTTAAAACTTGGTTTTAGTCTTGCTCTTTTATTCCCATCATAGCCTTCCACTTCTTCACCTACCTTATGCGTGGATTGTTATCCAAAGATTCCAAACTTGGTGCATGTGAATTGTACTAGGTGGTAGTGTCTTAGATAGAGAAATTATTGCGTTCACCATGTCATCCCATCACCGTATGCATCTACAAGCTTTTCTTTAGAAAAACTTTCAACATAAAGTTGTAGATTTTGATGAGATATGCAACTTTGTGTAAAAAGTTTTTCCAAAAAATACTTCAAAATAGATATTTTAAGACTCCAAAATTCTCACAAATTTAAAGTATTTTTTGACGTTAAAATCTTTTAGCCCAAAACACCTATTTAGAAGCATTTTTTAGAAAAACTTTCTACATGAAAGATGTTTCTCATAAAAATCTACAACTTTTTATGTTGTTTTTAAAAAAAAAAAAAAGAAGCTTGTAGGTGCACCCGGTGCACGGATGGCGTGGTGCACTGGGTGCACCCAATATTTCTCTACTAGATTTTTCTTCCATTCCATGCTAGTTTCAGCCTGATCAGGCTTGATAGTTCATGCATGTCCGTTCATAGTTCGGTGCTGCTAGTTTGGTTACACGATTTGACAGAGTTTTCAGAACAATTGCACATCTATGGAGACAAGTAAACATTTACGTTATTCATTTTCTTTTACCTCTACTTGATCAGTAGCTGTTACCAATCTGTTGTGTAATAGAACGTTGAGCTTCATAGTATACAACTATTAGGAAATCAAACAGCAGTTGTAATCTTGTCCATTAACATATCAGAATTGACATGTAACCCTTGTGCTTATAAGATTTTTAGCATTTTTACATATATTTTGGTCGTTAATGAAGAATTCTTGTCTGCTGCAGAAGTCACTGGAGGTTTTAGCAGAAAAAAATATGGAAATGAAAGAGGAAATTTTGCAGGCTCAAAAATGTCGAGATGACGCCATCATGAAATTGCAGGATCTTCAGGCAAAATATTCAATCCATCAGGAGAACATGCAAAAGTAGGATCACATTATTAATACTTATAACTTTTATTGGACTTGCGCCTGGATACCCAATTTTGTGCCACTTAATAAAGTATCACGTCAGTTGTTATCCCTATTATTATTATGTGGCCGATTACTTTAGTAGTAAAGATGCTATTTATATATCATAATAAGTTAATGAATAAGCATACAAGAGCAAGCGGCGAAATGCATAGACAAAATTGTTATATAGGAATTGGACATTGTTATATATTGTGAAGTGAGTGTAAGTAGCAATATCTGAATATTTGATTGTTTGGTCAATTGCGTTTTCAGTTTGGAGGAGAAACTCTCAAGCCTAGAGGGTGAGAACCATGTTTTGAGACAGAAAGCGTTGAGCATGTCTCCTGCACATTTTCTTGCTGGGGTTGTCAAACCTTTCGCAGAAGTACTAACTCTCTCTCTCTCATATCATTCACTACCTTTGCTTTATATGTTCATCATTCAGCATCCTATCCGTTAGAAACATTGGATTTCGTTAGCTTATTTTATTGATTTCTGCTGATATTTTATTAACTGGGTTTACTTATGTTAACAGAAGTATTCCAGTGCTTCGGTTCTTCCAAGGTCAGCGGAAAGCCTTTATATGTAGCTACCCTGACTTTGACTCTATTGTTTCAATGTCCTTTGTGGCTGTACTAGTACACTCACTTCGTATTTTCGAATGCAGGAAACTCCTACTCCATGAAGTATGTTGCTCCTCTGCTCAGTTTTCCTGAATCACAAAAATCAAGAATGCCAATCGAGAGACATGAGGTATGCTCCAAATTCTTCAGGAAAGATTAAACTAGAACAGCTATTTGTCTATGCTATAGCAGGGTAACGTCTAGGGAGGATTCAGTAGTAACAGTCTCTTTATTAACTTTTATTTTGTGTTTTATGCCTAAATTGCAAGTCATCTTTTGCCTTTCGAAAGGTGTGCAATTGCAGAAAATTTGAGTAGATACTGCAGTTGAAGTCTCAGCATTTTTTTTTCTAATAATTGGAGTTCCGTACAGGATTATCTTGAACTACTGGATAAATGCATAAAGGAAGATTTAGGCTTTAAAAATGGGAAGCCTGTTGCAGCTTGTATAATATATAAGTGCCTTCTCCATTCACACGTATTTGAGGCTGAATGGACAACTATTTTTGACAACATCATTGAAGCCATCAATGAGGTTCTCAAGGTTAACGATACTAATACAAAAACTTTCATGAATCTTTTTGTTACTGTTTTGCTGCTACATCAATCTTAAGATCATTTTGTCTTTTAGGCAGACAACGATAAGGATATACTGCCATACTGGCTGTCTAATACTTCGGCACTACTCTGCTTCCTACAAAAGACTCTTAGGTCAAATGGGTTCCTCAAATCGCCTTCTCGGCGTTCTGCAGATGCATGGGCTATAACTGGAAGAACGCCCCATGTAAGTTCAGTTATAAACCCGTGAATGACCGGATTTTGGAGCTTTTTATATACTTATCCAACTTTGTCTGCTTTAATATGTCTTGTGTAGTTGATATGCTTGGAATAAGTTGAAATGTGAACCCACTGTGTATTTAGCAACATAGCATTTGGGCTGCTGATTTTTAGATCTCTCTTGATGTCTGGATTCTTTTTAAAAGAAAAAAAAAGTGTTGAAATAAAGTACTATATCTCTGCAACTAGCAAAGATATGAACTGTATGCTGATGATTCAAGATAGACAGCTCTGTATGCTTGCTATGTTTTATTTAGCACATAGGCCTTTTGGCAGTGAAATATGATTCCACACATGATTGATCTTATTTGAAGAATGTGATTTTTTTTTTTTTTTGTTAGCTTCTTTTCAGATAAGCTTCTTATATGCACGTAGATACTGGAGCGATTTTGCAGTATCTGTAATATTTTGACATTGTTAGCACTTATTTTTTCTTCAGGTTCTCAAATCACCAGTTAAAGTTTTTGCATCGGATGAGAGCATCTCACATGTGGATGCAAGATACCCAGCAATATTGTTTAAGCAGCAGCTAACAGCATGCTTAGAGAAAATTTTTGGGATGATTCGTGATAATATGAAAAAAGAAATATCTCCACTACTTAGTCTCTGCATCCAGGTTGTTTTTGACTTACTGACTTTACATGGATTTTGGACTGGCTAATTTTTTATTTTCAATAGAAATTTATTTTTCAAAGCCTGTGTATCATAACCACCACTGCGGTGCTAATTATTCAATAAACATGCTGTTTGTTTGTAATTTGTACATCTCAGTTTGCCTTTTTTGTTATGTTCATGCCATTTCTTGATACATCACTGTTTAACTGTTATAATATGAAGAAACAACACTCACATAGAAGAGAAAATGTAGAGACTAAGTTTTGAAATAGAGCATACCTCAGGAAGTACATAAAAACATTTATAGGCAATCTGAAGATGAGAAGCAAAGGTTAAAGACGGAATGGTCTGCTCAAAACTGAGATGGAAACTATTTTTATCTCAACGCCTGTTAGAGCTTATTGAAACTACTGCAGTCAGACAGAAATCCTGATTTGATAATTGGTTTGGCTAGCTGTTAACTTCATATGCTTCTAATGAAGGCACCAAAATCTAGCCGAGGAACCATTGGAAACGCATACAAGTCACCTGAAGGTGCTCCCCAACAGCAGCCGTTAAGCACACATTGGCACCGCATAGTTAAATTCTTGGATTCCCTTATGGACCGTTTACGGAAAAATTATGTAAGTGAGTGAGTTTTATTTATGACTTGTCTGACTCTGAATTTTTTCTTAGCAGAGCTTGCATATGCATATTCAAACATTCTCCTTGTCCACTTGTACATAAATTCTTATGTCACTTTAGGTTACTATGGACGCAGTAGTATGTTTTTAATCTGTTCTGATTCTGGTGGCCACGCATCCTACGAGAGTATAACTGTATTCATGTCCATGTTTGCATGTATATTATATTTGTATCAACTGTGCTGCGTAAAGTACGCTGGCATGTTTGTGTCAAGTATGGGACAGGCGATGTCAACGAACTTCACACAATGAAACACTGGAAAAGTGAAAAGAGCCGAGAAATGGTTTGATGACAGTTGTTAGCTGACTTTTGGACTGTAATTGTCATTTTTACAATCAGCTGTTTCTGTTCTCTTCACTTTGACTTCTTCATGTAGAATGTTATTATGTGGTTTTCGCGTGCTCTTTTTATTTTATTTTTTTTTTAAATTACTAACTCTTACATATTCTACTGGGTTTATTGTAATGCTTCAGGTACCTTCTTTTTTCATCCGTAAGCTCATCACACAGGTTTTCTCTTTCATCAATATCCAACTATTCAACAGGTAAGTTCTTTTTGCTTTGGTGATACAGCTTTGTTCTTAAGTGATAATCACATTTTGCTTCTCAGCCTACTTTTACGGCGTGAATGTTGTACATTTTCAAATGGAGAATACATTAAGACTGGATTATCAGTACTGGAGAAATGGATCTCTAATGCAACAGAGGAGGTCTACATCATGCTATTTCTTGTGTTGTAATCGTCATATGTGATTGATTTCTAAAGTCTAATTTTTTTGTAATATAGTTCGCAGGAACAGCTTGGGATGAGCTAAATTATATCAGACAAGCTGTCGGTTTTCTGGTACTGTCAAGAATTCACGTGTTAAAAGCTTAATGTTAAATGTTTTTTACTTATTGTTTTTCAGAAAGGATTCTTCAGGGGCCCCTGATGGTCCTGATACAATTAGAACTATATATTGTGCATTGGATATGTACCGCATATATTTCGTTGCACAATATATAATTCTGATTGCATCAAAAATTCCGATGGCCCTGATGAATAGGAATACTCATTTTTTTATAGCTAAGTTTTTTTTTCTTTTATATTTTTTTTTTTTGGTGAAATGAACAGGTTGTACATCAGAAGAGAAAAAAATCTCTAGAAGAACTCATGAAAGATCTTTGTCCAGTATGACCATTCCTAGTATAATGTCTTACTTCCGCATTCCAGTTTAATTCCCAACTGAAAGGAGTAATAATCTTTGTGTGCAGGCTTTAAGTGTGCGCCAAATTTATCGGATATGCACGATGTATTGGGATGACAAATACAGTACTCAGAGTGTCTCAAATGAGGTATGCCAATGCCGCCACTTGCATTTATCTTACCAGATGCTGTTCATCATTTGGGCTCTTTCAACAAATGGCAGGTAGTAGCTGCAATGAGAGAAATGGTGAGCGAGGAGTCCCAAAATGTTGTATCGAATTCGTTCTTATTGGACGATGATTTAAGGTAAAAAAAAAAACTACTCACCCCCAAAACTACCCAACAAACCACACACAATCAATCTCCACCACACACGCGCCTTGTGATCCGCACAATTCTCTTGTGATCCACAAAAAATATCAAAATTACAGATATACCCATCGTGATGTATGGTCCTGATTGTGCCACGTCAACATGTGTGATTTTTTGTGTGGTTTCTTGGGGGTGCATAGATTTTGCACTATTGCGAGCATATAGTTGCCATTACTTATATTTAATCAGTTTTGGTTGTTATAATAACCAATTTCATTATTGTGAATGCAGCATCCCATTCTCGACCGAGGACATATCGAAGGCTGTTCCTACTATAGACCCTACTGATGTCGAACTTCCTCCATCATTGCGACAACTTCCATGTGCGAAGTTCTTCATTCAGCACCTTCAGTTGCCAGCACCTTAGTAGAGGAGCTAGGATGAGAAAATATTTTGCCTTTTTATTTGCTGTCCTCCCTCGTTTGGAGGCCCTTTATATTGGAGCTATTTGGATCTGATGGTCATTTCTTAGGGATGGGTGTACATAAGATTGTCTTGGTATTCAGCTCCTGGAAGCTCATAATTCAATTCAGTTCCGAGAGCAGTATGAAAATGTTGGAGATCTTCTTCCATGCTGGTGTACTAGGAGACGATGCAATATGATTCATCTGGGCTCAAATGTAAGCAGTTTCCAAATGTACAGGAACGATTGGCCCATTATTTCTTTTTACCATATTGTCCGAATTAGTTGTATATTTGAAAAATATTGTAAATTTATATCCCAGAATGTATATATATATATATACTGCATTTTTAGCGGTACAAACTTTTCTTTTCCCAGTTTTAAATGTTGTGGGGCGTAAATTTCTAGTTTTCCCATTTGTAGAGAATCAGCGGCAATTGAGCTTTTTGATAACCGCGGTTCGTTCATATTTTCTGATGGTTGTTATACACTTAATTATATTTAGAATGGGGGAAAATAATTTGATTTTATATCAATTGCTTCTATACTTAGCTTTAGTTCTGTGGTGAGTCTTTTGTTTGTTTTGATCGTTTCGTTTACACATTATGCGACAGCAGCGTGCAGCTAAGGAGAAGATCGCAATGCTGCTGTGTACTTACGTAGTATCACGTGACGCACAGTGTACTGCAAGAGAATAAGACAGTAAACGGTTCTAAATAAGACCGGAGATGTGGGTCCGTGTGTTTCAATATAGACCATTGGTGATTAGAGATGTCAAAAAAGCTGCGACCTACTGCACGGCCGTGGCCGCATAAATAGTGCATAAATATTGACCATCGGTGATTAGCAGTCGGTATCCATACGACATTTCTAGCCTAACAAACACGGGCCGACCAGGGCTGCATAATTTTACTTTGCAAAAGCCACACTGTTGGGCTGCGACCTGAGCCGAGTGCCTACGTAGTGCAGACCTGCCCCCTCGAATAGTGCGGGCTTATCTGGCCTGCACTGCTTGACAACTCTACTTGCGATAGTATTTGTTTTTTTATTTATATGAACACTACTACAGTATATGAATTAGTACAGAGTGCAGAATAATGTACACAGCTTCTGATACTTCAAACATCAACTTTACTTCTCAAGATGGTCTATTTGGGACACCCAAACTCCACCTTGAGCGAAAGACAGCCGAAAAAAGAAACAATACAGTCTTTTTAACCTCTCTTCAAAGCTCACTAGCTCACACATAATAATTTCCTACCGCCTCGGCCCACCACGACCTAATTTGAAAGATATAACAACTAAAACCAAATAAAGATAGCATTTTCAGATTTCCATACCCTCTTTTTTGCTTAACCCACGTTGTGTAGGTCTGTTAATGAGAACGACCTCATTTGGATGGGGCGACTAGGCTGCGAAGCGCCGTGTCCTTTGGGCCTGCCTGTTTTGGGCAAGGGAGGAAGATCTTGAACTCTATCACGCTCCTTGCCGTTCCCAATCCCATTGTTCTCGCGTTTCGTTGATGTATGACAGGCTGAATTTGCTGTCCTCTTAGAAGTACCACTTCCGATGCTTTTTGATTGGTTGTTGTGGGGCTTCTCCCAAATGTTCTTGTGCGCAAGGATGTTCTTACGTTTGCGGGTGAAAGCATTCTCTGGTTTTCCAAGGTCTTTAGCAGAAGAAGATGAGCACACCGCATCCATCAAGCTCGTGAAAGATTTTGATTTACCGTTGTAAAAATTAGATATTCCCTGCCTGAAAAAGATCCAATTAGTAACGACAAATCAAATTTCTTTTTTTTTTTTTGGGCTATTAACTCGATACAGTTTCGAGAATAGTGCATCATCGAAAGAGCTACTTTCAATACTTGTCTTTCAAGTTTGTAACTCTTTGTTTTCTTTCCCTACCCATGAAGAGGCTTAAAGATCTTTGTTTAAGGTACTTGCAATAATTATCCGTCAATGATACACAACGAAAATTCAGTCAAAATCATTCCCGGAAAATATAGAGTACTACCTGTATATTTTAAGTTATACTAAAAACAGTTATCATGAAAGGCCAAGAATAATTGACGTGTATTGATAATTATTCTTGGAATTTGCTAGTGTACACAAGGATTAGGGATGTTCATATCCAGGTCGGACTCGGTCAAGTCAGACCCCAACCCAACCCTAATAAGGAAGGATTTCAGCCAACAAGGCCTGACCTGACCGGCTCAAGAGTATCCGATCCCAACCGAGCTAATTTAGGCCCAGTTTAGTGGAGTCGCGTTGGTCAGGTATACCGTATATTTTATTTTTATTTTTATTTTTTAGTTCTTTGACTGAGCTAGTAATGCCCTCAAGGAACTATAAGCAACAAGAATACTGAGCCATAGCCACTATACAGTCAAATGATCAAACTATAAATAACAGCACACAGTGAAAAAAAAAATGAAGAAAGAGAGAGAACAATAAAAAAAAGCAGCTTAGTTCATAAATACATTCTTTTAATAAACAAAAGTCACCGAACAAAATATAACGAGCAAAAAGGAAAATCACTGTAGAATATACCATGTATCTTAGCTCACAATAACTAAAAAAGGCCATTATGATCGCGTCAACGAAGTTCAACCACTCAAATCGACCGACACAAGTACACGGGTTAAGCTTTTATAACTGACCCGTATACCAGATAAATCCGACAAGGTTGGATCGGGTATGGTCTGTGGGTCGGGCAATATTCTGGACATCCTCAATGAGGATCTCGTGTACTAAACATTCTTGGAAGTGTATCATGCTTACACGATGTTCTCGTGGTTACTACTAATAGCAAGTGATAGCTGGCATCATACCAGCTATCACTAATATCGTTACTCCAATGCATCAAATGATATAACAAACTCGCTCCCATCCTTCTTTTGTAACACTAAGAAAATCCAGCAATTCAATTATTGAATCAAGATCCTGAAGGTCTTTAAATTTTTAATGGTGAACATTAGATTTTCCTTGTGATCCATGGAATCATCCACCCTTCATTTTTGGAACGTTGTATAAGAAGTATTCACTTAATTTGCCACAGTGTTGGTATAAACATGCATTGCACAAGACTTCGATGGTCTATGGTTATTGATAGTAGCAATTTACCAATAGTCGAAACTTCATACCAAACCTAAATCCTTCAACCTAATAGCCCAATAATAACCATGACTTTGATAGTTGTGGAAACATTGATACCAATATGCTATAGACCCTCAAAACTAGACAAATTAACCCACTCCCAGAACAAATTTCTTGCACCCCCTACAACAGAGAAAAAAAATCATTAAAAAAACACTAGTATTCATTTTTCGCACTGATGATCGAAGCAACGCATGAGAATCGATACGGATTACCAAAGAAATAAAGAACAAAAAAGTATCATGATCACACATAATTAGGAAATATATTATAAACCAAACGATTGAATCAATGTACCTGATGGGAAGCGACTCCAAGAGCGAATCCATGGCGGTTAGCGATCCCTTGCACGCGCTCTGGACCTCGTCCTCTTCCCCTTCGCCGGAGCCTTCACCGCCGGCGAGTCCATCAGATACATCGCTGTTTGTCCCTATAGACGACGAGCTCGACAGCGAAGAGCCAACCGGTGGAGACGACGAATGCCGCTGCTCTTCTTCCGGTTCTGCGGTCGCCAGCGGCTCGTATGTCGGGCCGCAGACGCCGGCTATTCCAGCCGGAGAACCTCTGATCCTCCTCAGCGCGATCGACATCCGTCCGATCAACGAGAATCAGCAAGGATGGACGGCAATGATTGATCCTCCGGCGAACAACAAAAAGTAGAGAGAGAGAGAGAGAGAGAGAGACGAGCAAGAAATGGAGTAACGAGACAGAGCAGCACTTATTCCAAGTGGGTTCAGATAAGGAAAATGTTTAGTCTCTTGCACAGCGGACGATATTATAAATGTTTTTTATTAATGAATTAGCAATAATTTTTAAATTTGCTAAAATTTAAAATTATAAAATTCTATTTAGAAATATTTTAATCAAATTTTAAGAATAAATATTAGAGATTAAATTATTTTTTATATTTATTTTTTTTTTTAAAATATTTATAATAATACAAATGCGTCTCAGATAAATTTTATATAATGATTAATTTAAAAGAATTTTGAATCAATGGCTAATTTGAAAACATTTTTGAAATAGTAGATAATTTGTAATCTTCCTTTCAAATAATGCAAAGTATATTGTACTTGTAATTTATTGTAAAAAAGTTATGATAGTTGTAAATATTTCTAGGTCAAGTGGAGTCTATTAACCTAACCAACTACAAATAAATTCGAAGTTTCAGTAACCATTTCTTCACCTGTGGCTTTACATTCTTATTACTTGCATTAGAAACAGTGAATTAATTATCAGAATAATTCCAGAAAAATCGAATATACGAAATTGAGCCGCCAACAAATTAAAAAAAAAGTAATTACGTTGCACATATTCGGCCATACCAAGTTATATAAAAAATCGATAATGTTATGTAGGCATTTAATTAAGGAATGGATAAGATTATTTTTTTTTTATGAAGAATGGATAAGATTAATAACAATAATATGGTAGCTGTCAGAAGAGGAGTGCTTCCGTGTCTGGAGAGTTTGACCCAATATATTCTAGGACATCGTGTAAATACTGGATTTTACAGATTGCAATATAACACTCCAAATAAATCGGATCAAAGTGGAAGTTTAGTTTGTCTTTTCTTATATTAATATATTATCATTAACTAGTAATATGCGGATATTCTGTCCTCTAATATATATATATATATATATATATATATATATATATATATATATAGAAATAGACTAATCTCCACTCGACAGGAGCTCGGCCCGCTCCTGTCGAGTCCGTAGCCGTTGGATCGCGGCGATCCGACGGCTGAAATTCGACCCGAGCTCTTCAAAAACACGCGCGTGATGTCAGCCGTCGGATCGCCGAGGTGATCCGACGGTTGAAACCGATCCGAGCTCTTACAAAACACGCGCGTGATCTCAGCCGTCTGATCGTCGCGATCCGACGGCTGCTGAGTCGACAGGAGCGAGCCGTGCTCCTGTCGAGTGGAGATTAGCATCTCTCCTATATATATATATATATTATATATATATATATATATATATATATTATATATAATATATATATATTGGGAACTCACCAAAAAATTTAACAATTCATATGATTATAAAAATAAAATTTGGAAGAATTTTTTAGAAAATTTTTAATGTTAAAGTTGTAAAATAATGAGATTTATAATTTTATGTTTATTTTTTTTTCAAAAATATTCTTTTTTAAGTAAGTTTGAATCTACAGGACATTGAGGGAGAGGATACATAGGAAAAAATACACATAAAGAAATAACCAAGAAGTTAAAAGCCCAAGCAGTTCCTAAGGAAGATTGTGGTTTGCGGAACGAAATTAACAGTCTTCACTAATAACAGGACAACGAACGGCAAGTTCAACATCGATAGAATATTCACCAGCCGTTAGCTAGAAAATATGTCATCCTACTACATTCAACAGAGCAATTACCAGCTAAAAGAGGTGGTATGAGAGCGCTGTTCTCTCAATCATCATCAGAAGTATCTAAGTACGCTAAATCTAGATATCAACATATTTGCATCATCATCATCTATTCATGCATTTGCGGTGTAGATACTCGTACCTCCTATTCATTCGCATTCGACCGCTGCGATCCTCAAGTTCAGAATAGCACAAGCTGCTGCTACCTCTTCATCCTCCTCAGCATGTTCGACCTCGAGATCCTCACAAGCAGCAGCTCTCTCTTCATCCTCCTCAGCATGTTCGACCTTGAGATCCTCAAGTATAGACTCCAGCCCGTGGTCCACGGCACACCCATCAGCAGGAGTCTCTACTTCTGGAGATTCCTCTTCGTCTTCCAGGCCATCGCCATCAGCATCATTCTCATCCAAAGGTCCGAGTACATCCAAAGTTTTCTTGCCAGCCTTCAGGATAGCCTTCACTTCATCAATCCCTTCGTCGGATATTGCATTGCTGTTGATGTTCAGCAACTTGAATTGAGGCTTCGATGCAACCGCGCTGGCCAGGCACTTAGCACCAGCTCTCATTATCATATTTGCACTGATATCAAGCTCATTCAGCTTATGGTGGCCCACTTCCAGAGCTTTTCCGATAAGAACTGCACCATGGTCCTTCAGTTCGTTCTCAGCTAAAATCACCTTTTCGAGGCTATCCTTTGAAGCTACACACGCAGCCACGTAACTAGCGCCTGCAGCTGTAATTTCATTTCCACTCATGTCAATGACTTCAAGCGAAGCGGCAGAATCTTTCAGGGCATTGGCGATTGCTACAGCTCCCTCATCCTCTAAATTCAAATAGCTCAAGTAAACCTCCGTAAGACAACTGAGCCGCTTAAGAGTTTCAGCAAGAGCTTTCCCAGCATCTACACCAAAAATGTTATCCCGTAGGTCAAGCCTCTTCAGTTTAGAGCAGCTCTTCAAAGCTTCAGCCAGAGCAATCCCACCCACCGAGGCCACACGTGTGGAGGAGCATCTGAAGTCCTCTAGTACAGGACAATGCTTTAACATCTCAGAAATTGCTAAAGCTCCCTGATCCCCCATCATATTGTTATGGAAATGTAGGATCTTGAGCTTATCAGTTGATGGAATCAATTTGCTTACAGCCTCCGCTGCTGCTTCTGATATCCCATCATTCATTAAGAAGAGCTCCTCTAAACTGCCCTGGGATTCTAGAAGCGATCCAAAAGCTTTTACACCCTTCTCTCCCAACGCATTGTCAGAGAGGTTCAGAGATCGCAGAGCACAACCACTCAAAGCTGATGAGAATATCTTCATCACTTCAAGAGCAGCATCCTCAGGCCTTCCAGCGATGAAGTCTGAAAGGTCTACATCTATCAATTGCCCTCTGAGGGTTTTAAGGATGGGTTCTGCAATAAGAGCTGCTTCAACCCCAAAGCTTTTGTTACTAAAACATATCTTCTTATAAGAGTTCCCTTCCCTTGTTAGAGGTTTCAATAGCTCAGAAGCCTTCTCACCATCAATAAAACCACGATCACCAACAGATATATCAAAAACAGTTTCACTCAAAGCACAACTCATATCAACCTTGGTCACATCTCCACCTACTTTTATCTGTGAGCCAGTTATGTTTGATGCCTGATCCATGTTGGCATTGGTAACAACCCCTTCCTCTTTTGCATGTGAGCTAGTTTTGATAGATGCAAGATCCTTATCGACGCTGACCACAGATCCCTCATCCTTCGTACGCGACCCTACTCTGTTTGATGCAGGATCCACAGTGACTTCGTTCACACCTACCTCCTCTTTTGTATGTGACCCTCCCTTAAGAACCACCAGCATGAGCCTACTTGTATCCTTGGCATAGAGCCGCACCGCCAAACTACCATCACCGTCTTGCTCTTTCTCAAACTGCTTATTTGCAGCATTGAAGCATTTCTCCTCTATTTCCTTAGCTACTATTTCAGCCTCAGGTTTGGATAAGGTACCATGCTCCTTTGAAAAAATAGTTTCCATGGAAAGATTTCTGGCCATCCGCTGCACCAGCATGGTTCTTGTGTTCTGACTGGGTGGCCATAGCTTGATCGTAAACTTGATAGGATTCTTTGTCCCTGTAGCACTCTCCATTAGATACCCTGCTGCGAAACTATAATCAACAATTAGGAGCAATGTTATTATTTTAGATTATAAGAATGCCATAAGGATTAAATCCAACGACACAATCAAAGCCAACAAAAACAACAGAACCTAGAAATCACAGATCATAGGACTAAATGAATCACTCTCTACAACGACCAAAATCAATAAACGTACATTATCATAAATGAACAAAGAGATTCCTGACGATATATGACACAACTGTACACTGAGTCACTGACTTCTCTCGAAACATTATTAGAAGCTATTGGACATGGAAACTTACTGAGTTACTACAACCATCTAATGATTGTTGTATTCTACAAAAACCAGCGCAGTAAACAGGAGTAAAGAAAAAGAATGAAAGCATAAGCATATTAGGAATATCATGTAAACAGAGATAGAAGCTGGTAGAACAAAAATGGCTTGATGTAGCATAAGAACTAATCTACAGGTTGAAGATAACAAGAAATAGCAATACAAAGGGGGGCAGTGAATGCATCATATGATTAAGTTGTGGCTTTCCTAATATTAATTAAAAGAGGTGGAAAAACTGATACGAACATGCATAAGGAGCACCAGTGTGGAAGTCAAATCGGGCCGCCCTAGCACTGGCTCGATTTGACTTCCTCACTGGTTGCTTCTTATGGATGCTCTAATCATAACATCTACAAAATTGTCCATTAAAAGAGTGAAAACCTATTCGAAACCAAATTTCATGCCTCCTAACTGCCACACTTAGATCGGTACATCGATCATTTAATCTCTAGCCTAGTAATGAGTATGAGTCTGAATCTGACCTAGTAATCCGCAATACAAAGCTTTCAATTACATCTGCAGATCCTATCGTAAGTAATTCACAGAAAACTCTAAAACATACCCAACAGTAGAGCAAGCATCAAAACTAAGTTAATCATCAGAAACGAACCGTAGTCGATTCTACCACAACTAGCAATCACACGAGCACAATGCATATACATTATGAGGTAAATCAATGGATTAGGAAACTTCAGCTGCCGTTAATCTAATCATCCGACAGAACACCTTCGCCCGATCAAAGAAACTTCAATAGTAGAACAAGAATGAAAAACAAAATCACTAAACAAAGAATCAAAATCTACAGTGGAACAACGATCAGATCTCAGATCGAAAAACTTACAACTAACAAACGATCAAAGAAGATCGCCGACAATCGGATTGAAGAAACGCGAAGTGGGAAGAGCGAGTGAATCAGTTTTGATTTTGAAATGTGAAAAGCAGTTAGCTTCTCTTACGTGTATATATACACAATACGCGGACGGTTACGATCGGTTCGGTTATCACGTGAGATCCGCACCGGTGTTAATGATAATTAACCGCAAGTCACGTGACATGGCACGAGCCGCCCGTGGTGGTCCAAATTCGCACGCTACGTGATAGTAGCCGGTCACATTACTTTTGTACAGTGTTGCGGTGCTAATATATAACGTGACGTTTAGTTGGTAAGTTAGAATCGAAATTGGTATCGAAATTAAAATGCAGTGAAATCGGATTGTGAATGACCACAAGTTGTATAACGTTTGGTACATTACGGAATCGGAATCAAATTGCAGGTAAATTTTCTAATTCTATTCCGGTGGAGACATCCGGTAATCAGAATTTTTTTAATAACATGAATCAAATTCCTATTCCATACGGTTACAATTCTAATATTCTCTCAACCAAACACCTACAATCGAAATTGGTGGTTACGATTTTCATTCCATGCTGTTAAAATACCAACCGAACACCCCATAAAAATTTTCACCAATATTTTTGAATATAAAATCATGCTATGATAATGTCTGCACTTTATGTCTTATCCGTAGTAGACACCAAGTCGAAATTTTACTATATTATTGCAGTCTAAATACACACAAGCATGTACTGAGACTAGAACTATATTCAGAGAATATTTAGCTGAGTTACACGCACATGCAAGAGAAATTTTGTCTGAATTATCAGAAAAATTGAATAAAATACATGTAAGTTGTTAAATATAATAGAGGAAGAGATTACTTGATTGAAAAAAATAAGACACATTACAATGAACTCATTATATAGACTTAAGACTTAACCATGCTTGACCCATACTTGATATGGGACAAACTCCTAATACTTGACACTCATTAACTCTAAGTGGGCTTTAACCCATAACACTCTTAACATAAGTTATACGAATATGAAAATCCTCGTACCGTTAATAATTCCACTATTATGCTGGCCATGGCTAAGTGGCGTTGACTATAAACAAATACCGCAAGTTGAGATCATATACTAAAAAGGATGCTAATGAATGCCCTCATTAAAGCCCAACTAAATCTCGTAAACAAATACTGCAACTTAGGATTACATGGTACCAAAAAGGATGCTAATAAATGCCCTCGTACATTAAAGACGTACTAATTGTTTCTATTATTTCATGTTACATATTCTATAATCAAATTTGGTAGAATTTTATGAATCTAATAAGAAGTTCAGCAAAATCTTATTGAATTTTGCAGGATCTTCCGATTGAGGCGAATGCCCTGTATTCTTGATGATATCTAATTTTGCATTTTCACCGAGCTTCCTGCATTTTGAATTACTTCGAGTTAAATTGGTCTCCCAAATTGATCGAAGAAAATAAATAGGAAAAAATGAGGTAATTAAGTGGTTACTTCTTTATCTCAAAAGCCTTGTCTACCAAAAATACTTGATCTTGATCTCCCCATATGATTAGAACTTCCTGCAAATCATGATCATCAGTTTCATCACTTCAACAAAACCTTGAAAACATATGGGTTTTTTATATTTCAGTCTCTCACTTTTGAAAACGCAAATCAGCCCCTGAAAACGCGTTTAAATACATTTTCAGGGCTGATTTGCGCGTTTCCAAAATAAGTGGGCCGATTTGTAATTATCTGAAAAAATATTTGATAATATATATATAATATATATAAACAAATTAGTAAAATTATGTTAACCTGTGGTAAAGGAGTTAGGAGTTCATCTTGCATATCCAGGGAAATTGCCTCCAACAGCTCCAACTTCTCTTTTCTATTCTCATTGAGAATCTGCAAGTTTTGAAACTGTTAAATGTTTCTATTTCTTCAAAGAAAAGCTCCTGATTTTCTTTTTTCTTAATTTTATTTAAGTTCGGTTCGAACTCAATAATTGTCATCTTCGAGTCGAGTTCGAATATGAAAAAAGTGATTTTAATTTTTTGTAAACCAATAACTTTCCGGTGAAAGTGAAATTATATATTCTGAAGCATTACTAACTCGTATAATGTCGCCGAGGATGAAGTCAGGCATGAAGCTAGGCGGGCGGTGGACGACAGCAGCCACGAGCGCGCGCAGCTCCGCCGTTCCCGTGGGCAGCAGGAGGTCGGACACGTGCCGTACGCCTGCGCGCTCGGCCAGCGCTCGATCATCTGCCTCCGTCTTCAACAAATCCGAGCTGGCGATGACCACCTTGTCAACCCTCTCCTTCCCCAGCTGCTTCGCCATGCGGTACGCCACGAACCCTCCATAACTCGTCCCCACGATCGAGAACTTGTTAAGTTTTGAATGATCTTTCAGTATGATGTGCATGAGTTTGGACACGCATTGGGCTTGGAAAGATATGGAGCGAGCGGGGGAGCGGGTGGAGGAGGAGCCGAAGAAGAGGAGGTCGGGGACGACGAGTTGGAAGTGGGCGGAGAGGTGGACGAGCTGAGACTTCCACTGGGAAACGGAGCTCTGACCGAAGCCATGGATTAGGAGAAGCAGAGGCTTCTCATCAGCACTATCATTATTAGGACCGAGAAGAGAGGAGGAGAGGTAGCAGTGGATGGTGGTGTCGGAGTCGACGGAGAAGGAGTGGGAACGTAGGCCGCCGGAGAAGATGATGTAGTGGCGGAGGAGAAAATCCGTCCATGAAACCAACCCCATGATGTTAATTAATTTCCTGCCTGGTTGATCCACCAATGTGCCTCTGTTTATGTAGTTAGCTTAGCTACCCCCAAGGAGCGTGCAATGGAGTCGTCTTGCACGACATTTGTCAACATTTCTTTTTTTTTTTTTTAATTATTATAATAAACATTTTCAACATTTTTCAACATTTTGGAAACTAATAATAGTTTTTAATACTCGTCGCTCCAGGATAGCTCCTGGAGACGCTCTCAGCTTGGGTGTTAGGAGATGGATAGTGACTGCAGGTGCGATTCCAGGAGCGAGACGTACCTATTCTGGTGTTGATTTCTTTTGGAAATAAAGGTGCGTAACTGCGTAAGCTTCTAGACTACCTGCCGTCAGTCAAATACCAATTTGGGGGAAAAAATTTGTTTTTTTTTTTAGATGAAAAAAAAATTGTATTAGGTATGTGCCGTTTGAACTTCCGGTGATAAATATTTGAGTGTATTTATATATATATTGATATCCTTATATTAAAATTAAAAAAAAAATATTTTAAAATTTAGAATGATAATTTTATGGCTTCTTAAAATGATAATTTTATCATTTTATAGTAATAAATGATATGTATACAAAATATAATTTTAAATTAAAAGAATATAAAAATATAATTTAGATTATAAAAGGTATAAAAATGTAAATGTTTCTAAATTATGCTATTCCAGCATCAGCCAAAGATGAATGTTCGCATAACAGGACCGGAACGGCCAATTCGACCGGAAGTCGACCCCTATATGTTCCCATTTGAGACTTTGAAGCAGCTAGAAGCTTGATTTAGCGTATAAAATTAAATAAAAAATATTAAAAATGCAAAAGAATAAAGAAACTTAGAAAATGTGCACTTCATCTTTGTGACCCCCGAAATGCAAATTTTATAAAATTACACCCCTTAGTCTTTCGAATAGAAAGAATCCCCAACAGTACTTCTCTGATTTTTCAACCTCAATAAAGATGAAAATAATTGTTCACCATGCAAAGTTAAATGAATTTCCAATCAAGAGCTAAGATTGGGAGGAATTTTTCTTTTTTAACAAAAAGAATGATTTATACGTATAAAACATAACTTTTGAACAATCGAAAGGCCCTCGATCGTCGATGACATGAGGCTCGTAAGAGGTGAAGTAACCAAACAAGCGCAAAAGTCCAGATAAAGTCGAGAATCCACTAGGGTCTACAATTTCCCCTCACTATTTTTTTTTTTTTTTTTTTGGTTTTTGTTTTTGTTTTTTTGTTTTTTTTTTTTTTAATTTTTATTCTTGTTATAATCCCTAATACTTAAGAAGAAGAGTGTTGGATTGCGAAAATGAATGGTATTTATAGATGAGGTTTAGACGGTTACTTATTCTTCCTTTTTTTTAGAAATAGACTTAACTTTTTCATTTTTATGTCCTTAAGGTGATCAATTACGAGGCAACCGGTAGCGACACCATGGCTCGGATGTGCCAACCTTGGCCTTTCTATCTGATTGTCAGCATACCCTATCAGGTTGGCTTCCTCTAGCAAGTTCGGCCGATGTCATTACTTGGTCTTGGTAATAGACCGAGCCTGTTTATTGAAAGCCTTGGCCCATCTAAAAGTTATACGGATCCCTATTCCATGATATGTTTTTAGATAGACTAGATTCTATCTTTTGTTCACAAGTGGTAGATCTGATCTCGTGCTATATTAGTTAGAAAACCTCGAACAATATGTACAACAATTTGCCATATACCTACAAACATAACCGTGAGGATAACCCGTCTAAAAAAAAAAAAGAAAACAAAACAAAACACGCAGCGATGCAAAGGCGGTCGGCAATTAGAATGCTGTTTGTTAAAATTAGTGTGAAGATCTACATTTGATACAAACACAAAGGAATATGTACATCTACTTCATAAAAACGGAGAGCCGCATGAACCAAATATCCACCTACGATATCAAATAAAATCGATTAAGTGAAGAGATATTCTTTGTTAATTGATAGTTTATGAATTAAAAAATATTTAGAAATTTTTTTATGATTTTGATATGAATTTGAATTATGCAAGATGCATGTCACACATATAATTTGATATGTATAATTCAAATTGTATTTAGGACTATCATATATTATGATAAATAGCAGTGATGTTCTGACAAATTGAATTTTTAATATGTTACGACGATAACTCGAATAAGGACCGGTTACGGATTTTTCACGCTAATCTCAAAAAAAAAAAAAAAAAAAAAAAAAAAAAGAAGGCTAAAAAATGAAAATTGAATGTTCCATCACATTTGTCACCGGCGTTCTCAGCTATCCATTTTCAATCCCCGCATAAACCTTCACTAAACCCCGCAACCCTCCGCCGCTTCCGCCGCCGGCGATGGATTTTAAAAATTTCCAAGAAACCCATGGAATACTTCTCGCCGCTGCCGGCGTTCCATCATCGCTGCACCATCATCTCCACCGCAAGCTCTCATCCGAGATTTTCGACGGCGGGGACTTCTTCACCGTCGAGCCGGTCGCAGGCGGACGACAGCGCCGACTCATTCTCTCCTCGCCACGCCCTCTCGCTGCCGAAACTGATCTCTTCCTTGTCGACCATGCCTGGTCCTTCCGTCTTACCCAGGCCCTTGCGCAAGTAAGAAATGTGTGCAATTTTTCGTATGGTCCATAAAGTAATTGCTTGTTCGTTTGTGGTTGCAGCTCAGGGATGTGCCAGGTCTAGCGGAGCGGATGGCGTCATTGATGTGTGTTGACTTGGATTTAGAAGAAGCGTCAGAGGAGGTGGTGGATGAGGATCGTAGTAAAGGGAGTGCTTGGGAGATTATCGAGATGGAGATGGAGAAGGTGAAGGAGATTGGTGGTGACGGTCCGACCTGGTTGGAGCTAGAGGAGCTCGGTCTTGATGACGAGACATTCTGCTCGCTTGACTTGGCTACTAGATTTCCGGTCAGTTGTTGCATCAGAACTTGATTTTCCTTCTAACTTGATAAGTTGGTTCTTCAAGTTACTAAATTTCCGGTCAGTGCTTGGGAGACATTCTTTCACTATCTTACGATTTTCCATTATATGCTTATCTGCTAGAACCTGATTGCTCTTAATCTTTGGGGAAACAAAATCAAGAATGTAGAAACTATAACGAATGAAATCACGAAATGCAGAAAATTGAAAGCACTTTGGCTGAATGAAAATCCAGTTCTTCAAAGTCTGTAAGTCTTCTAACTTTTGGATCAGGATCTTTTTTCATCCTCATAAGCAATCTGACACATGAGGTTGCAGTAAACCTTTATGAACTTCTTGCATATGGAAATAATCAAGAAATCTTTAACAATTTCAGTGACGATAATATCAGACGTGCAATTCTCGAGCATCTTCAAAGCCTGGAAGTTTTTAACTCATCTTTCGTTCTTAATTCTGCTGAGTGGGCCTTGGGTTTCTGTGGAGTTATTGTTGGGATGGAAAATCCAGCTTTCACATGCACCACTAAGATGCTGGAAGGCATCCAATCGCTTGATCTGTCAAATAGATGCATCAATGAAATTCCCAAGGTCTGATGTACAATGCTTGTTGCTTTGTTTGGTTTTGAAGTTTTGTTTCTTAGCTGTTGAAATTAATATGTATCAAAGTTACTAATGGTATTCTTTTTTTTATGAACGTTTAACTGAATGCCTTTTAAAACTCAGGCCTTTTCTCCAGATGTAATGCCATCTCTTTCTCATTTAAACATCAGAGGAAATCCGCTAGAACGGTCATCCATTAACTGCTTAATGAAACTTCTGGAAGGATTTTCCTCTTTACAATCTCTGGAGGTAAACTTCTGGATAAGTCTTTTCTCTCTTTCTAAAAAGATGCTTATTTCAAGTTTTTTTGCCACCACTGACATGGTACTACTTTTAGGTTGATATTCCTGGTCCACTTGGAGATAGTGCAACTCGAATAGTTGAATCTCTTCCCAGGCTTTCTTTACTGAATGGTGTCAGTGCCTCGTATATTTTAGAAAGCAGAAAAGATGTTATTGATTCAATGCTCCAACCCCGATTTCCAGAATGGAAAGCTGAGGAACCCCTTGCCGATCGGGTAATTGCGGCAATGTGGTTATATTTGATGACATATAGACTGGCTGATGAAGAAAAAATTGATGAAACATCAGTATGGTGAGAGCGGAAGTGCCTCTTAGCTGTGCTAATATAATTGCTATATTTTATGCATTTCGGAAAACCGTAAAATCCTATGCTCTCTATTTCAGCGACAGGGTTATCCATTGGGATCATTAAATGAACCTTATATGGACTGCCATTGATCAGATGGCTTTTTTTCACAGTAAAGTTCAAAATAATCTTAGAAGCCATGAGGTTCAGTTTCAGTCATTAATAAGCTATGCATATCTAAGTGTTTATCACACTGTTTCTTCTAGGCTGGTTGTTTTAGAGAAAACTCATTATTCTCATAAGCTGATAGCCTGATTGGCTGCATGGTTATTTGGAACCAAAACTAGGAATTTGAGGCATTCATGGAACATTCTTTGCAAGTTCTTCAAAATGTTCTTTGAGAAACCTAACTGAGTCTTACTGGTTTACTTACTGTTGGAAATTGCATTTCTTCTCTCTGTCTTTCTAGTTATTGAAAATTCCCATTTGCAAATGCTTTGTTGTATGGAACTAGGAGGTCCAGCCGTCAACTTTTCTTGATATGCCTGAGCTTCGTATATTTCCTTTCAACGGTGAACATATCTATGGTACATCACTACTCCTGCAACCGAGTGGCTATACCTATGGCCTATGCTGGAGAAAGGAAGTTGGGTCTCATTCATCAAAGCTAATATCATACATTGAATCTTGAATATATATTACAATTGGCATCATGTGGCTACTGTAGTGCACGATGTCATATCTATAAAACTGAGTACATGCACATGGATTATGCAGCATATACTTGTCTATAGAGGCATGTGATAATTTGTTATAAATTCTTCTAGGTATGTGATGGATGAGCTTGGTTCAGCTTTGCGTCATAGTGATGAGGCAAACTTTAGGATAGCTCCTTTTCTGTATATGCCAGAAGGGAAGCTGGGAACTGCAGTAAGGTGTCACTTTTCTGTTCTTAGCATTTTCTTTTGAATTTCCACTATATGCCTTTTGGGTTATGTTTCAATTTGTGCTCTTACTAAGTTCCGTGGATGTGTAAGTTGTTCTAGGGATTCACCATATTCTTTCCTATTTTGGCAGAATATTGTTAAAACCTGTATTTGTTGTTTGGCTTAGCTAGGGGATATATGTAAAATGTATCATGCTGGTTGGACAACTATGTGTTCATCCTTCCAATAAGTAGGCAATTTGCCATTGTTTATTAGGAATTAGTTTTTCAGAGATTCATGCATTATTAATAAGGATATTAAGAAACTTTCCTTTAACAAAGTCTATGCAGCATCATGGGGCTCCTTATGAACAAATGAATTACTTTTTGCATCTTGAACATAGTGATTGCCTTTTCACTAAATACCCCTTACCATTTGGTGCACTTAAATAAACTAAGGCTTTGCCGTACTTAATTCACGAAAAGCATCACCTTTTTTTTGTATTTCTTGCAACAAATCATCTCTCGCCTAGGAAGTACAAGTTATCTAACACAAGAAAAGGCATTCTATCAGTTATTCGGTGTTATGGCCCATCCGGGATGTCCAGAGTGGAGAGGAATGCACACGTGATTTCTTATTTGGCATTGGAGAGGACAAGCAGCGTTCGGCTAGGCTTACAGCTTGGTTTCATACACCAGAAAGCTATTTCATTCAGGTAAGTTGCTTTTGTTGAGGATCCAGAAAAGTATCATTAGTTGGTTCTCTAACGATTCGTGCTTTTACTAGGAGTTCAAAAGATATTGGAAACAACTCGAAACAAAACATCTTTCTTCAAGTATTCTAGATGAACCATCAACTAACAGTACTGCTCAAAATGACGGCCGTCTGCTTAGGGTCTATACAGATGTACCTCAAGTAGAAGAATTTTTGACAAGACCTGAGTTTGTGCTTAGTAAGTACTTCTCTTTTCTCATTGTTTAAATTGCAATTTTTGAGTTTTAATGTTGTCATCCTGCAAAACATCCTTTATAGATTCATATCCATTTTCTTTTGGTTGCATATTGATGAATAACACATTTAGTTAACTCAAAATGATTTGTTAAAAGTATGTATATTGAAGTATGCTGGGAGCTTCTATGTATATTTGTTAAAAAGATGCTCTTAATATACACCAAGGATGTTTTTACATCTTCTGGAAGCCTGTAGGTAGACTAAAGGCCTGGAATTATTTTGGTACTTTTCCCAAGTACGTTTTAAGTGTTTTCTTTTGAATGTCACGTTTCTATATCATAAATTATAGAACTTAGAAGCCTTATCTCTTTCTCTTTGCTATTTCAACATTGCAAAGTTTTACAGGATTCTCTAATGTTGTTTATTAGTAATGTATCATCGTAACCCCTTTTTGTTACTTTTTTAGCTTATTCTGAATTAATTTTAGTACTAACTATAGCTTATAGGGCTGCATGAGGCTAACCATGTACGCAAGTCGACAGAGAACCGCAGTACATCACAATGGCATGCACTGGACTTGTTGGGTATGGTCAAGGTTTTAGGTGCCGGGCGGCACTCTCGGTGCGGCCCAGCACGTGAGGTGGAAGCACGGAGATGGCATGCTGCACGCATGGCCATTTTCCGGCCGTGCCGATCTTCCTTCTCCTTGCGAGAGAAGGAAGATGAACAGCAAAGGTCACACATAGTATGTACGTGCCTGCATGACCTTTTCTGGTCATGCGTCTGCGCACGAGCCGAAAGGTCACTGGCAGATGCACGACCTTCAGATCGCGTGCATCTGCGCGGTCTTGTTAGGTCATTCCTTATATTATTTTAAAATTTAAATTATTTTCACATATGACATTTCCTTCTTTATTCGATTCAATAGCATCATCAAAAAAAAAAAAAACAATGAATTAGTAATTGGTAACGTAATTGGTAACATGATACACTTGTAGATGGTAACATGTGCCACTAAATATACGATCCCTGTAATTTTCACAAAAAATTAATAGATTTCAATAATTTTGGGTTATAGATCTCTTCTTGCAGCCACGTCAACAGTATATGTGTCGGTGATTTATATAGTATGTACTTTTGATACGTGATTTACATTTTTTGTCTCCAATAATTCATTAATATTTTTTTATAACAATTTTATATTATTGCTCACATAGCACATATTTTATCATTTATAAAAATATTTTAGAAAATAAAAATTGTACGGATCAGCACGCTTGGCTCGTCTCGAGTTTGAAATTTACCAATACTCGTAAGCACGGCACGGAAAACATTGGGTATGATCACAACCCTTTCATTACAATTTGTGGCTTAATATATACTCTTTGGGGCTGTTTACTTCGCGCGGAACTAGTGGATCTCGTGGAACTCGGAACTCAGAACACAGTTTCGCTGTTTACTTCGCTGCGGGAACTCGCGGAACTAAATTCTGAGTTCCGCGAGTATATAATAAATTGCTGCGAAGTGGGCGAACTCGTTTTGTCTTCCGCGCGTGAGTTCTGTTGTGTTCTCGCGATTTCTTCTCCTTCCTCTGGCGACCACTGTAGTCAATGGTTGAAATACTTGTACATGTGTAATAATAATAATAATAATTTTTTTTTTTTGAATACATGTATATGTAATAATAAATCTTTTGTAAATTTTTATTCAATACAAAGTTTTTGTATTTAATACTTTTTGTGTTCAAATTTTAGAACTTATCTCTTATAATTTTTAGTATTCAAGAATATATTATTTATTTGATATATATTTAATACATATAAAATAAAAAAAATATATAATATAACATATCCTGTGTAATATAATATATATGTTATAATATATAAATTTAAGATATTAAATGAGAGATACATACAAAAGATAGGATATAATATATAATTTAATATAAATATTTAAACATAAATTTAAAATAAATATAATATATTTTTTATGTCTCAGTTTACTTCCAATTCCAAGTAAAAAAAAAAATTATCTTTCAGCCCTCACTTCCAACACCAAGTAAACAAAGAAACTATCTTCCAGCCTCTACTTCACAATCCCAAGTAAACAGAGAAACTCAAAACACCACTTCTCACCACTTCTCAGTTCTCATAGTTTATCCACTTCTCACTTCTCACTTCTCAGGCTTCCGCGCGAAGTAAACAGCCCCTTTGGAAGACTAGTTCATATTCAGATTCATTGAAGTTTTGTTCTGGAATTATACAATCGTGGGACCATGCTTTAAATTAAAAAACAAGAATAATCATTTGACGGATTTTTGGTAGAATATCAGTATCTAGTAGAAAATATGCTAGAGAGAGTCTAGTTGATAGATATTTAGGAGTAGATATGCATTTCTATTTTTGTAATATTTAGTTTATGAAAGTTTATTAGTATTTGTAGTGTGATTGTACTAGTATTTGAGATCATTGAATAATAAACACTCTTTTATCCAAAGTCTCTCCCTCCTATCTCCTCCAAACCCTAATTATCTTTTCTACCTCTCTTCCTCTACCTTCAACCTCCTCTAGCTCCTCTATCTATTCTAATGGTCTATCGATCCACAATCTGCTCATGTTAACAAACGTATTAACACGGTGACTTGAGCTTGCTAATTATGATTTAGTAAATCAAAGGTGCTTAGTTTGTGATAGTCATGATAACTTTCCTTTTGCATCCATTTATGCAGCAACTGATCCTAAAGATGCTGATATCATATGGACATGCATGCAAATTGATGCTGAGGTTAAGAAGGCTGTTGGATTAACAGATTATCAGCTTATAAACCAATTCCCATATGAAGCTTGCCTTGTAATGAAACATCATCTAGCAGAGACAATACAGAAGGTTAGGATATTTAGAGTTACTTCTGACTTCAGCTCTCTTATAACTTGCATTCATGCAGTTTTATTTGTAAACATTGTTCAGGATACCTTCGAGCTTAAAGTTCTTTAGACCATATAAAATACACTAGCTTCCTACTATTGAATGGGCAGATTGATGATTTTTCCCCCTTTCCCCCTCATGCTATTGAATGCGCTTCCTATAATACATGAGCTTGAACATATGGACATCGTGATTTCAGATTGATTTTTTTTTTAAAAAAAATAATTTTGCTTGTATGTCTCATGCTTCAGCCAACTTATATTTGCAGGCACAGGGCTCCCCTGAATGGCTTCAACCTACTTATAATCTGGAAAGCCAACTCTCTCAACTTATTGGAGATTTCTATACTCGGAAGAGGGATGGGCTTAACAATTTGTGGATTTTAAAACCATGGAATATGGCTCGGACAATAGATACAACTGTAACAGGTGATATATCTGCTATCATTAGGCTTATGGAGACGGGTCCAAAAATATGCCAAAAGTATATCGAACGTCCTGCATTATTTAGAGGAAAGAAATTTGACCTTCGCTATATTGTACTGGTTCGCAGTATGAAACCAGTGGAAATATTTCTTTCGGATGTTTTCTGGGTAAGATTTTATATGCTGCTCTCTCTCTAAATCATATCTTCCTCTCTGAAAGAAATTTTGATATTATCTTTCAACATGTTCTGCAGATTAGGCTAGCAAATAACCCGTACACTCTGGAGAAAAACAGTTTTTTTGAGTATGAAACTCATTTCACGGTGATGGTAAGTTTGCATGGGATATAAACCAACATTAAGGTCTAAGATTTAAGACTAAAGAAGAAATTGGAATATACACTGCCAATTTTCTCACACTTTGAAAGACTATGGATGCTCTGTAGTGGTCTTCAAACGAATATCTTCTATATGTTTTGTTACATATCGTGCAACCCACTAAGATTAATTGGTTTTTTAGGCTGTCAATTATTTTTTAAATGCTAACTTATCCTTGACCATATTTTTTTCCAGAATTATATTGGAAGATTAAATCACGTGAATACGGTGGATTTTGTAAGAGAGTTTGAACAGGAACACCAAGGTTGGCTCTACTCTGCGCATTTTTAAATAAAAGAAAATTAATTTGCATGTCCAGTTTCGTGTTTCTGATTTAGCGTTCGTTGATTTTGACTGCAGTAATATGGCTGGATATACATCAAAGGATCCAGAATATGATCCGGTCAGTTTTTGACTCGGCTGCTGCCGTGCATCCGGAAATGCACAATCCATTCTCAAGGGCTATGTATGGTGTAGATGTTATGCTTGATAATTCATTCATGCCGAAGCTGTTGGAGGTATGTATTGCATTATTCTCATTTCATTATATATCTTCTGGTCTAAGTTCATCCACTTGAACAACCACAGCTGTTCTATGCATGGACATATTAGAACTGTTCTTTTTGTCCAAATTTCAGGTTACTTATTGCCCGGATTGCCATAGAGCGTGCAAATACGACACGCAGGCTGTTGTGGGAAACCAGGATGTTATCAGAGGTCAAGATTTCTTCAACAACGTCTTCGGTTGTCTCTTTCTCAACGAGACAAAAAACGTAAAACCATTATGACCTTCTTATTATCAACAAGGATTTGATTTTCTTCTTCTTTTTTTTTTTTTTTTTTTTTTTTAAATTTTAAGAAAGTCCCAGAATGGTGACAATGGTTAAGGTTACTGTGGAGTTGTAGTTATCCAGGCTTTGGATCTCTAAGTTTGCTTCATATGAGTAATAATATTTTAGCTCAGCTACTATACACAAAGTCAAGTTAGTTCGTCGTTTGCCGGAAGGTGCAGGTTTTTAGCTCGAAGTTCATTTCAGAAACTTCGTGGTAAAAAATATTTTTATTTAGATGTTATAACTCTAAGGCGGGCGATCTTCCTATGTGGAGAGAAGCGCATATTCGTCGGTAAAAGTGCTAAGAACGCAGGTCGATCTTAGGATTTATCTATTCTACATGCTTATTATATATAGTGTTAGTGTTGATCTAAAGAAAAAGTTTGCAAATCTCGTATACTCATCCCGAGAGGCTGTCCTTACTCGGCGTCCATTTTTTCCTGCCCGCGCAATCCCAATTTTTCAGCCACTGCCTAATTTTCCCTTCTCCGGCAATGCACCATCTATCTAGTAAACTTTCAACAAAATCGACGTGTTTATGCTGAAGGGAAGGAGTAGCTGCATATTTACCAGTTTGAACATATACTTGGTGTTCCCATTACTTTGCAAGAAAAACACAGGTGCTACATAGCTCTTGAAATTATTGAAATACAACATTTCAAAAATAAAATTTTTAATAAAGGGCTCCCAAAATTTGTCCCAAGAAGTCGTGCATGAATTGAATCACATGTTTTATTTGTGGTGTTTAAAGTGTTTAAATTGAAAACTTATTGATATAGCGCAGATCGGGCTTGCCACGTGTCAGCTTCAGAAGGGCTTAGAAATTCCAGAAGTCCGTGTTCGCAACTCCAATAGGTTCGAGTCGATGGCCCGACTCGAGAAATGCAAGAAGACCCGAGTCGGTATCCCGACTCGAGTAATATCTGATGACCCATACTACGTTCGGACCCGGGAATTGTCCGAAGATCCTATGTGGAGAGAAGCGCATATTTCAAAAATAGAAACGTCGTCGCCTGAGAGATTCGAACTCTCGCGGGGAAACCCCATGTACTTAGCAGGCACACGCCTTAACCACTCGGCCAAAGCGACGCTTGTTGCCAAAAAGATGGCTAGGTTTAGTGACAAGTATAATGCAGGTGGACGGCGGCCGAGGAGCGCCGGCGGGAGGCAACAACAACATTCTGCTGTCGGATGGAGGAGGTAAGGACAAGACAAGCAGCAAAAGCAGATCGTCGTCGGAGCCTAGCGACGCGCGCTTGGTCCGCGAGCTGCTTCGGTCGATGGGCGTGGGAGAGGGCCTGTACGAACGGCGCGTGGTCCACCAGTTCCTAGAGCTCCTCTTTTTGCTACGTCGTCGACGTGCTCTCCGACGCCCAGCTCTACGCCGACCACGCCGAAAAATCATCCCTCGACGGCGATGACGTCCGCCTCGCCATCCAGTCTAAAGTTAACTCCTCTTTCTCCCAGCCCCCGCCTCGGGAGGTACTAGCATAACCCTAACCCTAGTCCTAATTGCTTAATTCGAGATTGAATCGAGTAAATAATTGAGAAATTAGGGTTTTGTACTTTAGAAGATTCACTTCTCTTCGTGTCTTTACTACCTATGACTGCATTGCAACTTACTTTGAAGAAGGAAGTTTGATGTTTTCTTTTCATGGAAAATAGAGTTTAGGCTGTGCATGCAGTACAATTGTTTACGAATGTTACAAGTGTATATTATTATCGGAACTGAAAGGAAAGTAAAGTTGCGTCGTCATACTCCTTTTAATTCATGATAATCGAACTTTTTGTTTGTATAATTGACAAAAAGTTGCCTATCGAAGCATTGTCTTGACACCTTACAGATAGTTAATGGAGCAGTTGATATATATATATATATATATATATATAAAGTTGCTACATTACAAGTCCTCATGAATTCATATCATTTTTTTTGAATTGATTGATAATACTAGTTTTTAATCCAAACTTTGCACTTTCGATGTATGAACTACTAAGATAGCATCAAAAGTCCCTTTTACCTTGAAATGAAAACTGTATTATCTTGAGTTGTTGTCTCAATTTACCACAGCATCAAAGAATCTTTTTCATTGTGAGATGGTTGACAGTGCTTCCTATATATTTTTGCTTATTCAGGTGTTGTTTGAAAAAGATTATAAATACTATAAAATGTATTTATAGTTGACAGTGTTCCTAGAATTTACCCCATCTAGTGTCATGGTGTGGGTTTGAATCATGCCAAAGGCAAGAGGAGAACACGCTCTGCAAGTTAGCTGGCGTGCGTGCGTAGCTTGGATAAACACCACAAGCAAAAAAGTTGGTGCCGGGAGTGGCCTCCGTGCCCTGGGTTGGCCTTTTTTATTCTGTGGTGTCCATGTTGTCTAAATCTGGTTAGTTTAGATTTTGCCCTGGTGGAACCTATTTTATGTTCTCAGTCATGGCCTACTTTAACATCTTTTCTCCATTAAGTCATATGGATGTGAAGATGTTTTTTTTTACATTACTCTTGTTATTACTTGTTTTTTGTTCAGCTCGATAGGATCTCTATCATTTATGATCGTAGTTTGTTGAAAAACTTTTCCGTGATATGAGATTCAGCTTGTTCTGCTATTTTAGCTTGTATTCAGTGTTTACATATATTTCTATCATTAAAATTGTAGTTTGATTCAGTGTTCAGGTAGATTGTGCTATGTTGGATGCTATTTAGTGCTTTTTTTTCTTATGTTATTCCAGGTAGATCTGTTAAGTTGATGATCCTATGTACTTTGTTATTTTTATTCTTTATTTATAATTACATTTTTTGAGATAATGATGAGTATCCCGCTTCTAGCTTGCAATTTGGACAGCTCGGGCACGGGTAAAACTGGGCTTGAGGGAACCTGTATGCTCGAGCGTACCGAATATATATATATATATATATATATATATATATATATATATATATATAGAAAGGCTATTCTCAGCTCGACCTAAGAATAGCCTTAATAAACTAACATCTCAGCCGTTAATCTGCTTGATCTAACCGCTGAGATTTAATTTTAACACTTAACGGCGTGAATCGTTATTCCGTCAAATAAAATTAAATCTCAGCCGTTAGATCAAGCAGATCAACGGCTGAGATGTTAGCTTATTAAAGACTATTCTCAGGTCGAGCTGAGAATAACCTTTCTCATATATATATATATATATATATATATATATATATATATATATATATATATATATATATATATATATATATATATATTAAAGTTGTAAATTTTGATGAGATTTATAATTTTGATGTTCAAATTTTTTTCAAAAAATATATCTAAATAATTATTTTGTACCTCCAAAATTTTAATGAGTTTAAAAATAATTTTTAAAATAAAATAAAAAATTTTATCAAAATTTATAATTTTTATATTTAATTTATTTTAAAAGAAGATGCCTGTGTATATGATCAAAATTGGCCTCCGTATGGTCATAGAAGTGTTGTTCGTGTGGGCTTGGCCTATTTTTCTTCTTTAGGATCCTCTCTCATGGCCATTTTTCTTTAGGAGCAGATTTTTGCAGGGCCATCTGGTCTCGAATCTAACTCTTTCTTCTTTTGTCTTTATTTCTTTGAGAAAAATATTAATTTAATTCACCCAAAAAAGGAAACTAAAATGATTTGTAAGTTGGAAAAAAAATAATGCAGCGACGACTTGTAGCTCTCTAACCCCCTTTTTTTTTCTTTTTTTTTTTTTTTTTTTTTTTGGGGAGAAAAAGAATAATGTAATTCATAAATTGAGTATTATGTGAATCATGTGATGCTAAAAGAGGACTTGTCAGTCTATTACTTTTTGTTTGTAACATCTGAACCTACCGAGTGATGTTAGCATGCCTCAACTTTTCAACTCGACGTTTATCTGAATTGACCTGCTACCCTAATTTTCATGTCAAAATTGCCCTTTTAAAGCTAAATATCACATCTAATTTCCAATGAGATCCAACCAAAATAATAAAAAGAAAAAAAAAAAGGAGTCTGACAATATAGATTGATTGAAGTTGCTCTCAAAACTACCTTTTCTCTCCCATCATGCAACTTGTTCGGTAGGTGGTGGGATATCGTAGTGGATGGACGAGGGATCAGAAATTTTCTCCAGCTAGTTTCAAATGTTCATTTTGTCAGTTTGAGGTCTATTTGGACGAGCGCCGATGATAATGAGCACGTGCGCTCTCTCACGTGCGACGAAAGATTTTGGTTGCATCTGAGATACGGACAGTGTTTTATACTTAATATCTTTATATATATAAAAAGAGAGAAAGGCTATTCTCATGTTGACCTGAAGTCTCTCTCAGCTGAAATCATGGCCGTTGGATGGTGCAGATCCAACGGTCGGTCGAAAAGTCGCTAGCGATTTTCAGCACAGAGAGTCACTAACGACTTTTTATTGAAAAGCACATGCGCGAACAGAGCCGTCGGATTGACGTGATACGACAGCCCAAAAATCAGCTGAGTTAGCTATTATCAGGTCGAGCTAAAAATAGCCATATATATATATATATATGAGAGAAAAAAGAAGGGTAACATAATGTGAGAGCTATAGAGGGGGTGTTTGAAAAGTTTACAATGGAGAAAAGTCAAACGATGAGGGCAAGTTCAGCTAATTAGTGTATAAATGCTTTGCTACTAACCTCAATTTGACTAGAGTTGTATTTCTTTTTAGGATGATGTGATAAATGAGTATGTATCACTTTTGAAAAAAAAAAAGGTCCAATTTTTTGGTAGGTTTGAGAAATCAGATCTTGAAATCTCATGCAGCCTCCGTCATCCTCAAATCTTCCGCAAAGATGATGTTGTGCGCCTTTTTTTTAAAAAAAAAAAAAAAAAAATTCTACCACTTAAAAAAAAAAAAATCTATTTTATTTATGAATATAGTCCCTCCTGTAACAAAGATGAACAATGAAAACAATCTTGACTGAGATTGCAGAGGGTGATTGGTTTTCAGATCCATAACTTTAAATAAAAATCAAACCAGTATTGGTCTATTTGGTTAGCGGAACTGAGTGTTAGGAAGATACTAAAGGCCTATGTAAAGAATATATCGGGGGTTCGAATTATAACATCTGATTGGGAGGGTCTATACCGGCTACCACTCATTATCCGGTCGAAATATAGGGTAAAAGCCGAACTCGACGATTAAAATTTAAAAAAAAAAGAAAGGAAAATATAGCCCAACACGGGCAATTCGATTAATTGGTGGGACGTGTAGCTCAGGAACTATGCATCTCGGCGCATCGGTTGTGGGGTGGGCAAGACCTTCAGCGTGAGGTTCAGGTTTTTATTTATTTATTTATTTATTTTAAAAGCGTGAGGTTCAGGTTATGTGCATGGTTCCCTAAGATAATCTTTTAAAAAATAATAAAAAATAAAAAATAAAAGAAAATGGGCTCAGAAGTCTCTCCTTCCTGCAACTCCTTGTGTATTTCTGCAAATTTTTTTTCTTTGTCATCTTGCTCTTGACTCCATTAATAAAAAGCATATATTTCCTATCAATCCAACTAAGGGAAGGATCAACTTCTAGAAGCAATTTTTTTAGTTTTTATTTATTTATTTATTTATTGTAATTCTAGAAGCTAAATATTTTAAGGTGGCCAGGCCATATCTCGTAGGCCTTCCTACCTTTGGGTTATATTTAATTATTATTATTAGATAGAAGATATATTCCCAATCACATATTTAGGTCCCCATTTTTATGATATATCTATGGCTCTTAATTCTGCCACGCTTTTTAGCTAAACTTTGAAGGATCCAAAGGCCTCTATTAGCATGCCATATTTTCCCCAAAAATTAGAAAAAAAAAAAAAAGAAAAAAAGAAAAAAATAGGGAGGAGGAGTGGGAAGGTCTAAGTGCAGAAATTTTAAAAAATAATCTAATTTTTCTTGCTTTGAGGAATAATTCAAATACAGAGGCGTATAACAATCCATGTAGCGGACTCCATTCTATAATAAAAAGGTTTTATTGTTGTTATTATACTAGACAACGTTGACTCCTGATACTTTTGACATAAATAATTTACTTTTATTATCTGAGACAATGGAATTACGGTAGATATTATAGCTAAATGTCATTATTAGTTACTATAATTTAGTTTATTATAATTTATTTTAATAATTAGATAATTAATATTGAGATACAAGAGGCGGCCAACTAGGAGCGCAAACGAGCCGAGCTACTAATGACAGCTCGATCTTGAAGTTGCTGAAGTTAGGCTCGAGCTCGGGCTGAGTTTGAGCACGAATTCAAGCCGCAATTAAACGAGCAGAGCACGAATATCGTGTTACGCGGCTCGTTAGGCTCGCCAGCCTAAACGAGTTTTTCTATTTTATTCAAATATTTTTTACAATAAGATTATTTAAGCAAGTTTGAATTGAATTCGGTCTAATTGATGCAATTGAGCCGAGCTCGAGTATGCCAATACAGTCGAGCTCGAGATTTTCTGAATCCAGCCGAGTTGGAGCTCAGCCTCTTGAGCTAGTCGAGGTCGAGCTAAACCAATCGAGCCGAGTTTGGGCTCAGTATTACTCGGCTTGTTTTCATCCCTACCGCGAACTCTCCTTTTGCTCCTTAGTAATACAGATACGGCATGGATTCGGACTTTGCGGGTGCAAGACAGCATGCCCTAATGGAATTGGTCGCATGCTCAATAATATTGAGTGTTGTTGTATTCAAAGGACACCTAAACGTGATTGATTAGTTTTGTGTTAGATTTAGATATATAATCCAAATGGTTGAGATGTGCACACCATTCATCCCTTAAACAAATATCTCCATAGTCCTGTTTGGTAGACAACCCTAAATCCTATCTAATCCCTCCCCTTTATTTCTATTTTTTTTTTGGAAAAGTCACAAATCAGTCCCTGATTTTAGTATATTGCAAATCAGTCATTGATTTTAAATTTGTTTCAAACCAGTCTTTCTCTAAGTTTTATTTACCATATAATTTTTTTTTTTTTTTGAAATATTAGAAAAAATTAGATTTTGTTGTGATTTACACTTTTGTATTTTTTTTTTAAAGGCTTCTAAAAAATTATTTTGAGACTTCAAAATTTTAGTATATTTTAAATTAATCTGCTAAAATTTTATAATCTTAAAATACTTACTTAGATATAGATTTGAAAAACCTTTAAATACAAGCATAGTAGATTTTGATTTGATATGAGATTTATTTTTTTTTTTTTTCAAATATATTTCTAAATAGATATTTGGAGGGTAAAAAATAATAGATTACAAATGCGAGCTTTATTTGGAAACTTGTTTATATTTTTTGAGATTAATTTGAAAAAAAATTATGTCCATAATCGATCGATTTTGTCAATTATCATAACAAATAAATTCACGGATGGCACCGGATTATATTTTACCAACCGAAAAATCCTACCTTTCGATTCAGACGTATCCGATTATCCGTTTTATCATCCACAAAATGTAAAAGGATAAATTTTTTACAAACAGCTCTCCCTTATTTTTTTTTGGGGTGATTTTTAGTTCAAAAGTATCCCTTTCTGTTGACAAAGTCAAGCCTCTGCTAAGACGTTTCTGAGAAGCTCAAGAAGAAAATATGCCTTATAATCTGGTAGAGTTGTTGGTGTTCCCTCCATACCTTTCCCCCTCTTCTAAGTCTCCCTTCAACTTCTCTCTCTCTCTCTCTCTCTCTCTCTCTCTCTCAACCTGTAACAGAGACCTTCACCATGATCCACATGCACATTATCTTCACCATTGATGGTCTGAAGATCGCCGAAGTCGATTTTTAGCCGGCACGGTATTTGATAAAATGTCAAAGGATTTGTGGGGTTTCTTCTTCATGGGGTGCTTCAGCAGCAGACCAGAAAAGAAAATGAAGAAGAGCACAGTTAGCAAGCAGCCTTCTCTGAGGAGACTATCTTTCTCAGATATTAGCAATTCAACCGGCCTTCTTTCTCCCGAGGATTTATCATTGTCCCTTGTAGGATCAAATCTCTATGTGTTCACGCTTTCAGAGCTCAAGACAGCAACTCATGGCTTCTCCAGCTCTAATTTTCTCGGAGAAGGTGGGTTTGGACCAGTTTACAAGGGACTCATAGATGAGAAGGTGAGGCCTGGGCTCAAATCTCAGGCTGTTGCAGTGAAGCTCTTAGACTTGGAGGGCATGCAGGGTCACAAGGAATGGCAGGTAATTACTCATAATTTATAATATGTTCATTTGTTGCTATGCTTTTCTTCTTGTTATTTTTTTTTAGAAATTTTTATTTATTTATTTATTATTTATATTTCTTTTTTGTATTTTGTTGTAGGCTGAAGTGATTTTCCTTGGGCAATTGAGACATCCTCACCTTGTGAAGTTGATTGGATACTGCTGTGAAGATGAGCACAGATTGCTGGTCTATGAGTACATGGCAAAAGGGAGCTTAGAGAACCATCTTTTCAAAAGTATGTTAAATCAAAATTAACCTTTTATGATTCCTCCATATATCAAAATTATAATGCTTCTACATGAATTCCAAACATTTACTGAACCATTGTCAATTTCCGTCGTCTTCGTGAGCCAAATTCTACATTGGTGGTTGCACTAATGAACAAGTTCTCCCCATGTTTATATTGATTTTAAAAAAAAAAACAGCACGATATAATCTCAAATAGATCCTAGAGAATCATGTTTTCATATATTTACATGAGATTTGTTGGGAGTTAAAGTGGTTCAACCCCCTGGAGAATATTTCCAATGTCAGTTAAATTAGAGCAGAATATGAAGATATTGTGTTCCATCTCACCTACTAATGGAACTGTCATATTTTGTCAATTTTTAATTATACAGTGACAAATTAAGTATTAAGAAAAGTAGGTGGATGATAGAGACATGCATCAATGGCATTATTTTATTTTTATTTTTATTTTAAATGTAATGGGGCAAAACAGTCTATGTAACATACACCGAATTATTTCACTAGTTGAAGTTTTCTACTCATTGCCCGTAGGAATGTGGTTAAGGAGTAAAACTCCGGACGTGCATTGTTCATCGGCACGATGTTGGGTATAGGGATATACATATCATATTTTTTTTTAAAAAAAAAAAAAAATCTATCCCGCATTGCAGCCGGTGGGATTCGAACTCTATGGTTCATAAGCCAGTCACCTTAGCAGTTGAGCTACCCCGCTCTGCAACGTACCATGACCCTCTCTGTTTGACTATGGTTAGGATTTTGCACATCGTTGCCATGGCTGACAAGATTGAAGATCGCGGTTGGAGCTGCAAAGGGACTCGCCTTCCTCCACGAGACCGACAAGCCAGTAATATACAGAGACTTCAAGGCCTCAAACATTTTGTTAGACTTGGTATGATATCGTTTTAGTTTTACATATTTCTTATTCTTATAAGTTAGTACTGTTAACATATACAGAAGGACAATGCCTATTTTGTAAGATCAGTACAAAGGCCCGTGGAGAGTGACACAGACTTTTAGACCTATCATGGATTTATCTATTATAATGTTCATAAAAAAATGACGCGGCTAGGGCATACTTTTTTAATTAATATGAAGGGGAAAAAAAAGTTAGTCGACAACGGGCGTAAGCAGCAGAACATAAAAAGCTACATATCAAAACCGCGATTTTGACGAACTTGGTCCTTTGATTGGATTTTGTATGAAGATTGTATTTAGATGGGAGGGGATAACAAAATGGAGAAAATGTGGATCAATCATGTAGAGTAGATAATGGTAGAACTCTAGCCCTTACGACATGTTTACATGCTCTATAAACTCATGGTATTATCAAATTTCAGGACTACAAAGCAAAATTATCGGACTTCGGACTTGCGAAGGACGGGCCCGAGGGAGATGATACCCATGTGTCGACTCGTGTAATGGGCACACAAGGCTACGCCGCGCCGGAGTATATTATGACGGGTACCCATTGCCTACTTATTATGTATATAAGTAACATACTATTTAGATGGCCAAAATCTACGTATTTAACTAGTGAATATTAGCTACGTATTACTTAAATAATCTCATATCAAGAGTTTTTTTTTTTTTTTTTTTTGTAATTAAGTACTTATATTAGCACCAAACAATGTTTACATCACCAGCCTTAGAGACTGAATCTAGGACCCCAAACTACAAAATATATTGAAAAAATATGAACTCTAAATCACATCATCTCATTCCAAAACATTATGAAGTCCATATCCATTGAGGTCTTCATTGAAATCCATATCCATTGAGCACAAATTCATCCAGACCAATTCTTCTAAAATCTGCTACAGTCCTTGGATATGATGCTTATAACGTATCGGCCCTTGGATAATTTTAATCGGATCCTACTCTTATTTTGTGGAAAGGGGCTCAATTCTCTCTCTCTCTCTCTCTCTCTCTCTCTCTCTCTATATATATATATATATATATATATTCAAGATTGATGAGGTGCAGTGGTGATGTAGTGCCCTTGAAAACAGGAACCTACATGTCCATTGAACATTTTTTATATATTTCGGCGATAAAAGATGGAATTTTTTAATCTTTTTGACATGCAAAAAGTTGAACTTAAACTTATCATCTGTAATATAACAGGTCATTTGACGTCAAAGAGCGACGTGTATAGCTACGGTGTGGTTCTTCTGGAGCTTCTAACGGGGCGGCGGTCGGTGGACAAGATGCGGCCGCCTCGGGAGCAGAACTTGGTCGAGTGGGCCCGGCCGTTCCTCACCGACGCCCGGCGTCTCGTGAGAGTGATGGACCCAGCCGTAGCCGGCCAGTTCTCCGTCGACGGCGCCCTCCGCGCCGCCGGCGTGGCCTACAAATGCCTCAGCCACAACCCTAAGTCTAGGCCCCACATGTCCCACGTCGTCGAAACCCTAGAGCCGCTCCTCAACCTCGAAGAAGATGTCTCTGCCGGACCTCTCGTTTACACCATCATCGCCGCCGACGACGGCACCGCCGCAGCCGTCGTCGACGACAAGGAAGAAGTCATTAGCCACCAACAGAAACAACAGCAACAACCGAAGGGGCTGAGGATCAGGCACAGCCGGAGCTTAGTTCTGTCGAAGTCGGCGAGCTTCTCCGATCAATATAAGATTTCCAAGGTGTCCAGCGGTGGAGGTGACAGGAGCTCGCCAAGCAGGCGTCTCGGGATCGACAAATGACTGAACGAGACAACAAAGAGTAGAGCAAATATATTTTTGAGCTTGGTGTAAATAACAAAAGTGGGTAAAGAATTACTGTACCTTAATTTTAAGTCTGCAGATTAATTATGCAGAATTTATGTAAATAAAAATTAATGAAGAAACATCAAGTGTGCATTAGATTTTATTTTTATTTTTATTTTTGTTTTTTAATATTTCCATCATGCCTTCAAATCAAGCTTCACATAAATTTCTTTGTCCTGGGTTAGATTTGCGCTCTCAGTGAAGCAAATAACTAGTTATCCTAGGTTAGGGTGAAAACGAGCCAAGATGCTTGCTATCGACAACGCAAAGAACTAGCAATCCTAGCCTTTGTTTGAAAACGAGCCAAGATGCTTGCTATCGACAACGCAAAGAACTAGCAATCCTAGCCTTTGTTTGAAAACGAGCCAAGATGCTTGCTATCGACAACGCAAAGAACTAGCAATCCTAGCCTTTGTTTGAAAATGAGCTAAACCGTTCACGAGCAGCTTCTGCTCGAACTTGTTTGACGATGTGCCAAGTTCGAGCATAATTTTGAGCTCAAATAATTAAACGAGCTGAAACAAAACATCGTGTTACTTGCCTCGTTAGCATTACGAGCTTTCCTATTTTATTCAGTTATCATTTACAACAAAATTATCTAAGCATGTTTGAGCTCGAGCTCGTCCTAATTGATACAATTAAGCCGAATTCAAGTCGAGTTCGAATTCTAAAATTTCTGAGTCGAGCCTATGAAGTTTGTCGAGCTTGAGTTTAATTATGCTCAGTTCGAAGTCGGCTCTTTTTCACCCTTATCCTAGCCTAATTAGGAATAAAAAAGGGACAAAGTTAGCAAATACAGAAGACTTAAATGGAGACAACATCAACATATATAATGGATTTGTTAAATATGCCACTATATATATAAGAGGAAGAAAATAGCTACATAGGACAGCTTGGTTATATATATATATATATATATATATATATATGAAATAAAAACCTTGAATAGTTATATAATGAAGAGTACAATCATGAATTTTGTTGTGATCAACAGGTTGTTGACTCTCCATGGATGTTGTCAAGAACAGCAATGACTCCCACAACAAATGCTTGGTCAATTCCTGGCTGCACTACCAGATTGTAGAAATCCCTGCTTCCATTCATCTCATTCAACCCTACCTTCATATGTTACAAATAACATCTTATTATACAGATAGGAATGAACTACAGTTGTATTAAATCTGATCAAAATGCTCAGTTTGTATGACCAACTTAATGGGAGAATTTTTGGGAGTCATTGCAGTTCATGCATGTGTTAAGAACAACTATTGGGAGAATTTTTGGGAGCTCTAGCATTTCTCTAAGTATACACACACATAAATATAATGGAGATTTAAATGAGAGGTATATGGACAGATGACAGCAGGGGAGAGAGCAGGTGTTCAGCGTGGTTAAGTTGTCGATGCAACATACGTCCACTGAAGAAAAATGTTCAACTCCATTAATGTCCGTTACGAGCTATTAAGCTGAAGGATATGATGGCAGTTGAGAAGAGTAACGGAGAGAAAATGACAATGGTGACTTCATGCGTTCATTGAAAAGCAATACTATGCTCCCCAACAAATTTTCCCATAAATCTCCCAAAAGCTGATGTAGTAGTGGTAAAATTGATGTGTCGTGCGATACACGGGGGGTGATAGTGGCAACAAATTGAGAGATTGGTATAGGAGTTTGAGAGTATGGAAAGATCCTTGGAGAGATTTGTGAAGGAGCAAAGGTTTTCTCTTTCATTGATTGCGACGCCACACTCTCTCTTAGTGTGTGTCTATATATATATAATACACACACACACACACACAGTCTATGGAAGAAATGGTTGCATGTGTTATGGATGATCTACCTGAGCAATGATATTTCCTTGGCGGTCGACAAGGGCGCAATTCTTGTCAGCGAACGATCCACTAATTTTGAAATCCAAGCCTTTGTTCCATCCTTTTGGTTCGACGGAGATTCTCACGTTATCATTCATCATCATGCATGACTTTGGATCTGTTAAGCTGAACACCAGCTTGCTTGGCGCTTCATACTCCATTAGAAACCCTTTCCATCTGCTATTAGCACTCAGTGCTTGAATGACTCCTCCCTACAATTAAGAAAATAAATAACAAAATTAAGAGGCAATATATATATATATATATATATATATATGAAATTTAAGAAAATATATGTATATATATATATACTTTTTTTCGAAGGAAGAGAACTGATGCTCCAAAGCTGTCTTTCAAAATCAATTCTCCCTTGGTGCCAAGGATCCCACACCCATCAATAGTGAAAACCACCTCATTCGCGGAATTGGTGATTACCAGACCGCCTCCGTTTACGACATGAGGTCTCTTACGCACCATCAGCACTACCTGCGAAGGCTCACGGAAGATCTTACTAACAACAGGCATCATCTTTGTTGTTAAATGACCACTATCAACTTAGAGCTATATAGGATAGATAGCTTCTGGTTGAGGAGGTGAAGTTTGACTGAACATGGGTGCTCTCTCTTCTTTTTATTCTACAATTAGGGTGTGTAGAAAGAATCCTTTTGAGTGTTGAGAAGCTACCTGTGATGGGGGTAGTGGGTGTCGTAGTGATACGGACCTCAGGAAGCCTCGCTACATGCCCTGGGTTCAACTTCCCGCGCCCCTAGTTGCTCATCTGCGAATACTGCGATGGCGGGTATGTGCGCGTGCGGCCCCTCGCATGCGACGTGGAACTTCTAAATTTTCTCTCCCATCCTGGAGGAGCCAGGTGATGATATTATATGGACAAATCTCTAGCTCCGGGTGGGACCTAGAGCCCTACAAAAAGATGCTGCATGTGATTTCTTGGAAAGAAGCAGAAAAAAGAAGCATCTTTGAAAAGAGGTTGCTTGAATTTGGGGGAGCATGGTTGCTTATTTCTTTCAGAAAAGCACTTTTAGATAAAGCCTAGTGCTCTACACAAACAGTATATAACTACATACTATTATTACAAAACTCTTTTGATTTCCTTGTTCACTGAATTCAAGTGAACTTGATTGATTGGTCACAAAGTTAATGACTTTGGTTTGACATCTTCAATTTTAATTCACTTTTTAGGTGGATCTCACTGATTAACTTAGAATACCTCTAATTCATCTCTAAAACTACTGTTCAGCTCGGTTTTCGGTCGAGATGTAGAATAGAAACCGAACTCGGTGGTCACAGACCCCCAAAAAAAGAAAAAAATATCTAGATCATTATATGTTCAATTTAAAAGGTTCGTTATCACCGGACTTCACATAACATAGCTTCTATATATTTAGTTGATTTTTTACTGTCCATTATGAGTACCTGGGATCCATTGATATTGTGAATCTAGTTGAGTTGTGTGCTTCACTAGAAATGTGAAAAATGTAGGAAGTCGATCGGGTTGTGGATTTGGGAAGTGTCTTGACCTAACAAAATTCTTAGTATTATTTATGAGGAATATTCCTCTTATTGCCTAAAAAAAGTGCAAACTAAATTCAAAAGTGAGTTTTGAATGTGAACTTTAGCTACTCACAACTAGCAAACATCAAGCCTTGGAGAAGAAGGAATAGGCCCATAATTGCCATAAACCAGCTTCTTCTACAAGTCACTATGAAAATATTAAGTAAACAAGTTGGTTCCTTGGTCCAACTCTTCACAGGGGACTTCCTACATATTCTCACCTTGAATGCAGTATAACCAGAAAGGATAGAGAAAACATGATTTTAAAAAAACAAAAAAAAAAATCAATTAGGTATTGATGTTTAACAAAGCAGAATTACGTTAATTTTTTTTCTCTTGTGTGAGCCAATATTTAGGGAAGAAAAAATATCATTCAGCAAGAGACTTTGGGAGTATGATAAAATATGAACCACACATGCTGCATTAAAATGTTACCACACTCTAATATTTTAGTCTACATTGTATCAAAATCACTGAACAAATGATGCATTAAAATATCTCCAGCTTTATCATGCTCCTCCCTGTTCCCATTCCAATTGCTGTTCTAGTGCAATGTTCACGTATCAAGCGTTGAATTTGCAGTCCTCATAGAAGTTCCGCTTGCAGTGCTGTTGAGACGGTTATTAGTTTTGCACCAGTGCGATGCACGAAGGTTAGTCCTAAATTCTATACAAATGATGATGTTAAAATATTTTTCTATATTTTATATTTCAAAATTGTATATAATTATAATTTATATTCATTTTTTATAATTTTAAATTACACTTGCCCCTCATTGTATTAAAGAAACAATCACAATTTTGTAAAAACACATGGCAAACTTAAGTTGCTCTCTAGTAAGTATCCACATCCGCTATCTTTATTTACAATCTAGGAAGCACGGACACTCTTCGGAAGAGCGTATCGGCGTGTCGGACACGTATCGGACACGGACACGTGCCGGACACGCTCGGACACGTGTCGGATACGCAAATTTAAGTATCCGAATTTAATAAATAATCAAATAAATATGGACACGTTGGATACGGACACGTTGGGGACACGCTAGGATACCTTGGGGACACGTTTGGCCTATTTTCTAGCCCATTTGTCCAACCCATTTTTTATTTATTTTAATGTGCATTTGCTTTTGTTTACGAATTATGATGTACTAAAAATGGATTTTTTATATTTAGACTTCTCATTCTTTAATTATATTGATGTAAAAGTATGGATATGACTACATTTAGTGATATGATTGTGAATGTGAATGTGAGATCTAATGAAGATGTGAGCATGCCCTTGTGGAGGTATGTTACTAAACATAAAACACTCAATGGTGGACTCAAATACTAATATATGAGCTCTTATCTTTTAACAAATGCTTCTTTACTATCTTTTGTATATAAATATTTTTTTATAATCGATAATTTAATATTTAAATATATATTTTAAATAACGTATCCTTGACGTATCGTATCCTATTTTTTTGAAAAATCACGTATCCGCGTATCCGTGTCGTGTCGTATCCGTGTCACGTATCCGTGCTTCTTAGTTTACAATGTCTATATTTCTTTTTTTCTCTTGTTTAATTATCTATGAAAAACACGTGACATGCGATAGCTGCATCACCAATCGCGCATGTCTTACTAACCATCATGGAAGTTTAGAAATGTACAAGAGGATGTCGTGTGCAAATTATTTTTGGAAGTTTATCAATATAACAAGGTTCTGGAATCCTTGATTGCAGTATGCTACAGATACCAACTAGAGCAACTAAATCCCCTTAACAAAGATACTGTACCATGTATAAGACTACAACAGTACAAGCTAATTCACCAGATTATACAAGGATGAGAGAAAAGGCAAACATCTGAACAACAAATAAAATTCAGCAAAAGAGTAATTAGTGTGATCACAAACTTCAAGTAGATAAACAAATTGTGTTTTGGACCGACTTAGTATACTTTTTTTGTTGTTTTGGAGAAGGACTTGAAATCACGAGTACCTGATGGGAAGCGATTCGTCGAGTGAACCCATTTTGTTGAGTGATCCCTTGCAAAGCACTCTGGCCCTCATCTTTTTCAACTTTGCCGGAGCCTTCACCGCCGGCGAGTCCACTTCCACCAGAAGCATCACTATTCGTACCGACTGAGGAAGACGACGACAAAGAGCTCATCCTTGCAATCAGCAAGGATAAGCAATGACGGACGACCACGATTGAACTGAGAGATCAAAGAATACTACAAAGCACGCATATGAACAGAGAGGTCCAACATATAAAGTCATTTGATTACTTTGATTTATTCCATTAATAGGGGGAAAACACACAATTTAATAAAAAAAAATTAACTACTTTCCTTCAAAATTTGTTGTGTTGTGGAGTAACATGTAATGACGCAATTAGCACTTCATCTTCTCTGTACTGCAGGATGTTGTAGATCGACTAAACTACATTGAAGGCTATCCATTATTCTGAAACTCCTTTACATCTTAACTGTTCAATGTATATATTATAGCCTATCACATTATGTTAGATATCTCGTTACCTAGACCAAAGGAATCTGAAAAAAAAAAAACAAGGATTTGAATTAACAAGGAAGTCAGTTGAAAAATGCTAACCAATTAAAGCAAAATACTTATTTAATCTTGCATCTTTAAAAATATTTAAAAAAAAAAAAAAAAAAAAACTCTTTTTTTCATTAATATACCTGAATCATGGGATATATAGGGTACTTCTAATAGTAGCACGAAAAGTATGCAGTGACTTATCTTAAACAATTCAAAAACCTTGCGGCATGATACTTGCAGAGGTACTGAAAGCAAGAAATACGTTAACAATGCATAATACTGAAAGCAGAAATACGTTCCACTTAAAAAACTGACAACAAAAATGCAGCAAGATACAAGAAATTTGTTCAACCTTTAGTAAATGCTAAATGCATAATACTTTATTGATTGAAAATGAGCAATTACTACGTTAACAATGACAGATCAGGAAGCAAACATGACTACTTATCTGCATACGATTACAATTCAATGGAGGAATGAAATGTACTGCAAAGTAAACAAGCAACAAGATGTAAATACACCCACAATCCTATAAGATGGTTCTTAATAAGACGGATCTCGTACCCATACTACAGTATTTATACATGCATATATAGCATCAATTTCTCATTGGGTGCTACTCCAACATATATATATATATATATACACATAATTTCTACTCAAACTATTGACGAATTAGAGGAATCTAACAAGAAATTCAACAAAATCTCATTGAACTTTGCAGGATCTTCCAATTGCGGCGCATGTCCTATGTTTTTGATAATATCCAATTTTGCCTTCTCGCCGAGTCGCCTGCATTGCAATTAGTTTAAGTTAAATTGGTCTCCGAATTACTCGAAAAAAAAAAAGAAGATGATTGCATTACTCTTTTATCTCGAAAGCCTTGTTTACTAAAAATATTTGATCATGGTCTCCCCAGATTATAAGAACTTCCTGCAAAAAAATCATCACATTAAGAATGGATATTTATGTTTGTCAACACACAAAAAAGAAAAAAGACTGAAAAAAGCTGAATTTCTGATGGAAAAGATGTTAAGTTAACCTGAGGTAAGGGAGTTAACAGGAATTCATCTTCCTTCTGCAGCGTGATTGCCTTCATCAGTTCCAACCTCTCCTTTCTATTTACAATGAACAGAGTCTGCAAGTTTGAAATGCATGTATCCCATTAGCAATGCACATATTTTCGCAAAATACATGTATCCTGCCATAAACCCAGAGGCCCCAAATCATATACAAAAATTAAGATATAATAGAACAATCAACTTCACGCAATGCGCAGAATATAGAGACCTGCGTGGGCATTTTCGTAGCTGTGTCATTTTGAAAGTGAACTTGAAATTATGTTGGGTGAAATTCAGGGATGATTTCAGACTAGGCAAAGCCGAGCGACTCACTTGTAGGGCATCCCGGAGGATGAAGTCCGGGATGTAGCTTGGTGGGCGGTGGAAGGCGAAAGCCAGGAGAGTGCGCAGCTCCGCCGTTCCCGTGGGCAGGATGAGGTCGGACACGTGCCGAACGCCAGCACGCTCGGCCAGCGCTCGATCACCGGCCGCGGTCTTTAGAAGATCCGAGCTGGCGATGACCACCTTGTCCACCCTCTCCTTCCCCAGCAGCTTCGCCATGTGGTACGCCACGAAACCCCCATAACTCGTGCCCACGATCGAGAACTTGTAATCTTTTGATATGGTTTGCATGAGCTTGGAGAGGCAGTGGGCTTGGAAGGCTTCGGAGCGGGCGGGAGAGCGGGTGAACGAGGAGCCAAAGAAAAGGAGGTCAGGGACGACGAGGTGGAAGTGAGCTGAGAGGGGACGAAGCTGAGCACGCCACTGCGATAGAGAGCTGGGTCCGAACCCATGGATGAGCAGCAGCACAGGCTTGTCATTGTTCTTAGTTGGATGGAGAAGGGAATGGGAGAGGTAGCAGTGGACGGTGGTGTCAGAGTCGTCGAGGGAGAAGGAGTGGGAGCGGAGGCCGACGGAGAAGAGGATGTAGCGGCGGAGGACAAACTCCGTCCACGAAACTAACCCCATTAGTGATGCAGCTGAGCTTGATCAGTCCGTCCGTCCGTCCTTTAATCGGTCGAGCCGGTTGACTAAGAGTGGAGAATAAACAAATGAGAAATGTTATTTTTCAGAATTATTTTATCTTTAAAATAATTAAAATTGATGTAACGTTATTCATATCAGTCTATTATTTATTATTTTTTGATACTAAATATTTTAAAAATAAGTATTTTTAATATGACTTTTAATAAATATAAAATAAATATTTTAAAAATATTAAAATTTGAAAATAATTACTTTTTAAATATTTAATTAAATATTTGGACTGTTGATGTGAACAATGCCACATCAACCATAATTTCTTCAGAGTCAAAATAACTCCGAAAATATCATTTCTCTAAACAAATTAAACAGCCGTCTCGATCATTTGCTTGACCACTAAATTTATTTAGACTAAAAAATTTTTACAAGGATAGTGTATTTTAATTTAAATATTATTAATTACTCAATATATTAATGAAAACCGGCAGGAATTCATTGTAGCGCCTGGGCCAACTTTTGGTTTCAGCTTGTTAGATAGTTTGTAGATGATAAATTATAAAATAATCTAATTTTAAGTTATAATCTGCGTTTGGTAAAATAGCTTATTAGGCAGTTTGTAAATGATAGATTATTAAAAATTAGCTTATTTCCACGTGCTACCTCCACTAGCATGTGGCGACAAGTTGCTAGATGATAGGTAACCATTTACTAAATACCCATACTCTATATATAAATTACAATATATGTCATTATATAATTTATCTCATCTTTTCTCTACGTTATTGCAGAGGCAACCTCGAAACCCTACCGCTGCCCTCACAATCCGCCGCCACGGTCTTACTGTCGTGCCCCCACAATCTCTTATACATCTTACCGTGACCTTACGCTAGGCAACGTAATTAGAATTTAGAAAAAAGTTATCGTATATATTTTAAATGTTTGGTAGGTTGCGAAATTATTATTTTATATTATAATTATTAATAATTTTGAATGATATCAATCATATATATGAGTAAGATATTCTTATGTCTTTTTTTTGTTATTTTATAACTAACAGCTACATTAAGACGTTTTATTTACCAAATATTTTTATAAGATTTAGTTAGATTATACAATCAGCTAGATATTAGAAGAATCAGCTAGATAGATATACCAGCTGCACAAGTTAGATTTATTTACAAACTATCAACCGCCACTAAACACACCCTTAATGGTTTTAAGTTAACCGATTCAAAAGTACTGGCTTCATTGCGATATATAAGATATTTAAAAGAATAAAATAGAAACGTCGTCGCCTGAGAGATTCGAACTCTCGCGGGGAAACCCCATGTACTTAGCAGGCACACGCCTTAACCACTCGGCCAAAGCGACACTTGGATGATCCATCTTTTTCTTAATACTTATAGATGCAATGCCTTGCAAACGGCGCCGGAGGAGAGCAGATGGGAGGCGCAAAAACAATGGAGGTTGACTCTGCGTAGGAGCGCCGGCGGACGACAACCACAACACTCTGCTCTCAGATGGAGGAGGTAAGGACAAGGCAAGCGGCAAAAGCAGCTCGTCGTCGGAGCCTAGCGACGCCTGCTTGGTCCGCGAGCTGCTTCGGTCGATGGGCGTGGGAGAGGGCAAGATCGAGTAAACCCGTGCGTGGTCCACCGGTTCCTGTAGCTCCTCTTTCGCTACGTCGTCGGCGTGCTGTTTGACGGCCACCTCTACGCCGACACCCCGGAAAAACCGCCCACGACACCGACGAGGTCCGCCTCGCCATCCAGTCTCAAGTACAATCTTCCTTCTCCAGCCACCGCCATGGGAGCTACTAACCTTAATCCTAATTGGTTATATCCACCTCGCCATCCTGATTGATACACGAATTGAATTTATATTGCTGCTTCACTTGAAACGGCTGATATCATTCGCCCGGTCGCCCCCATGGGCCATGGCTATCTAAAATTAAAATTTAATAAGAAAAATATATTTTAATAAACAGATTTGAATTAAAATTATATATAATTGAATAATAAAAATTTGAGAAATAATATTTTACTAATTTTTGAAGAAAAGATTGATAATATATATACTTAAATATCACCACCGTTCCATTATTTCAATTATAATTAGATGTAACTTTGGTTATCTAAAAAATAAAAACATTGTGATTTCATAAAATATAAATAACTAATATTTGTGAATGGTATGCATGCAAAACTAGTAAAAAAGCATAAAGCAATGCCACATACACTTTTGTAAGTTAAATTTACAATTAATTTTTAAATTGATGGTACAAGTTTTTGGCTAAATCTAATTTTATTTTCAACTTCTTGCATTGATCACTTTTTAGGAAGTACAGACATGAATTCAGGGACGAAAATACGATACGGTATGGATAAGTGGCACGATAGTTTTTTAAAAAGTAAAATATAGATACGGCTAAAATACGATAATAAAAAATATATATAATTAAAAAAAAAACTTATTTACATATTTGGATATAATAATATTTAATAATAAAACTATGCATAATCTATTAATATACGTCTTTTAGACATCATTTAGAAAATTTAAACGCTAAGAGTTTAAATCCATTAATAAAAATAAAAAATTTTAATATCTAAATACATACCTTTATTATATTACATAATAATATATATTGCTAATATTATATAATATTAAAATTTTTATAAAGTAATAAAACATTTAAAAACGTTTGTCGAATACTCCTGCATGTCGTGTATGAATTCTTTTTTTTTAATTTAAATTTTTTAATATTTTTTTGACATGACCGATATATGTCTTGTCATATTCACGATGTATCAATATCGAATATTATACGGGATAAAATTTCAACGTATCCGAAATTTTTAGATCGCTTATAAAAACACATCATGAATTCATAGTGGATGTCTAACAGGTCGAGCCCTCAAATCTACATTCTAACGGGCTATACGCTTTTCTTTTATAATTCGATCTAACGGTTCTTCTCTTCTAAACCAAAGGATCCGATGGCTCCAAATAAAACCCTAGTCCGTATAAAAAAATAATACGCCTCATTCCTTCCAGCCGTGTTCGCATTCTTCTCCAACCCTAGAAACCTCATTGGCGGCGGCTGCGGCAGCGACATGACGACGCGGTTCAAGAAGAACAGGAAGAAGCGGGGGCACGTGTCAGCAGGCCACGGCAGGATCGGGAAGCACAGGAAGCACCCCGGCGGGCGTGGAAACGCGGGCGGTATGCACCATCATCGCATTCTCTTCGACAAGTACCACCCTGGCTACTTCGGGAAGGTCGGAATGAGGTACTTCCACAAGCTCCGCAACAAGTTCTACTGTCCGACGATCAACACGGACAAGCTGTGGTCGCTTCTCCCTGAGGATGTGAAGGAGAAAGCTAAAGCTTGCGACGGCGAAGGAAAAGCCCCGGTGGTCGACGTGACGCAGTTCGGGTACTTCAAGGTGCTTGGAAAGGGACACGTGGAACGACCTGTTGTTGTCAAGGCGAAGTTGGTCTCCAAGATCGCGGAGAAGAAGATTAAGGAGGCTGGCGGTGCTGTTTTGCTCACAGCTTGATTTTGAGTAACTGCATACAGCCTAGTAGGTGCTTTATATGCGTCTACGTTTATATTTTGATTTTATTTTCTTGGTATTTCATTTTGTTTTGGTTCTTATTCGCAGTTTCTGAAAGATATTATGAATCTATATAAACAGAGTGAATTCTATCTTTATGTTCTGCATGCGGTCAATTCTTATAAGTAAAGTGATAGAACTGCTCATCAATGTTATATTTTGTCAATTATACTGCAGTTTATCGATCAAAATTTCATTTGCAGTTTGCCATGTATTGGATCTAAGTATCAAATTGTATAGATAAGAGTGTCAAACACAATAAGTTAGTCTGGCAGAATCTATGAACTAGGATCTTGTGGGACGAACTTGTAAGGAGCAACAGTTTGACAAAATACTGCGTATTCCATATGAAGCTGTACAAAACTATTGAAGTGACAATTCATTTAATCATTTATATACACTATAAGAAAAAGTTTGCATAATCAAATGCCAAAATGAACTTACAAACATTCGATAATATAATAACATAAACAAGATCAAAGTTAGTTTATATTTATCATGTGATCAACAGGTTGTGGACTCTCCATGGATGTTGTCAAGAACAGCAATGACTCCCACAACAAATGCTTGGTCAAACCCTGGCTGCACTACCACATAGTAGAAATCACTGCTTCCATTCATCTCCCTCAACGCTACCTATATATGTCTCAAGCATAAGTTATGTTAACCATAAATTTTAAAAAAAAACTCGAAAATATATAGAAAACAAGCTAAAACAAAGTGATAAATGAGTACACAAGTAAATGTATAACTCCTATAACTTCTCCCAAACTACCATGACTGTAGCGCATCTTTTGGATAATTTTGGGAGCTCTAGTAGTTTTAGTAAGTATATGTCTCACCTGAGCGACGATGTTCCCTTGGCGATTGGTGATGGTGCAGTTCTTGTCTGCGAATGATCCTTGAATCTCAAAATCCCAATCTTTGTTCCCCCCCTTGGGTTCAACTGAGATTCTTATATTATCGTTCCTCATCAGGCATGGCTTTGGATCTATTAAGCTGAACACAAGCTTGCTTGGTCCTTCATACTCCATTAGATACCCTTTCCATCTGTTATTGGCACTCAGTGCTTGAACAACTCCTCCCTACAATAAAAAACAACATCAGTAAGTAAATCGATGCGAGAAATATGTATACAATCTATGAACATATATACTTTTCTGCGGAGGTAGAGTATTGATTCTCCAAAGCCATCTCTAAGGACCAACTCCCCCCTGGTTCCGAGGATTCCACATCCATCAACACTGAAAACCGCCTCACTGGCCGAGTTGGTTACGACAAGGCCGCCACCATTGACGACATGAGGCCTCTTCCTCACCATCAGTACAGCCTGCGAAGGCTCACAGTAGATCTTGCTAACAACCGGCATCATTTTCGCATTGCTCTTTGCTCCACCCATGGCTTCTTTCTCCCGTTAAGAAGTTAAAGGTACTTATATAAAGAGAGCTTTGGTTCGGCGGAGCAGGTGAAGTTTGAAGGATGTTCTCTCTTCTTATTTCTACGATTGTTTGGCGGAGTTGGATAATCAGGGTTTGTAGACTAGGGTAAGAAAGAATCCTTTTTGAGTGTGGAAAAAATATATGGCCACAAGAAACAAGCTTGTCAAAGGTGTCAATGTTATTACATATCCTGCAGACACCTTTTTGTTTTAACTTATTGGTACATTTATCCTAAGAATTAGACTGTGTTGCGTTTAAATGTAGCATACAACTTTATAGTTCAATTATCGTAGAAATAAGTCAACAAATATGACTAATGGATTGCTGAAGTTACATAGGTTATTAAGAAATGTATGGTTCAAAACATTTGTTATATAAACTATTAAGAGGATAAAGAGCACTGCTTTTTCACTTATTAGGTGAAAAAAAGAAGCATCTTTTGAAAAGAGGTTGCTTAAGTTTGGGGGACCATTGATGGTTGCTTGTTTCTTTCAAAAAGCACTTTTAGATAAAGCCTAGTGCTCTAGCAAAAGTAGTATTTGATTTCCTTGATTATCGAATTTATGGATGATTCCTAGCAAAGTTGCCCCTCACGATCAGCTCGACTGGTAGGGTAGATGGCTTATGAACTAGCACTCATATGTTCGGCTCCTGCTTGCTACAATGCAGGATATGAAGTGATTAAAAGCTATCTATTCTAATCTAGTTTGTTTCATAGAAAAGATTCTGCCTCATTATTTCTAAACCAAAAAAAAAAAAGCAAAAATTGTAATAAGTTAATCTCAGTTATGACATGCTTCAATTCAAATCATTAGGTGGGTCAAGTGGTAACTTGGATGTCCACCTCTAATGTCACTACAAAAGTCAGGCTGTATAAGCAATTAAAACAGCAAAAGATGCTAGAATGCTTTTTAAAAGTATATATTTAAAAAATAATAAAGTCCAATGTTTTTGCTTTTTGTTTAAAATACTTCAACCAAAAACACAAAAGTTTTCAGACCGATTGAGCGCTAAGAATGGAACCTCTAATCTCCTATGCCACATAACTTTCTCTAACTTGTGGCCATCTTCTCAAAGTTATATTGTCGATAATTCTTCGCATGGTAGATTTTGCACACATCAACGCAAATCTACTTGGTCGTCGGAAAGTTTTGTCTGCCGTCTGTTGTGTATGCTTTTTGACTTGATTTAGTTATTATTAGAAAAAAAAGGATTTCTTTGGGGCGAAAATTTATCTTTTATTCCGAATTCCACGACTTGTATAGGTTGGTCCCAAGGCAATGGTCAACATTTGCCATTGATTATTTATGGTCATTTCATAATATTCCTGAGATGATGAGGCTGTTTCTATTCAAGTTTTGCAGAAATTGGGGTTAGATAAAGATTGCATTTTGATCAAGGAAGGAAGGAGACTTGGAGAAGAAGCCGAAGTCCCATAATTAGCATGAAATCAGCTTGTTTGATAAGTAACCGTGAAAATGATGGAAAATGATGGTCACAAAATTGGTTTCTTGGTTCTATTCTAATGAGAGGCTTTCTTGTGTATCTTGGCTTCTTATTCTCCAGAATCGCAGAGTGCCTGCGACTAAAAATATAGAAAATAACTTTATATAGATAATCTCCTATTTTTTCTTAAAAAAAATTATAATTTTTTTTTTGTTTTTTAAGACTTAATAATGACTTTTTACTTTTAAGATTACTAATTTTTTTTTTTTGTAAGCGAGTTTAAGATTACTAATTTCCTTTGCCTTTAAATTTCCTTTTTCTCTTTCCCTTTTTGCTTTTCTGATTACGAATTTCTAATTGCTGATTCTATTTGATTCGATTATGATTTGTTTCGTTGTGCTCATTTTTTTTTTTTCTTTTCTGCTATTTATTTGCCCAATAATAGTTGTGCTCATTGTTAATTGGCATAATTATCAGAGTTATGACGGTTCTCAGATGATAATTTAATCGCCGAACGAAGAAAATCCTTCTACTCATCCTGATCGCCAATTAGCAATTTTCACATCCAGATTTGGATTATAGGCATTAAAAAATATTAATACATATTATTGAAATTATGAAGGGTACTGTCTGGTTTTTATTCTGATTCTTAACTTTATGCTACAGATTGTGTCAACAAGTGATTTTCTCAGATTCCACATATATTTTTTTTTTTAATTATTGGATTTAGGTTCTGAACTTTGTTAATCGTAGAAGTTGACATCCATGAAAGCTTTTGCTTTTTTTTTTTGAAGCTACTGGCGGAGCATAGAAATTGACATATAATTCGATACAATAAGTACGTTAATTTAATAAATGAAACGGCTTAAAATATATAATTTTAAAATTTGGATATTATTATTAAGTGTAAAATTATGAGGAATTAAAAGTAATTGTGAAAAAACACAGGAGGTTATTTATTATTTTTCATAAATAAAAATAAGTATTTGCGTTTTAATATTCCTAATAATTCAAAATAAAAATTGTACCTTCATAATTTAAAATAATATTTTTATAATTTTTGAGCGTGTGAAATGACAAATACCTTTGTCAAGTTAAATTACTCTCGTCCTGCATTAAAAAAAAATGATTTATAGGGAAATAAAACGCACATGCCCCGTAAAAATAAGATAAAAAATCTATTTTGTTTATGATAAAACACAAAAACCTTGGATCTGATCTTCCACAACTCATCCCATTTGTAAGCTATTTTGCTCTTTCACCACCCTGGTGCTGCTTACTTCTCCAAATGATCCAACCAAATTCCATGTTCTTCATACTTCCTCCCCCTTTCTATACAAATATTACACTGTTTATGATCTTCCGCCTTCTTGAAAAGAAGAAGCTTCCTACACTTCACAGTGACACCGATGATATCCGGACGCCCGTCAACTTTGACGGTGTAAATCATCGTATGCCGCCTTCAAAATCAACGTTAGATCTCTATATGTATGGTAACAAATTCTCGAACAACATTGTTGTTGTTGTTGTCCTTTATGTCCGATTTAAAATGTACAATCTAAGGATCATAGGGTCCAGATCATAATAGTTCACAGTAATATTAGCCTTATTACTAACTATGTATATAGTCTAATTAAATACATTAGTATTACATATGAAAACAAAAATTGAAAAAAAAAAAAAAAGTCTACTGTTTTATATGGAGACGCTGTTGGGAACGCCGCGGCATGTGACGCCCGGGGACGAGCTAGGCGCAAGCAGTTCATACGTTAGCATCCCGGCGCCACACCGGTTCCTCCTCATGGGATCACGATTCCGGCGCCGGATCTCCTCCTCCACCAGCTGGACCTCAGCAGCAAACTGCCGGAAAGCTTCGATGGCAGCCGCATCAGCGGTCCACGTGTCGGGCTGCTGTCGCTGGCCGACGTACTCCTCGTCGGGCGAGTGTGTGGACAGCGTGTCAACCACCGCCATGTACTTCGTAGCCTCCAGAACTCCCGGCAAGGCCGATAAGAAGTACTTATGAGGATCAGCTAAAAACATTTCGTATTCATCGAAATCGGAATCTGGATTCGGAATGAGCTTTCGCATCAGCGGCGGTCGGTTCGGGACGTACCCACCAAGCGGGTATTGTCCAAAATTTAGTGCAGCATGCTGGGCGGAGGCTAGCCAAATCAGTGTGGTTAAGACGGCGATGAGATCATCAGGGGTGGAGAGCGGTGGCCACCAGGCAGCGGTCCGCTTGTCGGCGTGGCCGACGTGGATGAACTCGTGGTACCAAGCTTGTAATTCCACGTCAGATTTGATCTGCGAGGAATTCTTGTAGTAAGAATTCACATAAGATCGAATGTATTTGTCAATGGCAGACCACAAGAGAAGCCCGTCGTTGGCGTAAGGGTAGTCTTCAATCAACAGCCGTAGCCCGTGAGGCTGCGTCGGATCCTCCACAGCTATTCCCCTGTTTCATTAATTCAAAACTATTTGAATGACTTGAATTTTTCTTTTTGAAATACAGAGAATATATATATATATATATATATATATATAGAGAGAGAGAGAGAGAGAGAGAGAGAGAGAGAGAGAGATTAGTCACCTGCGTAAGAGGTCCTTAGGGAGGCCCTCGAGATCGAAACGCCAGTGATGGCGGTAGTAAGCAGCACTGATCTCCATGCAAAGGGGGCCGGGAGTGAAGCAGGACTCAATGACGCCTTCGGCGTTGATGAGGCTCTGCCGTGCCAGGGCGTTGATCTCCAGGGTGTATCGCATGTGCGGGTCAAGGAGCTTGTACACAGGGTGCACTGCGCTCAGTTGACGGTGCGCTGCCAGTATGCATGGCTCCAAGCATGCATGCGTCCGCAGCCTAGTCAAACCATAAAAATTTGATCCATGAATCCAATGAACATTTCACATACCAAATATTTCAAATATATATATATATATATATATATTATATATATATAATATATATATATATACTGAGTGATTAAAATCGTTGCGCCACGTGGTATTTCAAATAATTTTTGGTATGTTATATAACATTTGCTCTTATTTTAAAAAAGTCATGTGGTATAAACATTAGTTAATATGAATTTATAAAATCATGTAAATATCAAATAATATAAAAAATCTTATATTAACATATATACTTAATAAAATAATAATTTATAAAAATAATCTAAATAGATTTATAAATATTTAATATAAAATAAGTATATTATTTATTATGTAATATTTATTTTTATAAATAAAAGTTTAACTATATATAAATTATTTATATAAATTTAAACTACATATCTCTACCATTTTACTTCACTCCTCAAATAATTTTTATATATGACATGCAGTAATTGTCTTTCTCTAATAACATGTGACGAATAAAATATAATATTTTAATAAAAGATTATCAATTTATATAAAATTATAATATAAAAATATAAGAAATTCAATTTTGTGCATGATTATAAATGACTAATGTCCTTAGACCGTACGGACATAAAACTAGTATATAATAAAGACTTAGTCCCAGCAGGGTACACATTAGCTAGATTGTTGAGAAGGTACAACTAACCGAGCATGAAACATTTGCAAACGTTATAAAACCAGTATACCACGAGTGGTTGTGACATGCTTACCAGTGGTTGACAAGTTGATGGACGCCGGCGTCGTTGGAGCAAACATGGGCTTTGGCGAGCTGCCACAACCAATTGGATGTGGCGTCGGCAGGAGGAGTGAGGACCCGCGTGGCACGACGGCCGCCTATGGTTGCCGGCGGAAGGTCGAGCTCGATCGCGATGGGCTTCAACGTACCAAGTGGAGTCAAGAAGAAGAGAGTCCGAGTAGCGTAAGATTTTCGGCCAGCGATGGAGTTGATCCGGTCCACAAACGGCAAGAAGATGTCATGGTAGTCTAACATAAAGACCTTCCCTTCTTCTACGGCCTGTTGTACTGTAAGCCCATTAAGATGGCCTACTATATGGGCCTCTGTGATGGACGATTCTGGTGGGCCGTAGACTTCTGGGTCCAGCTTGCTTACCAGTGGGAATACCTGGATGACAAATTTTCCTCTTGGTTATTCTATTTATAATTTTTTGAAAAACTAAAAATGCCGTCGAAATGGGACATAATTTACCTGGACTCTTTCGATGTTGACCGGGTTGATTCCTGCCACAACTTGCCTAGCAAACTCGTCATCCCGTAGCCACGCAAATCTGTCCTCTGTGTCACAAAAATGTCTGATGTTAATTAATATCCGGAAGAGTATATTCAGAGATGCTAGATCTCTCTACAGGTATTCTAAAACCATATATTTCATTAAATTTAAAAAAAAAATGGAAAATATCATTCTTTAGAGCCATTTTAGTCATGAGCAAATTCAAGGATGACATGACATTCCAGAAAACCAAGTATCCTTACGTGGTATGGTTTGCCATTTCACCTCTAAAATCTTTACTATTTATGGACTAAAATTAGATCTGCTGAAGAGAAAATTTGATGCTTACTAGAGATAATTTGTGGTGTGTCATAGCGAAGTAAACCCTCGCTAGACTCCTGGATCTTGCGGACAAGGGGGAGCTTGTGGATGAGTTGATCTTGAAGAGTCCCCATCTTGAGGAGAAGGCCCTCTTTGTATAGACTATCTATGTTGTGAAATCCATGGAAATCATGGAGATCGGCGGAGACGCTGGCGATAAGGGAGGGGATGAGTGTGTGCAACACCGCCTTAAGCCTACCCGTCGTGAATGCGTCTTGCTTCAGTTCCTCAAACGCCTCATCTCGGGGAACATATACAGGATGCGGCTTCTCAACACGGCTCTCACAGAGCATGTCTGTAAAAGAAAATTTAAAATTAAAATAATAAAACAAATCAAAGAACATGTAATCGAACAAATAATATTAGAAGAAATTGTTGTGACAAAAGTCGTCGTCAGATTCTAAGACCTGATGTGAACTTATAAGATTATATGCTTAAAATTTTTCTCTGGCATGCTATATAGCCAACTTAAACATAAGAACGCAATGTCGTCGTAAATACTTTTCGAGTGTTCATCAAAATAGTTGGTGGTAGTGTGATTGGCTTAGACAAGGAGCAGCTCATCTGAATCTACCAATTCAAGCTGTGTATGCTAAATGCATGAGTCGGATGTCTGCTAGCACCTCTCATTATCGGTCTCCAAGTTGACAAGCCGGGATAGAAACAACCAAAACAAGGGCAGGTGTACATAATAAATTCTCTATTCAGATCATCTCCAAACAGCCTATTATTTCTTCCTTCAAAGCTGAGAATTCAAAATTTAAGGGTCTTGGAAACTTCAGAAGCAAGAATTAACCCGTGCATAAGATAACTGTCGCTCAAAATTTTTATCTATGCGATCTTCAAATATGAACTCCCTAAACGTTGCGAATATTGTAAGTAATAATACTCCTAAAGAAGCTTGATACTTGTAGATGGAAATGACAATTGCATGTCACAAACAAAAACAGAACCATCTGGAGAGAAATTCTGGGATAAAACTTTGAAACCCCAAGAAGAGAAATGGCTCACTGGTATCTGTGGGGGGTCGGCCGGTCCGGCACCTCCTTGGATAAGGCATCTTTTCACCGCCAAGGATCGGCCGAGCAAACTGAGGTCCTCTGTCAGGATTGCCCAAGTCATTATAAGTCGCGTAATCATAGATCCTATCAGATAGCTTCCGCTCTCCACTGCCATCGCCTCTGAGCTCACCCAGCTCCTTTTCTCTCAGTTCTTTCACACCGGCGGGCGTCTCCGACGGAAGGTAAGGCTGAAACAACAGATTGCTCATCTCAGTCGATGGATGAAGCGACAATTTATGTACGAGTAATGAGAGTTCTTTAAGCCTGATTTGAATCAGTTTATATCTACATGCAATTATAGTGTAACTCAACTATAATTGACGTAATTAAATGGAAGATGAACAGAAGACCTTGTTGGTGAAGAAGATCCTCTTGGTAGAGAGGTCTTTAGTAGACTGGATCCATGAGTTGCAAGGGAAGTGGATCGGGCCGCAGGAGAACCCCTCGACAACGACCGCTTCGAGATAGAACTCTCTCTGGTGGCGGTTGACCACCGTCATCGCCCCTGGCTCGCCGAAGTTCCTGTCCACCATGAATTCGACTGTGTACACTACTTTCTCCGCCTTGGTGTTCCTCTTCTGCCACCAGTCTGTAATCGCCGCTTCGCCGCTCCTCTTCCCGCTCTTCGATTCTGCAATCAAATTTCAGTTACACAGATGCTTCAATCGAATAAAAATTATTATGAGATAAACAGATAACTCACTTGAATCGACATCGTTGCTGATGAGTTCTACAACAACATTCCGGCCGATCTTATCAGAGATAGCGTCAATATGGCCAGCAATGGCCTCCCTGAAATCCTCCTTGTTCTTCCTTCGCACCGTCACAGCAGCCCTAACCTTGATCTTCTCCGACTTGCCGAACTTTCTCTCGACGAGCTTTTCCAGCTCCTCGCTGAGCGCCGCCACCGCCGGAAACTTCGCCGCCCTCATCGGTCGCCGCTGTTTCACAGCAGGAAAATAGATTTTCCTCTGCTCGCTATGCCGGAGCACGACAGAGCTCCACCCAGGAAGTAGATTCGATCTTTCCAACATCGACTGCCGCGCAAGATCTTTGCAGGCGGCCATTGTCGACTGCTTGAGAAGCTCAGAGAAGTCTCGATCTCTTCGTGATTCTCTTTGTATATAAGATAAAAACTGGTTGGGTTTCAATCTAGAGAAAGTTTATGGAGGTCTAATCTGCTACTATTTGATTCTGAAGAGGAGGTATAAAAGTTGAGCAAAAACAAGAATGAATCATCCTGGAAATGGAGCTAAGCGTTGACTAAGTTATACCGACAACCATGAATGAAAGATCTACTGATTTTGTAATATCCGCATTCTATTAACTATTTTGGCAAATTACACATTTCTTTCCATGACCTTAATTCGTTCTAAAACTGAACATTATTATAATTACTTCAAACTAACGCTCGTTCTATACTTTTTCTGAGGGCAAACCATGAATATTTTTCAACATCTAATCTCGTTAATCAACTGAACTTAAAACCAATTTATCATATTATACTTTTAATCCAACTTAAACTACAACTATCTTGAATTAGAGGGTTAAAAATATTAGCATGTAGATAGATGAACCAACTACTACATATAAGCTTTTATGAGCTTATATTATGAGTCTATGGAGGATAAATTTTATAATAATGCTTTGTATATAAAGTTTCGTTACTTATTGAACTCGTCAAAACTCATATTCAAAGCCTTTTTAAAAAAGATGGACTATAAAATCATTAAGAAAAATAAAATATATGATCTTATAGTCCAAAATAATTTTAAAAAAAATAAAATTATATATTTCAAATAATTACAAGAATTATTACTATAAATATTATTTTATTTATACAAATATTCTCGTCTATTTATGTTATATTATTTATATTAATAAAAATATTTTAAGTTATAATATATATATATATTGAATTTTATGATTCAAATTACACGCTCCGGAGGGTCTACGTTTGACTAAAGCCATTTATACGTAACCGGTTAAAAGAAGCTCAGTTATTTTAGGCAACACCTTATAATATTTGCTAATTCAATGAAAATGGTTGATACGTCTTTTTTTTTGGATTATTTATGATTGCTTGACTTTGACCATACATGCATACCAGAATTTCAATTGATTTTGCTTTCTCCGTATTTCCTACTACAATTGATATTTCTGGCCCCACCGTAAATATTTTTTGTGATCTATTCTTTTTTTTTTAGAAGATAAAAGAATAGACTTTATTGCAAAAGAAATTTTTAAAAATATTTCATAGTTTTGAAAACTCTAAGTTATGATTTCATTTTTTTTTTTATCTGTTTTAATATGTTTAAAAAATTGTAAACTATATATTTATATAAAATAGCGAAATTCATCTTGATTAAAGCTTACAAAAATATCGTGATGTATGTTTATGGTGCAACAATATCTTAAATCGTTTTCTTTTATTTTTGTGAAAAATATCATTTTAGTCCCCTTATTTGAAAAGCTGAGCAAATCAGCCATGTCGGGGCTATTTGGCAACGCGTGGCTGATATGCAATTTGGCAACGTGTGGCTAATAGCAATATCTAAAATTTTATTATTTAGTTATTTATTCTTTTGGAAAAAAAATGTTTTATAGGGTTTTATAAGACTAATTAAGCAGGACTAGTTCTTTCTTTCATACAATAATTAAAAAAATGTTGAAGCTTATCGTCACTTATGTCGTTTTATCTTTTTGCGAAACAATTTAGTACAAACATTTCCCAACTCTTTTCCATGTACTACAACTAATTCATTGATATATTTGAAGGCACTTGTAATTATATTTTCCCTGCCTTTTCAACACATCAATATACCAAGGAATCAAAACATGCAACACAGCCCAGAAGAACAATTTAGTAAAAGACACCCTAATATACGTACGGATTTGGGCTGCCACGTGTTAGCAGAAAAGCTGGCTATCAAATGAAAAGAAGAGTCAAGTATCTCATATGATCGAGGTTCACATGCCGAGATGTCCAGGCAAAATATATGAGCTTATTCCGCATCAGCCATATGAGATCGACGTTATACCAAAGCTCGACAAGGCCTTGGCAATCTGTCCAAGCTTATCTGACCGGTACCGAGATCCGACGTCGTCCAAGATGCAACCGAAGTTTCGACATCTCGACCAAGCTTGAAAGTCCTGAGTAAGTGGAGATCAAGTTAACCGCGTAACCGGCATGCGAACGTGGGAGTTTACGTGGCGCAAAAAAAGACCACTCAACCCGCGATCCTCGTCAGATCAACAATTTTCTCAACCGTCACGATGCAGACGTGCGCTGAACAACGCTTATAAACAGCCATCTGGGGCACTATTGACGGGATTCTCAGTTTCAAGCACTCAAGAGCGCCTAGAGAGAATTGAAATTTCTAGCAAATTGTGCCAAGTGTAGCTGTGCACTTGAGTGAATTGCAATCCGAAATGTCTTAGAAAGATCGCTGTGTTTTTTTTTTCCTTCCTCAAAAATTTTTATGTAAAAATTTTTGTGTTCATTTACATTTTCTGGCTGTTACTTTTAGCCAAATCAACTTTTGAACACTATATACATATATATATATATATAGTTTTCAGAGTGTCCAAAATCTGGAAAACAACTTTGTTTTCATGGTCCTCAATATCACCTTAATTATTATCATGCAATTATGGAAGATGCTCATAAGTTTGGGATAATTTGCCCATTGAGCTCTGCTCCAATTTCATATTTCACCTGGCACCTCAGCACCGGATTGAACAGATACAGGGGAGAGGTAGAGTTTGAACTCGACTCCTTTGCTGCTAATTGGATGATAACATCTACTCTTTTTTTGAAAATAGTCTAAAATTAACTGATATAGAAATGTATTATTATTACTAGTAATTAAATAATCGTAGAGCCTTTTATGTGCGCTCGCATGCACGTGTATATATATATTTTTTATTTATTTATTTGCAGAAATAGCCATGTTGGATCAAGGTAGGACATAACAAGTCTATTTATTCGAGTTTATCCTTGAATTAGGATCACATATTGTGGGAAGAGGAATATGCTCAGCAGGTGACCAGGATTTCACAAAAAATAAAGTAAAAGTCGTTTGTTATTTTTAGTCCATATGACGTGGACGTCCACATCACACAGGGTCCCACAAATAGTCTTCTGACCCACGATATTTGAAAAAATATGCAATTTGTTTCTAATTTACTAATTAATAACTGAATTATTGTGCTGGTCGAATTTGCTCAGAATATTTGATATGATGGGTTCGTACGCTGACTCAGAAATTATCCAAATTTCCAATTAATAATTTGTTTGCTTGTGGTGGCAAGATAACATGTCCACGATTTCATGCTGATGGCCACCAAATATGCTCCAACTACTCTTTCCACGCATAAATGTCGAATTCATCACTCTGATAAAGAACGTTGATTACGGATGTTCAAGCAGTCCTCGATCCGGATCGGACCGAAAACCGAACACCCAAAATATGCAAGACCGCAAATCGGATCGGACCGTATAACAGCTAGACTAGATCGGGATCCTCGATGTGATCGTCGTTGCGCTACGTATGCGCCATCCCTGGGCGTCTCGCCGCCGTTGCTGCACACGTGGTTGTCATATCGATCAGTCGACATGGCGACTGCGAGACGAACGACGACAACGGCCTCGAGGACAATAGGGGCGACGATCGGTAGTGAGTCGATAAGGCAAGGGCAAGGTCACATCATGATTGGCAGTGAGGCGAAGGGCAATGATACTTACGGTCCTGCAAGCGTGCTTTGAGCAAGAGAAAGGGCCAAGCACTGAATCGGTCACGGAAAGTTGCCCTTAATCGCGCGCAGGAATTTAGCTAGGTCTCATTGTGTTTAACCGACCCTCGGTACGGTTCGTAATTTCTCCGTTCTGCGACTGGACTAGACCAAGGAGCGTTTAGCAAATAACCTTTTGAATGTTATTTGAACCGAAGGTTAACTGGTTTGGACCGGACCAATAGACCTATCCGGTCTAATTTTTCGGTCCAGACAGATATATAAAAACTACTACCTAAATTGCACCATTTTTCGTAGCACTACGGTTAAAAACAAGGGTACATTGGAAATAGCTAAAATTATCCTGCATATAATAGATAAAAATAAGGGCGCATTTTTTGTTAGCCCTCGCAGGGCAAAAGTTGGTTGATTCAGCCCCAACGAATTTGCATCTTTCGTTTAGGCCTCTTCTCGAAAATCTTGCCAACCGTTTTAACTGCTGTATCATTATTTTTTGAGAAAATTTTTAACGTGATTATAGATTATAATAAGATTTAAAATTTTTATATTCAATATTTTCAAAAAATACTTAAATAGATATTTTATAGTTTTAAAATTTCAGCAAATTAACGGTTCGTATCCAAAATTTGTTAACCATTTGGAGTCTCAAAATAATTATTTATAAGTATTTATTAACAAAATAATTAATATAAAACTATAAATTTTACTTAAATTTATAATTTTATATTCAATATTTTTTCTCCAAATAAGACAGTACGATTTTCGAAAAAAAGCTGCAAACGAAATTGACAAACTTGAAAGGCTGAAAGTGGCTGAATGAGAATTGTCCCTAAAAATAATTAATTGGAAAATATATACACGCATCAGAACACTTGGATATTAATTTTCTTCTACAATAATATTACGGTACTTCCCAGATCTTTCTACTTCTTCGTTACCGTCGATCAGATCACACTCCAGCGAGCACCGATCCCGAGGAAGGTGCAGCGGTGGCTGAAGGAACCTTCGGCGTGGCCTTTGGACTGCCGAGGCTTCGGCGCATGAGCTGTCCGACGGCGGCGGTGAGCCGATCGGCGGCGCCGATAACGAGCGGCGGAGCGGAACGGAACGCGGTGTAGAATCCGGCGTGGCGTCTGACGGCCTCCTCATAGGTGATCAGCCGCGATTCGCCGCCGGCGCGGTTGATCTCGTCTTGCACCGCTTCCCCGCACAGACCGCAGACCCACCACCCGCCAAACCTCAGCCTCACCATCTCGATATACTCCGGCGTACACTCCTCCGCAAGGCCGCAGCACTCGCACACCACCATCTCCACCTCCGATGCCGCCGCCGCCGCTTCCAATTCCATCCCCCCTATGGACATAATAATAACAATCAATTAATCACGCCAATCCCGAGAGGATCTGCTGGTCGATGAGACTTCTCGTCCACCGTCAGTGACTTCACCGCTCCGTTTCCCAGGTCTCAGCCGCCGCCGCTTCCTCCTCTGCCGTCTCCCCGATTATCATTTCTCTCTCCTCCCTCTCTTTCTTTTTCTCTCTCTCTCTCTCTCTGTATTACTCTCACATTATTGGGGGCTTTTATAGGCAGACTGAGAATCGATGCCAATCACTGGGCCTCTTGTAGGTCCTACGTACCGGAGTCCACGTCAGCATTACGAGTTTCTAATGTGGAAAACTTTAATAATATTTCAGTTATAAATTTAGTATATATACGTTCAAGTAGCTATAATTAGGGGTTTTTAACAACGTGTTTGTCATTTCCTTTTCGTACTAATATATTAAGTTAGTCCTTTCGTAGGAACAGCTTTATTTCGTAATAAAGCAAACTTAAACTTTAATAATATTATAATTTATTATATTATTAAAATAATTTATCCGATATAACATAGTTCAATCAGAAACGAAACACTACAATATGATCACTATAACATAATAGTAACAGTACCATAATAGCCGTTTGAAATATTTATACATTTCCGACATTCGAACCTGTTCTTTTATTAGAGCCGATTTGAATAAGATTTGAAGTGCAATGATGGTTTGAAATTTTTCTGAATTTATGCTATAGATTTTTTAAAAAAATTTAAAAGTTATAAAAGAATACATGAATTATTATTCAAATAGTTTCAAAATTAGTAAAATTCGTAATTATTATTAGTTAGTATTTTTTCAATATATAAACTATAAAATTTCATATTTTATGTGTTAAATAACTAAAACGATTTTTTTTAAAAAAATCTTTTAAAACATAATTAAACTATTAGAATTTCGCCTAACTAAACTTCCCGGTAAATTGCTTCGCCGGAGACCGTGTCGCTGCGCAATCCGCTACTCGAAGCACGAAATGTTTCCAGTTACAGTATGCCACGTACAACTTTTGTCATTTTTAAGACGACGTGACTGTCTACGTAAAGTACAATTTGATGTGCTTGTTGTATACATGCAGCGGATCCCTTGAAGGAGGGCGGGCTGCATTATTAGGCCGAGCTGTCAATCTGAGAGGCCCACTCTATCACGTAAGCGCAAGTCCACGTCGGCTTTCGTGGGGAGAAGAAGAAGACGGGATCGACGGCATCGGAAAACCGAAAATTTATGCGGGCAAGCAAATAACAGATTACTACAAGTCATTAAATTATTGATTTTCCAGGTCATTATGCGAGGCCACACGCAAAAAGAAAGAGAATAAGTTGCACATAAACAATAATATATATATATATATACATTATAATAATAATATTCCGAGCATTACTGGAAAAATAGATATTATCAATCGGATAATTGTTTTTCAGATGAATTTATAAGATACAATCAAGCAATGACGGAGACGGAAAACATTGCATTTTATGTTAGGACATAGTGTTTAACTTATATATATATATATATATATATATATATATATATATATATATATATAATGCAAAACTGATATGCTTTATAACCCTGCATGAGCCAAGTTTTAAGGAAAGGTGTAGGCCAACATGATATCTAATATATTTGATGCGGCCGGTATATTTATTATATAATTATTTTTTATATCTATGTTATATATGTTCTATTTTTTAAGGTAATATATTTGATGCGGCTGACATTTTTATTATATAATTTTTTTTAAGGTAATATATTTGATGCCGGTGATATTTATTATATAATTGTTTCTTATGTCTATGTTATGTATGTCCTACTTTTTAAGCTAAATTTGTTGATTTTTATTATCTTTTTAACCATAATAAATAGGCATGAATCATCCTTTCTACGGGCCATGCCATTCCTTGTTCAACCTATTTAAAAAGATGCCCGTGACAATACTCGGGGCAGGACGGGGCAAAAGGTCCCCAGCTGTAGTCCTGTCCTCGACCCCAATGGATATTTCTTTTAATCTATGTCCGAATCCGAATTTTGTTTGGGATAGGGGCAGAAAAGTAAATTTTTCATCGGATCCGGAATAAATTAACAACTCTAAAATAAGCTATGCTTTTATATAGTGGGAGCTAATACTGGGCTTCCAAATCCTACAATTTTAGAAATCCTCAGAAGCTTTTCATAATGTTGGGGCATTTGCATTTTTAATTTTTTCTATAATTCAAAATTACATTTTGAACCTCTAATTGAAAATAGCGCTTCATTGACCATGTAAATATGACAAAATTAATATTATTTTTTTTCTTAAAAAAAGATGGCAGTTATTTTAAGATAATAATTTTATCATTTTATATGGTGAAATTATAAAAATACTATTTAATTTATAGATATATTTTTGTATTTTATAAAATTATCAAGAAATGTAAAAGTGCAAAATGCTGGAGCAATCTAAAGTGTAGCCCATTATAGTCCAGACATTCCGGGTCGAACAGATAAAACAAATCCGACCCGTAATAAGAACATGTGGTGGCGCCGGTCTGAAGACTTAAGTGGCGCGCAGATACAGTGCGTGCTGAGCCTTCCGACGATTCCCGCCACTTGATTACGTGGCCACCCAATTTGTTTTTTTCTTTTTAAAAAAAAAAGAAAAAAAAAAGAAAAGGTGGCCACCCAATATTGACTCCACCACTTACCAGTGTATCTTTTTGCTAAAAAAACCCTACACATCATCTAATATTTTTGTAGTAATTTTAATTAATTTCTTAAATAACAAGCCCATGACTTATCTTTTAAAAACTTTTCTAAATAAATATGTTTTAAATAGTTATTACAAATTCTAAATTTTTTATTGATTTTAAAATTAGATTCTGAGAATATATATAAATTGTTTAAAAACAATTAAATGCCGGTGTTATAAAGTATTATATTCAATTTTTAATGTATATAATATGTTCTTAAAAATATTCAAATCTTTGTAAAGGATAAAAGTTGAATACAGTACGTCAAAAGTTTAAAATTATTTTAAAAAATAAATACGTTTGTAGGGTTGATTTTATAAGTCTTTAAAAGAATTGAGGACTTCTTTGATATAATGAGAACACCAATTAGATTTCATACAACCCCTTGTATGTTGCCAAATTAGATATCCGTACCTGGCAATATCTGTACGAAGAAAATTAAAAAATAAATATAAGGCCGAGCGTCAACCAAGAGAAGGCGAAAGAGAGGAACTGGAGATCGCAATCGAAAGAAGTGGAGCTAGAATTATTGTCGTTCGTCTCTGAATCAATTAAGCTCGAGTTCTCGAGATCTTTGAGCTCGGATTTCAGAATTTTCTAGAAATTTTGTAGAATTTTTAGAGGAGCTCGAGCGAAGTCTGTCTTCAAAGTTTTGCTATGGATTTGTTTTACTCGATCTTTCCGCTCATCGACCTTCGCAAAGGTAATTCGAGTTCTGACTTGGCGATGTTTATTTTTTAATTAAAGGTAATTTAGGTGATTCCTGTTATTTTGATTGGCACTTCTGTTTGCGGATTTTTGGAGTAGCTGATTGGTGTCTGCTTACCCTATATGGTATTATGTAAATTTTTCATGAGATGATGGTGGACGTTTAATTTTGGATTTGTTGCTGTTCTACAATTTCAAGTTCGCGCATCTCCATCTACACGATTTGGGCTGTAATTTGTTTTTTTTTTTTCTAATTCGTTAATGGCGTCGTTAGTATCAGTTAACTTTGACTTGTGGCATACATAATTACATATTGCAGACACTAGCTGACTCTTTGTAGGATTCTTGACAATGACCATTAAAGATATGGAATTAGTCTGAGTAATTTAACCATTTTTAGTCACTGTCTAACTGACTCTGTAATAAAAACTTCTGGTTATGCGGAATTCCTATTGAGCTATAACCAAATAATGGTGATATGATTATGGCACTGTTATGAATCTTGTTTCTACTGACTATGATATGGTGCTAGTCGTGTCGGATTGAGTTAAATGTTTCTTCAGTGGCAGATTATCGTCTGAATCCTTGTTTGGTTTTATTTCAGAGCAGCTTCTTATATAATTGTTACTGATTTGCACCTTGTTATCAATGCATATGGCATACAAGCATACTACATTTGCTTAATTGCTTATGATGATATGGAATCAAACTGCCTTTTTACTCTTGACATTTGTTTCTACCAATTCGCCTCAAATTTTTTTGAATATGCTTTCTCTTGAAATACTTATCTGAAGTTTATATTCACTCCTGCTAATGTATATGCAGGATTTGGCTAGTCTCTCGAGGACTTTGCCTATTTCTTGAAGCTCTGAGTGAAGATGACCACAAAAGGATTTCTCCAAGACAAAGATTTGAAGTTCGATTTTTCAAAGAAGGCCACCAAACTAAATCCAAATGCTGCAGAATTTGTTCCTTCAGCTCGTCAATCTGCTGTAATAAATAATAAGATTGGAGATATTGCTTCCACCACGCCAGGATCTTCAGGGAAAGCAGTTCTAGGTCGGTCCAAGTCAAATGTCTCAAATAGTTCTGAAGACGAGGTTCACCAATATTGGCGTCATCAACTTCCTGATGACATCACCCCTGACTTCAGCGCCATGGGGCATGATGAGTCCAATGGTCACGAGCATCTGTCACTAGCTGGGCTGTCTTTAAATGATGGTAATCAAAGTACGGGACTTTCTTCCTCAGCAACCAATCAAAATGTGGGCTTGCGGCAGGATATGTTGTCTTTTGTCGCCAATAACATTAGCTTGAGCGAAAAGCTGGCCTACCCTGGGTCTGCCGGTCAATCAACCGATTCTTTTGCAAACCCTACGGTTTGGGAAACACAACTTACAAATGGTGAGCAACACATGACATTTGGAATGGAGGGGCAACAGTATAATGATGATTTCAGTGCTAACTTCGTGAATAACTTAGCTGATCATGCTGTTATTGAGGGTTCTTCATTTAATCCTCTGGAGTTGTTGGCATCACAGTTCCCGGGCCTCTCTGCTGAGAGTCTTAGAGGTGTGTATCTTGCAAGTGGGTGTGATTTGAACATCACAATCGCGATCCTCACCCAGTTTGAGGTACTCTCTGTCTAAACTGCTGGGTTTATTGTTTCTTCTTGTTAAACATGTTCTTCCTCTCGCAGAGATCCGTTTTAATAATTAAAGATGATTTCCCTATCAGAGTTATGCCACAAGCATATTGTCACGAGCCAAGTTTGCTGCCTTGTGAAGACCGATTGCGCTTCCAAGACCTGCTCCAATTTTGGGCCATGATAGAGGTTTCCCACCCATATGCAGATGGATAGAGAACGACAGAGATCCTGGAGTTCTCCTATGTAAATACCATGGCAAAATATTTTAGGAATACCCAGAGCATGCATAGGTGTATGGTTGGGGGTTGTGCACTATGCATCAATCCAACGGGACGCCTAGGACTACCATGACTTTTAATGAGGCTTGGTGTCTCATTTGCCAAACCATGTCCTAGTTCTTTGAGTGTACTATGCATTAGAGTGGTAGCATTCAAGCTTCCTTTCGCTCTTGCTCCTTACGTTGCTGTTGTGCAATTCCAACACTTATTATTTGGAAAAGGCAATCCAACAACGAATGAATTTCTCTTAGGAATTCACTAGCTTTGTGATAATATGCACTTGTTCGAAATTTGGTGTTAAAACTCTTTGGGTTTTTTGCTTTGGAATTCTTCTACACGAGCGCTCAACAAATAAATTAGGGCAGACACATTGTTACTCAGAATTTCAAGTACTTGCTCGCAGCTTTTTAGCTATATCTAACTGCTGTAGTTGACAGAGCTGCAACAAAGTCGATAATCGTTCTGTTGTATGAAGCTGGAACCTAGGCTTAGCAAAGTGAAACTCATGGGTAACTAGAAACTGTGGCTGCTTTTTCTTTTTTGTTGTGTTTACCATCATTGCAAGAGATTCAAATATTTATTTGAGAGAATTAGCAAATATTATGAGAAGATCAGGTGTTGGATTTAGCTACCACTTTCCAAAAGGCTAGAAATAGATGTTAAGTAGAGGCTTGATCAGAGGTTTGTTTCTTTCCTCCTGGTCACATCCTCTTTGTAAGTTTTGCACCTATTGAAGATCCTCTGTTTGGAATTTATTGCATCATATTCTTTTGAAAATGATATACCGCAACACAAGCTCAGACCATCTCTAGTTTTCTTTGTTTTCTTCATGTTGTGCTATTCTATGATCTTGAGCATTATTTAAGATCTTGATGTTTGGTGCTTCAGCTTCAAGTTGATGGTGGATTAAACCAGAATCAGAATTCTAAAACATCGCCCACCCCTAACCTTAGTACTTTGGACTTTCCCGCGCTTCCTGTAGCAGATGCTCAAAATGGGTCGTCCAAGTACCCTGGGGAGCAAGCTTCCAGTGCTTCTAGGTCTCCTGGCCTGTTTAATAGTACCTCTGATTTTGCGTCAGCTGTTCGTAAGCTTGCCTCCCAAGGTTCAGGACATTGGAAATATGAGAGGAACGGCTCGGCAGATAGGAATATTGGCACTAGCAGAAGCTCTGCAGCTCTAGCCAGCTTATACAACGGTCAGAAGAAAATGGTGTATGGTGATAAATTTGGCAGTGCCGATAGTAGTAGCCGTTCAGCATCAGTTTGGCTAGAGACTGGAGATACCGTTGGTAATCCACATTATTGTAGATGTTTGTTCGTATTTAGTTAATATCTATAGTTTTCATAGCTTTTGTTTTCACGCTCTTTCCTTGGTAGCAAATATGTATGCTGAAACAAGGGAGGAAGCCCGAGATTTTGCACGTGTCCGGAACGCATATTTTGATCAGGTAAATCTTGCTCCTCAGGGCTATCATGCAGTGCATAAATATCATTACTTATATCACTGAGAAAATCCTCCAAGAATGAGCATTTTAAGTGCTGCTTTCATTTACGCATATAGTTAGATGTTAGAAAATAAGTACTTTGGCATTGACCTTAAAGTTGAAACCGAGGAGCTATTTCGCAACGATAATCATAAAATACCAGTTCAACTCAGGCTTATAGGTTATGTTATGAAACGTGGTTCTTTTTTTTTTTTCTTTTCACAAGGACTGTATGGATACTAATTTATTACTAGATGTCATGAATTTATAAACTTTTAACTGCTGCTATTCATGCTAGGGGTTTCTCCAACACACTCGGTGATTATATTTGTGGAAAGCAAACATGTTAGCTTTTACTTTAGATATATAGTTTTGAAGCTTGAAGGTGTTGCATTTTTTTTTTAAATAAATTGTCACTGAAGCTTTAAGACTACATGGATATTTGACAGGCAAGCCAAGCCTATCTAATAGGTAACAAAGCTCTGGCAAAAGAATTGAGTGCAAAGGGGCAGTTTTACAACATGCAAATGAGAACAGCTCACAGCAAAGCAAGGGAATCAATATACAAGCAAAGGTGGGTGTTTAAACAAGAATTTCTCAATTTATTTGACAATCATAATTGTTCCTAATTCCTACCAAGTTTTGTCTAAGTCCTTTTATTGTTGTATCAATGCACGCCGAAGGCAAAGGAAATGCCATATGGGTTAGATGAACTTTCACGCTCTTCTTTTTTCCCCTTTTTTGTCCTTTTTTTTAAAGGGCTTTGCTATGCACCCCCAAGAAACCACACATGCTGACGTGGCACAATCAGGACCACACCACGGTAAGTATATATGTAATTTTAATATTTTTGTGGATCACGAGAAAATTATGCGGATCACGAGGCGCGTGTGTGGTGGAGATTGGTTGTGTGTGGTTTGTTAGGGGTAAGTAGTTTTTTCCTATTTTAAAAGAGGCTAGTATTGACCTTGTTTTTTTTTACTCTTTGCTTGTCGTACAAATGATTTCAGGAATCCCATTTCTCTTGATCCTCACAGCTATGAGGAAGAGCGTCTGATCGACCTCCATGGGCTTCATGTGAATGAAGCTATTCATGTTCTGAAGCATGAGCTGAGCAACATGAGGAGCGTTTGCAGGTCCTTGGGGCAGCGTTTGCAGGTGATGATCTGTGTTGGTACAGGCCATCACACAAAAGGATCTAGGACTCCCTCGCGGCTACCGGTGGCAGTTGAGCAGTACCTTATCGACGAGGGGCTACGGCCAACCCTTCTCCAACCCGGTTTGTTACGTGTTGTGCTATATTGATACATCAGGTCAGTTAGGTCAAACAAGGAAAGCAAAGTGGCGGACAAAACAAACCAAAAGAAAAGAAGAGTAAAATGGGAGAATCATACAACCGTTTCATGTATTTGTGTATATGGGAGGAAGAGGGTAGAGGAGAATTTACACCGACAAATGCTATGTAACATTGTTGTTTCACCATTTTGTTAGCTTTTTCTGGCGGAATTCCGCTTTTCATGTCGTTAGGTTTCAAAAATTTTAACAATTTTCCTCGACTTTTGTTGGTCAAAATGATGTTGTAGGTTCTGTATCATATTTTTATGATTTGAAGATAGTTTGTCGCGGTCAGAGCATTGAAGCTTTAACTTGCTCTGTTCATAGGATTGCATCAGGATGTATTTCATTCCGTGTAATCCATCATTCTGTTTGCTACTGCAAATGGAGACTAAGATGATAACAAGGTACTTGTTTCATCATGATGAGTCGTTAGAAGTTCTATATCTCCTCGCATAAAGGGAGGTTTATATCTAAATTATTTAAAAGAAAAAAGGCGATAAAAGTGAATCCACCAACTTACCCGAGGGGATATGAAGTCAGAAAGCATGCTGCATTTCTAAAATGTGGTCGGCACGGTTATTTCTTTTACCTGTTTATGGTGGTAGAACACCGGTGAGAACGAACCTTGCTCTGCTAAATCGTGTATGATCCACATTAGTTCTTGTATGATCCACATTAAATCGTGTATAATAAGGTCCAACAAAGGTATGAGATATTTTTGATCCTTCTAACAAGAATAATAATCAACTCGCGAAAGGGTTTATCAATGTACAAGTAAAACAAGAAAGAAGAAACGCGTCCCTTCTATATTATGAACAACGAAGATGATGTATGGATTCTGATTCATATTTTCTATTATTATTCTCGTTGCATACATCGGGACGTCGTTTTTCATTTCATTTAGCTTCATGTCGGTTTGTTGATTTAACTTAACTTGCGCTGTTTGTGCCCCTCAACTTGCTTGTAACAAATTCGAGGAATTATCCCTTTGGACAAAGTTTCGATGTTTTTGCAATATACCATCACAACAGTCGGCGCAGCAACACACCTGCTTATCACGTATTAATCGCAATGCATTCGGAGGATCCAAACTCATTTCAAGATCGGATGAAAACAACTTCTCGGAGTTCCGTAGGATGACAAAGTGAGGCTTGTAACACCAAAAGCAGTAAACAAAGAGTAGACCAAGTTCACACTTCCTTTCAACATAATACAAAAAGGCTCGGGTTTGCAATAAGTACTGTAGAATGATCAATCGTCTTGCTTCTTACTCTCAGGCTGTTTGTATTCGACGGACAAACACGGTAGAGATAGCTAACTAAAACCAGCACGGGACCAACCAGCAGCACTATCATCAGTCTCGCTCGCTGATTGCAACGAGGTGCTCATCAATCTCCTCTGTTGGTAGCACCCTGAAAGCTGGATCTTCTTTCCTAACAACTCCCACCTACCAAAATCCATTATACATTATGAAACACCATGATATACCAGCAAATAACTTCCAATGGAAGAAAAGCATGACTTCACAACTATATCCATTTCCGCCTAGCATTAATGGGAAAAGAATTTATATCTTAGAGCTGCTGCACATGTTAAATGTATCCCTGGTTCTCAATTTTGTTCCACCATGAAATTTAATGTGAATCAAAAATTCTTTTTTTAAAAAATAAAAGAATGAGCATTAAAGAGTACCTCAATCTCAGTGGCTTTGAAGTCCTCTTGCAGCACCGATTGCAGAGCCGATATTGCATTCTACAATGAATAAATATTAATATCAGTCTCAACTATTTATTGTGCCACCAATAGTCCGTCTTATTCAACACATTAGTGTAGCCTAACCTACTATACCTACAAGGCAAGACCTCTGCGGTGAATGATATGCGTACTAAATGAAGCAATTTTTAAGACAAACAGAACAAGCACCAAGTAGTAAGTGATGATCTGACACAACCACTAAAATTATAAGAACACGAAATGCTTGGATGGGAAAGTATACCTGCACAGTTTCCTCATATGTGAAAGCAGGATCATTCTTCATTTTCTTCTCCAAGAAGTTGACTGCTTCCTGCTCTTTCAAACCAGCACTTGTAGCCTGGACCAAAAAACAAATTAACAAAGCCAAGAACGACAAAATTGACAAATGACATTATAAGCCTCGAACTACTTAATGTCGTCACCAATCCCATGTTCCAGAGGCATATGGGATATACTTTTGGTGCACTTGTTTCTTTGTATTGCCTTTTTATTTACTTTCTCTTTTGTTCGTAGCTACCAGTTTTTGAACCGCCTTTTCTTGGCGGACTGGCTTTTTATTGTCGAGTGTATTGCTTTAGCACTGAGCTTTGGTTGCTTGTGTTTGATTATAGGTCTAGGGTCCTACAGAAACAGCATCCTCTGGAATATGTTGCATACAGCTTACACTAGCCGACTCCGACTTGTGCAGGTTTCTTACTAGGTGGATTGTTGTTGTTTTGTTGTGTGCGTGCATAGATATGTGGGTGTGTGCAAGTTCGAAACCGTTGATCCTTATTATCTCCAAGGTCCAAAACCATACTAAAAATATGCACAACATCATGACTGCCTGTTATAGGCTCTCTGTCATGTTGTTGAACAATCAATAGATCTTGATAGATAACAGCTCTTTTTAGGGGTTTGTAGTACAAACAAGAATAGTAAAACATTAAATACCTTATGACCAAAGAAATGACCCGCAGGATCACACTTGAAGAGTTGGGGTCCCTTCTCCTCGTCTATACCCAAGACCATAGCAGCTTCATGGAGAAGACAGTGACGAACTTAATATAAAGCACATAAAATGAAAGGAGAAACAAAGAAGAGAATGCTGAAGCAGTAAGACATAAGTTCTAATGACCTCCATGATGTAGACTTTCAGACCTACTCAGGTACTTCTAAGCTTACCTACGCCAAGAGGTCTCATATAAGCATGCTGAGTATAGACCTGTGATTTGTCTGCTATCCTGTAAAGTCACATGAAGAAATGGTAGAAAGGAGCAACTAAATGCAGGGTGAAGGAACAACAAGATCATACTGGAAAACAAGGCATGTTTTTATAGGCATAAGTGTACACCAAACAAGTGCATCTATACTTTTTAAGTAATTATATGGATAACATTTTCGCCGACCAATATCATCTAAACATTTTCACATACCATAATAATCTATCTTCAGTTATAGGTTGAGCACATTAGCAATACAATATGAACTTGAATTTTAACTATACATTTTTGGTTTACCTATTCTTATCTTTTATATCAAAGTTCTAGCAGCTGCTTAAGAAAGACCTACCATTTAAAAAAAGGAACACACATAGGATGGAAAGGGGAAAAATAGAAGAAGACTAGCTCTTCTGTTTATCATATAACAGAATGACCAACAACTAGCCATTAATTTTCCTATAAAGCCACTTCCTGCTTCCTGATGGTCTGTGCGTTCCACAAGTTACGCAAATCTTTACATTAGTTACCAATTCTGATGGAAAGCAAGCAGGCTGAAATTTAAATCCCATCTCCTCCCCCCTCCCCCCCAAAAAAAACAAAAAAAAAAAACCCCAAACCAAAAAGATATCCCAACACAACCAAAAAAGAAACACAAAATTGAAAGTGCTAGACCTACCATTAAAACACAAAATTGAAAGTGCTAGACCTACCAATAAAACCAAACCACTGAACACTTTACTAGGCATTAAGCTTTGATATATCTTAGACTTCATATGCAGATTTGCTTTGCATATGGCCCAGACATGAAAAGAAAAGAAAACAAATGCCATCTTTTGTGCAAATGCAATATAAATTAAGTGAAAACATGAACTACCACCAAATAAATTATTTCGTATACATAACATTGTATCTTTTGGAAATATTAAGCATACCACTTAGCCAATACATCCACAGGCATCTCGTATCCCCATTTGAAACGAAACTCTGCTGCTTCATTCCTTGCTTGCTGGACTAGAGATCTTGCATCAGCTAGAAATTTTAAAATTTAACATATAAGAAACACGAGATACAAAAGCATTGTATAACAAATCTATTGATAAGCAATAAAGCATGTGGCTTTTGCGCATTTTAATCCAGACAAAGTTGCAAACAATTACATATTCATAGACTTTTAACTACTCATTTCCTGAAAGCCGAAACCCACAATTTCTTACCAACAACTATTTTTTACAACAGCAAAGTGATCTGCATAGCGCATGCACGCACACATCTAAAATAAGATGTACACCAAGCTTCATAATCATATATATTAATTGATATTTAGTGCTCATGGCTTCATCAAGATGCTTCACAATCTTCTTGCTCTAGGGCTTTCAAGTACACAACTATAGTGCGGTATAAATATTGCCCATGCCATGAATCATAAGTACAAGGAAGTGATTCTCTTGGTTACATTGTAGCCATTTAGTTGAGTTTTTTATTAGAAGAGTGAATTGAAGATTTAGGAAGATAGGCATTGGAAAAGTGTGATAATGTCAAACTAAAACACCAGATTCTCATATACTATATAATCATCATACCATACACGTTAGGATAAGAACGTAGAAGCTTTAGTAATTCTTAATCAAGCAAAACAACATAAGTTGAATTCCTATGCAAAGATGTATTCTGGTTGTCCACGTGAAAGCTGCGAGAGTGGTTGATATATTGTGGTACCCTATAAAAGGTGATGTCTAAAGGCTAATTTCTCTAAGTAGCTTTCTTCAAAAACATCCCTCATGAACTCACCGACCCCCTACCAACTTTCCTATAATGTAAGAAGAGCTTCAGAATTGGTTAGACATTGAAACATCTTAGAGCTTTTCCGTTCCTATACAAAAGCCTCATTTTATGGATCCTACCTTCCTTCTATAAGTCTAATTTTACACCTTTAAGCTAATGTCTGGTTAAACAATTGATCCTTGGTCGCCCTAAGGTACTAACTTGAGAAACTTCACTAGGGCCAGCTAGCAAGAAAAGTCAAGAGGAATCATTGAATCTGTCATAAACGTCCACTTACAACACTATTTCATGACATTTTACCTTCTTTATTCTCCAAATAACTTAACCTCCTTGACAATGGACGTTGGACAACTACAAGCAGGAGTGCATTATCCAATATAAGAGAACTACTAATGGACGTTGGACATTTTACCTTCTTTATTCTCCAAATAACTTAACCTCCTTGACAATGGACGTTGGACAACTACAAGCAGGAGTGCATTATCCAATATAGGAGAACTACTAATGTGCAATGTTTCCAACATAAAAAAAAAAGAAAAAAAGAAAAAAAGAAGATTGGTTCTGTCTATCACTTGCTTGGTATTCCATCCTAGCCCCTTTGCAGTATAGTCCACCAAAGACTGATGCTTGGAAATGGTATCAAATCACAAAAACCCACATGAAATGAAAATATTACTCCTGCTAAGGATATATTCTTTGCTTTGACATAACCATCAGTTCTTTGGAAAAATGAAACGAGTATTTCAATATAACTATCACGAGCTGGGTGGTATCCTCTTAACCTAAATCCTAATCTCTGTATAGATATCATATAAGCAAATAACAAGCAGGAAGCTCAAGTACAGCAATGCAGCCTAGGAAGAAATTGAGATCACTTCCAATAGTACAGTGAAATTTAAAATAAAATAAAATTAAAAAAAAAAACCTGTCAGTCCAGTTGCCAGCAATCCGAGGTACTTGGTGATGCTGAAGAGATGAGTGACGCTGGTCTGATCCAGAAGCTTGTCCTACATTTTCACGAATTAAGTGCAGACACAAGCAGTGAACCAAACAACCAGACAGAAGCACATCAGCTCATCTAGACGAGCTAGATGACAGGAACTCACCGGGACCTTCTTCTGCGTGACAACGCAAACAGAGTCCTTGCCGCGGACTCCGATCGACGTGATCCCGGGGCTCTTCACCGCCTTGAACGCATACTCTGAACCCCGAAATCATCAGACCGAATTAAAACCAAACCATAATCCAGATCCACAAAATTTATATTGAAAAGATAAGGATCGGATCGCGTCTGGATGAGTATCGAGAAGGCAATTGAACTCACCGACTTGGTAAAGGCGGCCCTCAGGGGAGAAGATGGTGATGTGGCGGTCGTAGCCGGCGCCGGTGCCGCGGCTCATCGTCTCCGATGATCTGTTCTGGCACGATTAGGGTTTTAGAGGATTTTATATGAATTGCGCAGCGATGGTGAGAGAAGAAGAAGAAGAAGAAGAAGATCAGCAGCAGCTTGGCTTGGACCCTCCCCCAAGAAAGAAGCTTTAAGCTGTTTATTAATTATGAAGCTCCAGCAACAAATGAGGTTGGTTGATATTGGGCCTGGAGGGCCCATTAGGTCCAGCTGTTATCCTCATTGTGGTCACTTCAAAATAAAAAGTTATACTTTTCATCAAAAGATTAAAGTTAAATCTTTTTCAAATTTACTCACTTTATTTTACATTACAAGAGAAAAAGAGATGAGGTGTCTATCACATTGCAATGCAGGTATTCTCTCTCTCTCAAGGTGGAAATGTGCCAAAAATTTGTTGGGAGGCTATCCGCAAAAAAAAAAAAAAAAAATTGGTTTGTTCGATCCTTAGTTAAAAAAAAATATAATAGGTGCTATTTAAGATTTTGCCAATCATACTCGCATGAAATTTTTTTAAAAAGGTACTAATAGTTAGGTTGCATTTGATTTCTCATTAGTTGAATTCATATTTAAGATTTTTTTTTCTGAGATCAATTCTCTCATTTTCAAACAGAGAAAAAGTTATTTTTTCTCACATTTTTTTTTTCCTTCTTGATTCCATTCCCCTATATTTTCATGTTCTCAAACACAGGCTGAATGGGCGGAGAAATAAAAAAAAGCGATTTTTATACTTTATTTAGGGGTCCGTATCACGTCTAGCTGGAAATTTTGCCGGATATTTACGCGTCAATGCCCGAGGAATGAACCGTTGAGCCAACGGTCTCCCCCTCAGATACGTCCACGTGGCAGCTTCTTATTGATCAGAACGCCTCGAAACCGAGGGCCACGGGATGTAGCCGTTACGTTCGTCTTATCATTTGTTTATTTATCTTTTAGCTCGCCCCTTCTAAACCTCCTCAGCCACAGACTAACAGTGATCGCACCATCACCACCGGTACAATCACCTCTCAATTAATTATCAGGCCTTTAAAATATAAAAAAAAAGGTGATAAATCAACTTCCAATAAAATTTGATGCATGAATAAATTATTTGTGAATTTTTTTTTTAAATTATTTTGTGCAGTAAATATTATGTTGAATAGGCTTAAATTAGTATTAGGCAGTGAAAGTTTTTAATGATTGGTATTGGTAAGATGAAGACTTGAATTGATTAATAGACATATTTGAAAGAAATAAGGTTCCCAAGCTGGGTGATTTATTAATATCTCTGACTGATTTATTATTGGATTGTTGTTGTTATAAATGCGACATGGATGAGAATTCATATTATTGATTAGTTAATTGAAAAGTATAATTTTTCTGTATGTACAATGTTGACAAGTGGATACATATATAACGTATATTATAAATTATCCTATATGGTAAAGCTAAAGCTTATGACACTAAATATTCATCAATCTATTAAGAATACATAGTAAAACAAAAACTTTCTTATTGCTCTAAAAGTTTATTTGGATGATATATATGTAAATTTATTTTACTTGTTTTTAAACCACATAAATTAAAAGCGAGGCATTTTTTTATAAGTCCATTAAACTTTTTTTGATCATCCGAGCCATCTTTTAATTCTATTTATCAGAGTTCCGTAATAGTAACAATTGAATCTAATCTATGCATGTTGCATCGATATGTGTGATAATTAAGCATATGTGCATAATATGTTTTGATATAGTGTATTTGCTTGATGATTTATTTAGAACAATTTATAAGTAAAACTAAGCGACCCCTATAAATATATATATATATATATATACACACCAAAATGTACGAGAGAATTTGGTGGTATTTTATAGCTGAATATGATTATCTAATAATTAAAATAAATTTAAATTCTATATAATAGCTATTAAAATAATATATAGTTTATATTTCGTAGAAAGTTATAAACTTTTCGTCTTTTTTCTTAAAATATTTAAAATTATAAATAAATAAGTTAATAAATCTTACTAGTTATAAATTTAAAAATAATTTTGAATTATTGAAACCAACTTTTCTGCCTGTGAGCTTATTTATGTTCACCGCGGGACGTCCCTACTCCTATTATGCGCCATAAATAAAATAAATAATAATAGCGATCGCCCGGATTTCTTCGCTGCCTTTAAAAAAAGAAAAAACCAATCTTGCAATCATCTCCGTCTTCTTAGTTCCCTCATTCTCCTCCTCTGTTGTTGTTGTTATTGGTGGTAGTGGTTTTGGAGATGGTAGAGATGGACGATACGGAGGAGGAGATCGCGCGCGCAGTGGAGGACGGCTTGAAGGTTGCCAAGCGAATCTACGGCGGCAAGGCCAGCGATTTGCTCCTCCGCCGCGCCCAGCTGAGCCGATGGACAGAATCGGCTCCCGATGGCTGCTACCGGCGGCTCCGATGATGTACGCGGTCGTTTACGACCCCGGGATGGTGGATAATCCCGACATACCGAGTTACCAGCCGCATGTTCATGGAAGGTGCGATCCACCTGCGCTGATACCGTTGCAAATGAAGGAGGTGGAGCTCCACATTGACTGCATCCTCGATTCCGCTATTGTATCGGTTGCTGGAAAGTGGCGGCTCCACTGCATCACCGCCAGCAGATCCTGCGACTGCAGATTTCTTCTCCCTTTTGCTGATCAGGTAACCAAACTAATCATTTGTAGATATATTTTGTTCACCAATATGTACAATTTTCTTTTCTGAGGACCCACAAGGCATTGTTCCAAGCCCCATATCTTCATCAAGGCGTCAATGGGGGGCAGCAGTATTCAAAAGAAGGTCTAAGTGTGTGGCACGCAACGCTTCAATCACATTCGGGAATAACTTGAATTGATTTAAACAACTTGACGAAGCATATAGGATCCATTTTTACGGATCACAATATTGCATCCTTAGAAATTGATACTGGTGATGGTCACGATGGATTGAGTTTAGGTGAATAAATGGAATTACGAATAACAGAGCCCCCGTTAAACTCTAGTTAAAAGTACTGCTTGGGGATGGTTCAAAGATAGTTAAAACGAAGATCTTATGCTAGATCAGTTTTTTATTTTTGCATCAACAATGCAAGTACGTACAAAAACACAGCTTAAAGAAAAATTTGCTTTTGTAAACAAATTCTGGTACTCTAAGTGAGCTTAGATGGAACATCTACAAGAGTGTCTTGAATTAAGTAGTTAGTTCAAAGGCTTATCTTGAGAGTTGTTAGTTTTGTGCATTTTTCCCTGTGCACTGTCATTAATTATGTTCAAAACACTAACTAGAAACCATACTATTACTGTTATACTGAATCAAGAATGTACTTAAGACAATCCATGCAAATAACTTGAAAGAAATAGCGTGTCCTAAATATATTAGGTTTTATGATCTTTACAGTTATGCTGTTCCATCTAAAGTTACTTTTGATGATACTCATTTCGGGATATTCTCTTGGTTTTTGTTACTTATGTAATCTAAAACCTGCTTCATGGCGTATTGATTGCTGTAAGCTAAGTATGGTTTGGCTAACAGGGTTCAATTCTAGGTGTTGAGATCAGTGTGGACAAAAGATCATATGCTAGTCAGGTGATCCACAAAGCAGAAGACGGGAATATCGAAAAGATTAAAAAGGCGGATGGTGGATCTTTTTTGAAACCCGGATTATTTTCATTAACAGTACCCCAGGTCAGCAAGTTGTCAAATTTTGTCTCATACTCTGCTTAATAATAGTTCCCTATTGAAAATTATATGCTTAATTGCATTGTCCTTTTTACATTCTTTTCAAGGTTCGTGGAGGTTTTGACATTTCACTGAAAGTCCGTTGGTCTCAGAAGCTATCCTACAAAGATGGTGATTTCTCTATCTGTGTTCCTTTTAACTTTCCTGATTATGTGACGCCTTATGCCAAGACATTATCCAAGAGAGAAAAAATACAACTAAATGTTAGTAGTGGCACCAGTAAGGAAATTCTACTCCAGCGATCAAGTCACATTCTAAAGGTAGAAACATCTCTGTTGTAGTAAACTTGATATAGATGATATGCGATTTCTTATTTTGAGCAAAAAGCACCCAATTGAACATCTTTCTTTATAGGAGAGATCACGTGAAAATGGGAGGCTGATCTTCTTATATGAGGCAGAAGTTGAAAATTGGTCACGGAAAGATTTTTATTTCTCCTACAGCGTAAGTTCCTACTAACTTTAACTACAATGTATGCTTTTCATTTACTCCTTTCTTTCTTGACAATGACCTTGTTTACTGCACGAGTCCAAAATAAATTTGGTTTATCCACGTTTAAGTATGTCTGGGTCCTCGGGTAAGCCCACCACTAACTTATTGACATGGGCTAGCAATTCAATTGTTTGATTGTTATTTTCAGTTTAAAACTATGGACAACTGGCGTTTTTAGTTGGTGTTGACTTTTACGCACCTTAGGATATCATGTGGTCCTTTTAAGAACTATGCAGCAGATTTGTTTTCAGAAACTATTCATTATCTTTTTCATTGCCTCTCCATCTCACACGGTTGACGTGATGCTCATTCACCTTTATCTCTTGACTATTTTACTTTTTCTTTCTGATTTTCGTGAGTGTTTTCAGGTTTACTCACTTGATCTATATGGTGGTGTGCTGTTGCAAGCGCCAATCGTGAATACTTCCCTCCTAGGAGATATGTTTTGTGCATACTTATTTCCTGGAAATGACCAGAACAGGAAGGTTAGGCACTACCTTCTAAGCTTTGTATATGAAGCTGCATCTTTCAGATTTCAATTGAACTTTTGAGTTAGTTCCATGTCATACATGAAATTATGCATCTCTTTAGATTTAGACATTTTGGGGGATTCATGAAAGAAGTAAACTATTAGGTATTGTGCAACTAACCCATGATAAATGGAGGTGCTGGCATGACTACTGTTGAACCAATATTAGTCTGAAGAAACTGCTATGATTTAGGTCCTCAAAATGTCTCCAACCCTACTTCTTTGTTTTTTTTTATTATTGTTGATGCAACGGGGGCTAGATTACTTCATCTACGTAGAGCCAGTCATCGCACATGCAGGCTTAGCCAAATTTTTTGTCTTAATTTGAGAGTATTGTATAGAGAGTCAGGTTCTTTTATTTATTTATTTTTTGGTTCAACTTGAAAACACTACACAACCAGTGTGCTTGTACTCAAATTGGGGATGTTAGGAAGTTAAGTTCACCATGATGCATCACGAAAGTTCTCATAAATTTACTTGTACTCTATTAGTTTACTATTCTGTATTGTTTACTGCATACACCTTATATGATTCATGCACAATAGGCCTTCAGAAAGGATGTGATTTTTGTTGTTGACGTGAGTGCAAGTATGCAAGGGAAACCTCTGGAGACCGTCAGAAGAGTACTTACAGCAGCCCTTTTGGAACTTACTCCAGAAGATTCCTTCAACATAATAGCTTTTGCTGAAGAAATTCATTCATTTTCATCATCTTTGGAGCCAGCAACTGATGATTTGATAGAAAATGCTACCCAGTGGATGAGCAAAAATTTTGTTGCAGAAGGCGGTACCAGCATTATGCAGGCTTTGATTAAGGTTAGGGCCTATCTATTCTAAGTAGATCTTACGATCCAGATTCTCATGAGATTTTGCGTTGTTATTTGTTGTGAGATTTTTACATTATTTCCTTCATGTAAAAATAGCAGTTTTATTGAAAATATGTATGTGCATTTGACTCTTCTTAACAGTTGTTCCTCAAAATGCCACTAACTGGACAATCTTTTCCAACTTAAACAGGCAATGGACTTTCTATCTAGTAGCCGTTTGCTGTCACATATTTTTCTCATTACCGATGGATCCGTTGATGATGAAAGGAGCATATGTACCACTGTGCAAGCTCATTTGGCGAATAAGAGAAATATACCACCTCGCTTTTTCACCTTTGGGATAGGTATTACAGACGCATTATATCGTAATTATGCTGTTTTTCAAAAGCATGGGTAAATTTTGTTATCGTCGGGACAAGCATATCTATTTGATATTCATCATGTTATGTGGTCTTGAAAGGCATCCAAAAAGCTTCATGTTATATCACTGGAACTTCTGCAGTCATATACTTGGATTGTCAAAATATTTATCCTGAAACGGATTTGCACTATCAAAACAAGGCATTTGTATTCTTCATATATGCTAACAGCCTAACAATCACAAGCTACTGTGACTTTGTCTTTTCAATCAGAGATTTTGCATTCTCTGATTCTTATATGACCTACATTCTTCAGGCTCATACAATAGGCTACATTGCTAGGAATAGTTATAGTTTATTAATGAATCGACTTGCTTCTCTTGTGTAGCTTATGATAATCGTTCTCCTTGTTCTTATTCCATTGATGTAGTGTTTCTAGTAGAAACTTCCGTAACCATGTTTTGGTTCTGAAAGTAATGTGTTCCATGTTTTCTCCAACTGAAAACTTTGCAGGGTCATACTGTAATCATTATTTTTTGCGGTATTTAGCTTCAATGAGTAGGGGGCAGTATGATGCAGCTTTGGATCCAGGTCATTCCTTATATAAGATCCTCTTTGTACTTCTTATTTGTCAAATTTTGCACATATTTTGCTACTCTTAACTTTGTTGGACCTAACCTTCATAGTTTATTACTTTGCCAAGTTGCTGTATGTGCTAGTAGTTCCTGCTTCCCATATTAAAATGCTTGGTAATAGTTAAACGCCTGATTAGAAACTATAGAACATTCAGGGGGTTTGTCCTACCTGGTTGTCCCATCTGTGATGTATAAGACAGGTTGTCCCATCTGTGATGTATAAGAGGCTATAGCATGAGGCACAAACACCAACTACTAAGTATGAATAGTTATTATCTCAAGATGACTCTGTCTTCAGCAACATTGCTTCGACTTTTTGATAAAACTCAATATGGTCTCTTAGCTGTTGGTGGCTTTTGTTATAGTGAGATTTTGCTTTTTAAATCCTTTAGTACTGATACGTTATATATGTATCTATGTGGAATTGATAGGCTGGAAACACAATCTTGTTCCTTGTTTCTTTCATTTTTCTTCTGTCATTTACTTTTAAGTTATATAATCAGTTTACACTCCAAATATACATTTTTTGTTTTTGGTTGACTACCAGGTTCGATTGAGCCACGACTTCAGAGGCTCCTGAGTAGAGCTTCATTTCCGATTGTTGCAAATGTTGTAATCGACTGTTTCGATCAATGTGATGCCTATGAGGTCTGTGATAGTAGTACTGTCGTATGATATTAGTAGAGTACTGTACAATGATATAATTTGGCATTTTATGTGTTTCCAGTGTTGCATGGCAGATATGATACCCGAATTCCTAGGTTTCATGAAAACAAACCTCATATCATCCTGTTCTGTCCTTTATGACTGAATCTTCCTACAACAATAATGGCCCTTCGCTTGGTAACACCAGTGAGGTGCTGTTTTTTGAGATTAACTCCTTTTATTATGGAAAGACTAAGCCTAAAAAGGTGCTTAACTGCCTAAAATCGTGCTTAACTACTTCATTGTTTGTTCTTCGTGTTAGAATCAAACATTTATACTTCTAAATTAAGCACTGATACACACCATTAGCAGTTTTTACTGCTGAAAAGATAATAATTGATGGTTGCCTGAATTTTCATAGGCAAATCGTTGGTAAATGTTGTTCTGATATGGCTGATGCAGATTCCGCACTGAAATCAATACATATTGCATATCTGTTCCTCCTTTTCACTTGTATGCTTATAAAAGATTCCATTGTCTGTATCTTGGTGCTACTTAGGCATGCTATTACCAACATTGAATGCTTTTTAATTACTCAGGTATATCCTTCCCATATCCCAGATCTGTGTTCTGGATTCCCAGTGGTAGTTTCTGGCGTATGCCATGGCAAGTTTCCAGACTCTCTTAAAGCAAAGGGTTATCTAGCTGATATGAGCGAGATCGCTATAGAGTTGAAAATATCACATGTAAAGGACATTCCACTTGAGAAAGTAAGATTCCAGCTTTTAGAAGTTGCATAAGCTCTTTCAAGAGTACTGTAAAATGTGTGATCTTTGCTGCGAGTTCTATCTGAGCAACTGACAATTTTCTAACTGCTCTATTTCAGGTGCTTGCCCAACAACAGATTGATGTACTCACCGCCAACGCATGGCTTGCAGAAAGCAAACAACTTGAAGAAAAGGCAAGTGCAGTCACACTTGTCACCTATATTGTTCCTTAATGATAAAACTCTACTGTTTTTCTCTTCTAATCTTGAGAGCTTATTCAGGTATCAAAGCTAAGCATACAATGTGGAATTATTTCGGAGTATACAGATATGATTTTGATCCAGACACATGAAGATGCCGTAAAACAGGTTCTTTACAATCCATCTTTGTAGCTGCAACCATTCTACCATACCAAGTTGCCAATTAAAATTCATCATATTTTTTAAAATTTTATAACTTTTAGTTATTATCTGATAGCAGGCAAAGAAAAGTGATCATCAAAAAGGCGGTGGGTCGCAAGATAACATAATAATGCAGATGAGGAGTATGACCCCAGGGTTTGGCAATATTATTGCAACCTTAGAAAACTTTCCAGCAGGGTTTGGACGGCCGAAGGTGCCAGATAATTTCGCCGTTTACACCAAGGCAGTCGGTTGCTGCAACGATATGTGCGACTTATGCTGCTGCATGTGCTGCATACGATGTCTATCGGCAATGAATGATCAGCTCATAATTGCCCTTACGCAACTTTGTACCGCCCTCTCTTGCATTGTTTGCTTTGAGTGCTGTACTGAAGTATGTTGTGATGGTTCTGATTAGATCCTCTTAGTTCATACCCACCAGAGGAGTTAAAAAGTCTCGATGCAGTGGACAACACGCTTGGGTTCCCCGTTTTGGCTCCTGTAAAATAATTTAGTGCGAGCCGTATAGGTGTATACGCAATCATGAGTTTATGTCGAGGGTTTTCAACTTTTCATATGAAATTAAACTTTTATATGTAAAAAGTGTTGCTAATATTTCACATTAGAACTGCTGAGCAGAACCTTGTAAAATATAATTTTAATTTAACTGCTGCAACAGTAATAAATGCCAATTTGTTTTTATGAGAAGCTATGTGCCGCCGTTCTTCTCCCTACTCCAATCTTCACACTTCATCGCCTTACTTACCCCGAGAACAGTTACTCGATGCTGACTGCAACTGATTTATGTTTATACAATATTGCAATGGGTTCCTCTTCGAAAGGCATTGTTCGTCTTCAGAAAAGTATATATATATATATATATAAAAAACTTAATTACGGATGATTTTCTGCAGCAATATTAGACATTAGTCGGTTGGAAATTGTCGCCAAGCACTGGCTCTATGGCCTGTGATATAGCCAGCACCACATCCTTAACTACCTGCAAAACCTCAGTATTAATCGCCGTACACTCCAAACAGCTCCAATAACAATGCTAAAAACGAGTATAGAGTTTTGAGAATCATCTGTTATAGGGAAAAATAGATTTGTTTAGAATAGGAGAAAACTAATAGGAATATACAGTAGATTACTTACGTACTATTCGAGCCCGAATTTTAGAACAGCATACAGATCTCTGCCAAGGACATCAGGCTGGCAAATGAAGCCGTATGTCGTAGTATGATGCACCACTTCTTTTCCCTCTTCTCCCTTAACCAGTTGCTCTCTACGCTCCTCTCGTGCTCCGACCTCAAGCAGCTGAACTACTCGTGAATATGAGCCGAGCTCCTCACGAATAGCTCGGATTCGAACTCGTTTAAGCCCTACTCGAGTTTGGATAATTAAATGACCCAGCCTGAGTATCGTCTTACTCTACTTATTAAACTAGCGAGCCTAAACGAATTTTTCTATTTAATTCAAGTATCTTTTTACAATAAAATTATTTAAACGAGTTCGAGTTTGAACTCAACTCGATTTAATTTAATTCATACAATTGAGCTGAGCTCGAGTTGATTCGTCTCAAGCTCGGTTTAGTTGATACAATCGGACGGAGTTTGAGTCGAGTTTGAGCTTGAGAGTTTTTGAATCGAGTCGAGTTCGAGCTCTAACAAATCGACCCGAGCTTGAATTTACTGGTACTCAAACTCGACTCGACTCGTTTTCATCCTTATTCTCCGCTCCATTTTTTCCCAACTTCCTGGATGGTGGCATTTTCCCGCCCAATGAGAAAGCCGATGTTAGAGCTGTTCTTCATCCTTCTGATCCCGAGGCTAGTAATCCCTCTTATTCCCTAATCTGATTTCTAGGGTTTGTTTTATGCTCGCAATTCTGTGATTCCGTCGCTTCTTTGCTTTTTTAGGTTCAAAAACTCAACCAGTTAATTGATTACTGTCTAATTTATGATTATTGCGAGAATTTGCAGATGTACAACCTCTGTGAGTTTAGCGCAGGAAAGGACACTGGCCATGATAAAACCGGATGGTTTAGCTGGAAGCTATGATGCACCGACACGTCTGAATGCCTCACGAGTCCGCGTCCGACACGAGTCGGACGCGGATTCGCAATGGACGCGGCCCAGACGCGTGTCAGACACGTCTGGGCCGTGTCCATTTAAATTATAGAGCTGGGACATGTCCGGACGCGGGCTTGACGCGGGCCGGACGCGCGCAGCCCAGTTGGAGGGTGAATGAGTCAAAATAAACCCTATTCCTCCCAATCGGTTCGCGTCTTCCTCCAGCCAGCCGTTGCTGCTCACGTCCTCTTCTCCGAAGCCCCATTTCTCCGGCCTCCCTCTTCTCCGACGTCTCGATTATCCGACTCCAAAACAGAGGGGAAGAATCACACTGACGCTGGCCGCGCAGGACATCATCTCTCTTCTACATCATCTTTTCTAATTTCCTTCACTGTTATTCCTCTTATGGACACCATTCTCTCCCAAAAACTCTCAAAATCACTGTCCTAAAAGGGCCAAAACTCTCTCTGTCAGTGGTCTTAATGTTGAATTGTATTAATTTCTCATTTTTTTTTTCATTTCTATGTCGGTGCATATATAAAATTAACATGTTAAGTTGTTCAATTTCTCTGGAAATTTCATGATTAAATGATACAACTTCTTATTCATGAAATGGTTTATTTACATGTATACAAACTTTGTTTACATATCTATCAAATTTATACAAATAAAATAAAATATACAAAAAATATCGTGTCCCATCCGAGTCGCATCCAAGCTATTTTGAGAGTTGCCGAGTCGCCGTGTCCGCATCGTGTCGTGTCCGCGTATCGTGTCCGTATCCGTGCATCATAGGCTGGAAGTTATAAGGATCGAATTAAAGAGATTATTGTGGATTCTGGATTCAGAATTATTAAAGAGAAGACCGTTCAGCTAGATCAGGATAGAGCAGAGCTATTCTACGCCGAACATTCTAGCAAAAGCTTTTTTCCTGCTCTTATTAAGTATATGACAAGGTACATCATATTAGAGTTAGTTCCGTAACAATCGTACCGTTTAGCAGCAGAACTCGTTGACCACATGAATTTGTTATTGCAGCCATGAGCTATCATTGAAAGACATAACACAAAACTGTATAATGTTGTTCATATGCATGATCCTATCAATAAAAGAGGAGAGAGAAGGGGGGGGGGGGGGGGTGGTTCTTACTAAAAATACTTCCCATGCTTGTACAATCAAACCACTTCGTGAAACGTCTGTTCAGCATGTCAAAGATGTATCTGAGAAAAAAGGCTAGGTTTAATTGCTGGGCAATTCATGCTTGTTTGCTAATCATGGATTCCTAATACTATTGTTTAATATGATTGTCTGCAGTTTGTTTGTTTGTCCTTCGATTATAATAGTATTTGAATTGCAGTAGGGGGTATTTATTTTTATTTTATTTATGATTTAAACATTGTATGGCTATCGGATAAGTTAGGGTAGAATTCGACTTTAATGAACTTTTGTGTTTAGCGTTCATCTCCTTTCTCCCCTATTCTCTGCTCTTGCTTCCTCTCTGTTCTTTCTCAACTTCTATCTGGTTTTTGAGTTATCTCTATTTACAAGGAGCAATACATATGTATGTTAGATGTGCACTACATCATGTGTCTAATTGGGGTATCAGTCTTTTATTTAAGAATATTACGTTTGTATTTGAAAATTATCAGAAAATTAGTTAGTTTTTGTATAAGAGTATTATTGTTTTGAGAAAGATAAGAATATGAAGTGTAAAAGGACTTAAGTACTGTCGGGCAACTGAAAGCAGATGAAAGACGACATTTATTAGAAACATATTTGCTGCTTTATTCTCCATATGTTGAAAAATGATGCAACTGCTCAATCCATTGACATATTACGATTGCCCCAAAGGAGCATTTGAACTGATGTAACTGGTTGTTATTGCAGTCTCTTTCTGGATCGTTCGTGTTGAATGTTTATTGTTTAGATTTATTTTATGTTAAAAGAGAATCCGAAATGACTTATCTGACTATCTCGTCTGTGCTTCAACAGCTGTATCATATGGTAAAACACCAAATCTTCTGTGCTATATTCGATGCGTTGGTTCTATTGAACTGATGAGTCCCTTACGGCATACAATTGTTTTTGTTTTAACTGGATAAATCAGTTATCTCAGTTCTGCATTTTCTTAACATCAATGTTCAATTGTAGTGGCCCAGTGCATGTTATGATTCTCGAGAAACTGAATGCAGTTGTTGATTGGAGGACACTAATTGGACCTACAGATGCAAGAAAAGCCAAAGTCACTCATAGGGATAGGTACATAAGTATATAAATATTTTTTTTTTCCTTTATTAGATTTTGTGTTATTGGCAATTGCTTCCGCAGAAATCTGTGTGAGATGATAATGATCGAAGTACCAGCTTTATTTGGCTTGTTACAATATGTCAAGAGCCATGTCTGGAGTATCCTATGTTGAGTAGGAGCGGCATGCCAGCCAAACTGGTTTCTTCTTCTGAGATTGTGTGTTTTGATGATATTGAGAGAAATGCCAGCTTTCATTTGGCTTCTTACTAGATTCGAGGAACCATAACTTAGGTATCCTTTGTTAGAACATGAGCTGGATGTCGGCTAAATTGGCTTTTGTATTTGTCTCAGATACTAGACCTCCTTATAATCCAAGCAGTGAGAAAACACAGTTATATGAAGGACCATAATCGTGTTTGTTTTATCCAGGTATTCCAACTGTGCTAGCACTCACTCAAATAATTCTTTACCTAGTTGTTCAGCTTTAGGGCTAAGCAAGGTGAGAGATAGGAGTTGTCCGTTCTTGGGGAATGCTTCAACTGTTCTGTTTTCAATGCTGCTGTTCCTTTTATGTGTTTGTATATTTCATAAATATGTACTGATGCTATGACCAATGATCACTTCTTGAGAGTTGAGACATTACCTGAATGCTTTCAACTGTTCTGTTTACAATACTGCTGAGTACCTGTATATATTTTGTTTGTATAGTTCATGCATATCTGTTGATGCTATGAACAGTGATCACATCTCTTGACACCTTACCTCTGGTTACTTTACTAATTGCAAGCCATGCATGTTTAATAGTATATGATCATGTGATAGCTGTTACTTATGGCCAAGAGATGACTTATATGATTCTCGCATTATATTCTATGTATTGTAAGTTACATAACTTCTAAGACCCTCCGCTAAAGCTTCTTCTTCTTCTCTCTCTCTCTCTCTCTCTCTCTCTCTCTCTCTCTTGCAGCATTAGAGCTATGTGTGGATTTGATTATGAAAAGAACTGTGTTCATGGTTCTGACTCTGCTGAATCTGCTGAACGTGAAATATCATTTTTCTTTGGGTGTTTGTCACCTGGTCTGGCTCTTTCTGGTATGTTTACAAGTTTACCTTGTACTTTGAGACGGGCATAAGTCATTTATCCACTAATAGCTATATAATTTGTTGTCTGTCGACGTCTTAGCATCTATGCATGCATTGTTATTGTTCTTGGCTATATTCGGTAGTTACATTTACCTTTCTTTTTCAATTTAAGCATACGTTAATATAACTGTTTGCTTCTATTGAGATATGAGTTTATTAAAGCAATTTACTATTGAAGAACGCGACTAATAGGTTGATTGCTTATGTTAGTTTAAAGTATCATGCTGGAAAGAATATTCTTCCCCATCTGGTTCAAATTACTGTGTTAAGAAATAGTAAAGCTCGAGTTCGACCCCTTGAATATGTGACTAATCGGACCAATTACCGTGTTAAGAAATAGTAGAATTATAGATCAACTTCTTGAATATGTTGATAAGGAGACGATATGTTGTGTGTATAGTGCAATAATAAACTATCAGTATCACCATGATAATTTAGTTGCATTAGCTATATGATTTCATGCTATTCAGTTTGTGCCTTAGTTTCTAAATTACTGTAAAGATATGGCTTGTTAATTGGTGAGTATCATTTGGTATGGTTCAGCTATCTTTTATGTATTTGGTAGAAGTGTATGCGTAATTGTGACAAAATGGATAGTATATTTTTGTTGCTCAGCTATTTATACGAGCTATAGTTTTCTATAAGATACTTATCTAAAGCAAACATGAAATGATTCAATAGAATATAATATATTTGGTTCTACTATGATATATTGCCAATATGTTTTCTATCTATTGCAGATACTATGAAGCATGATGAGCTTTAAAGGATTTCTTTGGAAGAAGCAGCGTGACTGTTTTAAGATTACCCCTGTTTCTATTTTATCTTGGTAAACTTATTTTCTGGCGCTTTCTAACACCGTATGTTACCCTACTTTTGTAATGTATCAGGCTGCATATAATCGAACTTGTGTTATGGGTAAATGCTAGTTACATTCTGTTAAGGTAATATACAATTTTTCAGCCGAATCAGGGCTCTGCGGCCTGCGCATTGCCAGCAGTTGAAGAATGGAAGCCTTTTTATGATTTGCAAAGAGGTAGTTTAAAGAAATTGATTTTGTTTGACATACCTTTGATAAGCTTTGTTTACGAAACGTATAAGTACAATATATTAGTATATATTCGTGTAGTTTCTGGAAACTGATTTTATATTGAAACCTTAAAAAGCAATTCTTAACATAAAGTTTAGGTAGATACATATTACTGCCACCACTTTTGCTTGTTCACTAAAGATGCTTCTGTTTAAGATGATAGATAAATGTACAAAGTAAGTGTGCATCATAAGGGCCCATCATGGCTTGGGATGGCAATGAGTATCATTTGGATAAAGCTAGTGACTCATATCCTCTTCACTTGGTTATCAAATATTATTCTAAATGGGACATTGGTAGGCTTTTGGAAGAGAATAATATAATACTCATGGATAATAAAAAACAGTACAGATAAAAAAAAAACATCACATGAGTTGTTGGAAAGATTCTTTGTTATTCTTTTTCCTTTAGTTTTAAATGGTGAGCTGTAAATCAGCAGAACCTGTAGTCCATGCCCTTTTTTCAATGCCATTTTCTGTTGTACTTTCATCTTATATTTTGCTTATCTTTTGATGTCATTGCTTAGGCTATAGGAAGATAAATATAATCAAGCACATAGTGTATATTAAAATTTCTATTAAGGTTGGAAAGACGCATTTTTAAAGGCAGCATTTTTAACACTTTGCACGGTTGTAATCTTTCCATTTATGGTAAGTGTATCAGCGCTATCAATGCTCGTCATCCCCGATAAAAACTTTACGATGATTTTGTTGACAAATCATACTTTTTTATTTTGATTTCTTGGATTTAGCTTCCCGTCTCCTTCTTTATTACTCTAGTGAACCATGCTTTTCATTCGCATTGGAGCATGCATCAAGGAAAAGAATAAGATATCTTTATATACTGTTGAGATCCCAAGCAGACCACATGGGACAGTTATTTATTCGTTCTTAAGAACAGGATAATATAGACCTTGCAAAATAAATTAAAACCAGACTTTGATCTCCTGCTTAACGAAATGGATAGGCGTTGGGAGCTCGATAATGGTGTAACTAAACGAGTCTCGTAAGATAGGCTACAGACGCATCTGTTTAGCGCTTAATTAACTTGAACATAAATATCGATTACCATATCTTCATTGCTAGTAGCAGTTATTAACAGTGATGTTGGAGTGTTATACTGTTAATAATTCTGCCGAGTAGACAGCGTTCGACACACGTGTCGGACGTTGTGACACTTGTTGTCGAGTGGGCGGCCCCCCACCTCACGTGGGCGGGTGTCCTAGCCAATCCCAAAAATGTATAGCCACCCTAAACCCCCCATCGATGAGTTGGTGCCCGACAATATCAAGCATGTAGAACTTGAGAGGGTACTGAGCCATAGTATGATCCAACCGATGGCGGGTCCCAAAGTGAAAATCTGAGGGAGACTCGCTCGAAGGCACCCTGGATATTCGAAATTGATTAGGTGGAGTCAGAACGCACTCTAATACAGTGTCAGTATACTTGTACTAAAAGGTTTTAAGTATAGGTAGATCCATAAGCCTGTAGATAAAATTGTCAAATTATATATAGTATATATACTCTATAAAATACGGTGGATAAATTCTTCACGTTTTAGAGAGTGTTATTATTATAGATTTGAACTGGACTGTCTTGAGAAAGGAGTAATGCGGCAAAAAGAGTTAGTTGTACTTACAATAAGCACTTCTGCTGATATATTAAATAGTATGATTGGTACGCTTAATTACTACTATTTGGAAAATAAATATCAAAAAAATTGGGGGAGAGAGATGAAGGATTCGAGCGTACACCTTCGTCCGATGATGTGACCGACAGCCACAGGGCGCCCTGTCGAGCAGAGTCTGGAAGGACGCAGGCATAGATAGTCGCATACGGTACGACAACCCCCACAACTGCACTTGCGTCGTGCACCCATCACTGTGATAAATAACAGAAGCTTTTCGGTAGAAGCTTTGGCCCCTCCGTCCGGTGGCCGCCCCCATGCTTCCTGCGGGATCCACCCCCCGCCATCTTTCTCTCTCGCTCTCTCGCTCTTCGGGATCTTTCTTTTGCCGCAGTAATACTTTCTCTTTGACCAAGGAAAACTCTCTCGAGGTTACTGATGCTCGAAGGTCACCCAAGCCTGTCAGAGCCATTTCGGCTAAGATTGATAGCATTTCGAATCAAAATGCTGTGGTTAGAATCCCACGACTTTGTGATAAAAGTGCGGTGATGATCCGTACAAGTGCCGAACTAAGTATTTTTAGAAAAAAGAAGAAGAAAATATTATTAAGAAAAAAAAATCATGTAACAACTACGTTCAGATTTACTGCTATATAATATCATGCTTCTCTTCACCCTGCTGGGAAACATCAATCCTTCCTCTGTACTTGTGCAGCATTACCCTGTACTTGAGATGTGTATAAATACATTGACTAAGCAAGCATCAAGTAATACCATTTTTTCTAAGGTTGGTTCCAAAGTAATACCCTTGAATCAATGAGTTTTTTTTAAAAAAAAAATTATATTTCGCAAGTTACAACACACATAAAATGCAAAAGAAATCCGATGGTGTGTGTGTGTGTGTCTCCAGTTTTAAGTTTAGAGATGAGATGAGCATCCCATGTGGGGATGACAGTGTGAGATCCCGGATTTGTGATGCAAACCCATGATTTTACGGGCAAATGTGGGATATTTGAAGAGCTTCCCCTCCCCTTACCGATGTGATCAGATTGCATTCAAGACACCATCCATACATACATTACCGATGTGATCAGATATTTTGTCTTATGCAATTTGGACCGGAAGTGTGTGATCTTCATGATATCACGAAGTATGAATAAAAGATGTATGGAGTACATCATTAAATGGATTGAATAGGTCAAAAGATTTATACTTTATCTAACGCACACAATAGATTGTGTTGTTAATCTGATATAATAGGAAATACTATGTTAAGCTGCTCGTCTTCTGAGCTTGAGATGATCAATAACAACAAAATACTATGTCCTTATACGATGATGATGTTAATGTTCGTATACGATGAAGACTTGCTTTATTTTCCTGAAAAAGAAAATATTCTTAGATCTATCTTCAATGATAAGAACCATTGAGGATCAAGTATAGTGCCCAGTAATATAATAGATCAATATATAGTTAGATATGCATCATGTATGGTTCATCTGTACAAATGCATATGGTGCTCAATAAAGATCCAAGAGGAAAGAAGCATTATGACTTGATAGCCATCTGCATATGCTGGTCAGTATGCATAACTGATGAAGCTCAAAGTTAAAGTTACAAAATTGCCCAAAATGATTGAGATGGATTGGAACATAGCATCAAATGTGGAACTGTATGATACAGGTCAATAGTAGGTCTGGAGTAAGATTGAATACAGATGCAATTTTAGGTGGGACTTACTCTTGATTCAATGGTAGGTAGTGGTAAAACCATGGACTTTAGCATCACCTCCAAATGTCATGCATCGTTCATTGTTATTTCAGGTTGTATGATATTTTTACCTGTAAAATGCCCCCCCGCCTTTGGGCGGATCGGCCGGGGCGCTCGCCTCAGGAAGCGAGCGCCCGGGTTCAGTCCCTCTGGGGTGGCTATAATGCGAATGTGTCCGTGGCCGCGAGTTTATAACGGTTGCGGGAAGCTGTCGGCTGGATAACTCTTAGTACTCTATGTTTGGTTCGGGGACGAACGTCAGGCCGGAGTTTTACTCTCCTGCGTGTATCTGAATCCAAAATGGTCTATAGATATGTGTAGAAAACTGTGGTCCGCGAATTAGCGAAGATCTATGGAGGAATTTCGCCTCATTAAATCTAAAAAAAAAAAAAATTACCTGTAAGAATATAATAGAATGGTAGAAGACCGAGCAGGAAATGGTGTGAGAAAGCCCATGCTGCTTTGGAACTTGAACCTCTTCTCCTTATACTATATTATATGTCAAAGAGTTCTCTATGGAACTTTTCATAGATAACCAACTCTGTCTATTTAAAGACCCCCTTCCCATAAGTGACTCCCATTGGCTAAAGTGATTCTCTCTCACTGCTACTACTGTCCCTTTCTTTTACCAAGCACTCTCACATTCCTCTTCTCTTCTCCTTATTTAAGCTCTCCATAGTCATAGAGTGAGGACCACAAACATTAGGATCTAGTGCAGTGATATACCTGTATCATTTTGATATTATTCTCCCTCCCTCCCTCTCTCTATCAAATCTCAATCTCTTTTTCATAGTCTGTTTTCTGGAGTGGAGATATGGGGGTGAGTTGCGTAACTAGTTGATAAGGTGAATTATGATCATGAAACAAGAAGCCTGCTGTTCTTCATGTTGGTTTTTCTTTGTCTCAGGTCTTTAACTGGGTGCAAAATAAGCTTGGAGGAAAGCAAGAGAAGCGAAGATCCGATGTAGGTTCGAGTGCAGCTTCTGGTAAGTGATCCTAGCTACAATTGCTTTCCACTTATTTATCAGTTTCTTCATGGCGACTCTCGTAGATCAATCAATATGTGGTTTTGTTCATTATAGGTTCATCAGAGCGGAAGGACAGAAAAGAAGAGTTCAGTGACTGGCCAGAATCTCTTCTTGCCATTGGAACGTTTGGCACTAATAATGTTGACTTAAAAGAGGAAAAAAAGTACTCTAAAAAACACGTATCTCGAGAATGCTCAAATCCATCTCACGATCTGGATTTTACATTGGAGGAAGTAACTGAACTCCAGATTGAGCTGAAAAAGCTTTTGATGCGCAAACCGACGCTTACTTTCGGATGGATCAGCTGAAGGAGGAGGAGCCAATCTTCCGTTGAATAGATTCTTAAATTGCCCCTCGAGCTTGGAACTAGATCGAAACGCTTGCTATGAGTTACGCGACGACGCGGAAACCAATGTTAACGGAGGTGATTTATCGCCTGAAGGCAAAATCATATTGAATAAGGCAAAAGATTTATTATATGATCACAAAAGCAATATCAAGCAGAAGTCTTTCTCATTTCTTCTTAAAAAGATGTTCGTGTGTAGAGGAGGTTTTGCTACTACTCCAAGTTTGAGGGATCCCATATCAGAATCTAGGATGGAAAAGGTATCATCAGTTCATGTCAATCTCTGCATCTTTATATAAGTTCTTTTTTACATTTAATATGATTTTATTTATGTTCTTCATTGTTCTGTGAAAGCTTATAAGGATGATACTTCACAAGAAGATATACCCCCAGAATCCAGCAGCTTCATTGACTAAGAGATATTTGGAGAAGAAAGTACCAGAGAAATTATGTTTGCCTGACAAAGGAGAAGAAAAGGGAAAAGATAGAGCCAAATGGGTGAAGACTGATGCTGAATGTAAGTTCAATGATGAACTTAAAAACTCTTCCAACTTGTATGATTTTTAGTAAACATAAAAATGAATGAATATTCGTTATGCCCGCTCGGTCTCTAACTAAGCATATTTACCTGCAGATATCGTGCTAGAGATCTAGAAAGACGGAATGTCGGCTCGATCGATAAGCATTCAGGTAGAGCGTCAGACATGGAATACAATTTCAGCATCAAAGCTCATCTTCATCATGCATTTCTAGTCAGAGGCCTCTGAAAAAGATTTTTTTTTTTTTTTTTAATAAAATTTTCTTTCAAATGATGAAGTGTTTATAAAGTCTTAACCCCCCATTGAGTCATCAAGTAAATCTTCTACTCGGACAATGTCTCTCTTCATGATGATTAGTACATGGTGTACTGTGGTTGAGATGTATTGGTGATGTTTATGAAACTCCTCTAAGAGGTTTTGTGCTGCTGATTTTCTTTTTCTTTTTTTTTTTTTTTTTTTGAGAAAAAAATGTGCTTTTGATTTTAATACGCTTAAGTATCATTAATTCGTATGTATTATTATTAATTTTATTTTGTACATGTAAGTCTGGGAAGGAAACAATTAATACCAATTCCTTAAGCAAATGCCGTAGCTGGAAGCATTGTTTTTTTCAGAGAATGTTGCAAAATGGATCTTAATAGAGTTACCAAAAGATAGATCCCTTTTTTTTTGGGTCTAATATTTTTTTTATCCTGAAACTTGCCTGTGGGGAAACTATAATACTTTTGTTTTGGGTCAATATAATACTTTTTTTTGGTCGATGACTACTGAATTTAATTTATAGCCTAAATTTTAGTTGAAGGTTCAGCTAAACGGTAGTCATCTCCAGCATCTATCATTCGTGAGAGATAGAACGTCTTCGACATTCAATTCTACTAATTAACTGGACAGAGTTAGTTGGTGGTGGAACGAGAATATATATATATATATATATAAATTCGGTATCAAAGTAGTTGAGTGTCATGTGACATCTTTTATAACTTACAATATGCCTTATGACATCTCTATTATCTAACAATTTAACATACTGCACGCTTAAACACAATAAATATGTATTAATCGCATTATTAGTAAGAGTTTTGATTCAATGCACATTTACTATATTATTAATAATTTATTAATATAAAAAATAAGTATAATTTATAATAATTTATTTTTTACTTATATTAAATATAGACTATAATAATTTCAAAAAAATTGAAAGGTCATTATCAAATTCTCAATAAATTTATATATAATATATATAAAGTTGTAATTAAAGTTGTAACTTTCGGTATGTCATTTGGTATTTATTTTTGCTCTAATAACATATAATAAATATAATATAATATTTTAATAAAATAAATATTAATTTATATAAAATTAATATATTTAAAAAATTAGGTGGTCAAACAGTTGCACCATATGGCATCTTAATGACTTTCGGTATGTCATTGGTATTTCTTTTTAAAAAAAGCACAAGATATCTTCATTATCTGTTAAAAGTTTAAAAATTACGTAATTGATTTGAAGAATATAAAAAGGCTAAATAAAGTTTAAAATAATAATAATAATTTTATTAAATAACAATTACTTTATAAAAAAAAAGATCTACACACATGCGTAACTACTAATATAAAAGTGATAATAATAGAAATATTATATTAAGATTCATTTTAATAAAAATTATCCATACTCTAAAACAAATTATATATATAACTTGATATCATAATCATTTCACGTTATCTCAAATAGTTTTATTATTTTATATATAACAAATAATAATTATCTTACACTGATAATATACGATAAATAAAATATAAACTTTAATAAAATTAATTATTAAATTTAATAATAAAATAATAAAATATAAAAAAATATTAATATTATTATTTAATATTGATAACTAATATTCATGTATTGTACCGGTGTAAAACTAGTATTAACAAAATTTAAGCATCAGTTATCTTTTTGAGGCAAGAAAAAGGTTGGGAAAGGTATAACATGATACTCGTGTCCAAACAAGTGATTATATTTTATTGAGTACGTGTGGCTATCTATTCCAGTCTAATAATGAAATATATAAGTTCAGATCATTTATCATTGGGTAATAATATTAAATATATCAGTGCAGATCATGAGATGTACTATTTATCATGGATCACACAGGTTATATCAGAATAAATATATATATATATATATATATATATATATATATATATATATGTATAATATACAATATACAATTTCCAGTTTCCACAGTATTGTTTGATTATGATGATACAGAGCTGGCGAAAATTCGAGAAGTAATTCGAGAAGGGATGAAAAACAGGTTAAAAATTCTAATAAAAAAATAGTTATATAAATAAAAAGTATTCTGAGAAGTAAAACTTAAAAGGTCACTCGTGCGACACACGGGTTGCAATTACTGGACCTACAAATGGGGCCGGCCCATTACACAACTTGCTCGTCTTTCCTTCCAATTCGATTCGATGTTGATAATAGAACAAAAACCCCATAGTCCCTGCCCCTACCGGCGAGAGAGAAAACCGTCTCCTCCGTTCCTCGATATTGGTAATTATCACCCCGATCGAATCCCAGCAGTCGGTTATTCACCATGCCCGACGTCCAGGCTCTCGTCAGCGACTTCGTTCTGAAGCTCAAGCGACGGTAGTTAATCAATCGGCCGCAGAATCTTCTCGATTAGATTCGAGTGGATTTCTTGTTGTTAATTCCCAAACTCCATGGGATTTTTGCTTGTGTGCAGGAGGGTGGAGGGCTCTCAGGCAACGGCGCGGTTAACGGCAGAAGTGCTCCGTTCTGTGGTGTCGCAGCAGCGGCTGCCGCGAGCTTCGGGTAGCCACGCTGCCGCTCTCATTGATGCCGTTAAAGCCGTCGCCGAGCAACTCATCTCTGCTAACCCCGTCGGTAACGCCTACTATCTGCTTCACTCTTCCGTTAATTACTTCATGCCCATGTTAGAGAAATTAAATGCACTAGTTTTCTCCTATTTAAGAAATTAAAAAAAGTAGTATATTGTTATTAACAATTAATTTTTTTTTTATAAAACGCTTTACTTTACTTCCCAACCATATACTTATGCATGTTCAGTACCATATAGTCCATGTAGAAGGGGAAAAAAATGTTTTATAAACATTCTGCGTAAGCCAGCAGCTGATATATAGTCACACAACTGTTCGCATTAATTTGACTACTATATTGAAAGTTGAAACCTACTACAATGAGAGGAAACGAAGGATGATCATTTGAATCCCAGCTACAAATCAAACAGTCAGTTAATTGATTTGGCACTTGATAACGTATTATCGAAAGATTGAACAGCAACTGCTTGTAAAGTTGGGAAATCAACCTTTAGTTTTCCACTGTGCTGATGTTTTAGCACTTCCACAACCTAGTGTTTACATTCATATCAGGCAGCTAAGGGAAAGCAGACTATATAGAAATGCTTATTATCCTCACTTTACAATCCTTACTAGCAACCTGCATAACATAGATTTGCAGCGCAGATGATTGTCTGTCCCGCTGCATGCAAATAATATTATAGCGTGACACTAGGAACTTTGTCTTGGGGCTTTATAACCTTGACTCTTTTTCATGTTCAATAAGCACATACCAATCATCATCTAAGTTCATTCGCTTGTTTGTTTGTTTCATCTATATGTCTCTGGGTTAAAGTTCTAGCGTCTAGTACGTGAGAGTCATGGTTAGTCATATGTCGTAAACCAAGAAGCTACTATTAATCACATGTGTGTCCCTTTTAGCTAAGAATTTTTGAAGAAGTTGTCTTTCTAGTAAGTTGTACTTGTACCATGTAGAGCTTAATGTTTGGCTCTGAGTTATCATATTATCTACCTAATCGCATTATATTGCATGGTGGTATAGCCTTATCGAAAGAATTTGTATTTGGCAACCTCACCTGAAGTAGAAGAATACATAGGTTTAGGGGTCTATGTCTTCGATACCTATCTTTGGCTTTTGAGTATGACACTGCAAATGCTACTAGGCTTTGGTCAGTCCACAGGAAAATGTTACGTTCTTCGTAGTCATAAAATATTTCAAGTTGTGAAAATGTTTCTAGGGGTCTATATCTTCGATACCTCATCTTTGGCTTTTGACTATGACACTGCAAATGCTACTAGGCTTTGGTAAGTCCACAGGAAGTAGGAATGTCTTTGGGTTTGGCTTTTGAAGTTAGCGTTTGCGAACTCGATGGCAAACGCTGTAAAAGAATATTTATTGCAAGACATCCATTGGACAAAGAATTTATGATGTTATTAAATAGTGTTTATGGACTATTTTTAAACTTTTGGCCACTTCTACATCCTCTAAGAATAAGTAGAGTTGTTCGATCTGAATGTAATTTGCTCGGCTCTTCTGTATAAACTTGGCTTTACAACCCCATATTTTAACGACTTCTTTTTGGCTTGTTCTTTAGGGTTAGATGCTAACCATAGTCTTATAACTGAATTTACAGAGCTAGCTGTTGGAAATATTGTACGAAGAGTTCTACAGATCATTCGAGAGGAGGATCTTTCTTCTACTGCAAGTGCAGTTGAGGCACTTGGTTTATCTGGTGATAGTGATGAAGATGATGAGGTTGCTATTGAGGATCGGCCTGGGTTGTCTGCTGCAGCCCTTGTTGCTGCCGCGAGAAGTACTCTGCGAGCTCCCTCTTTGCATACTCTTCTTGAGGGTATACCAGAGACGGCTGCTACTTCCCACATATCTTCCTCAGGAGGTGACTCTGAGGGAAAGAGCAAATGTACTACTCCTATGTTTACATGTTCATATTATATGGATATTATGAAATTAATTCCACTTATTTGGTATTTACAAGCTAATTGGATCTGGTTATGACAATATTCCATGTTGGACAGTAGAAAATTTGTAAGATTTGGTATAGCATAGCTAAATTTGTTTATATCTTCTTCTTAGCAGCAGCAGATAAGAGCTTGAGTAACCGGAAGCTAAAGCATGATGTTATTGAAGCTATCAATGAGTTGATCGAGGACATTGACACTAGCCATGAAAACATATCTGAGCAAGCAGTGGAGCACATACACCAAAAGTACCTCCTTTGATGTTCTTGCATTGTTTTTCTTTATTCTGGCTCTGCACCTCGAAACTTACTTTCTCATCATCATACTTGACAAGATATATCATCAATCATCAATTTGACCTCTGTTTGTTTTCCAATTGCGTCGACGCAGTCCTCATTTCTCTTAATTCACTTAGCTTCGCAAGACTCAAAAGGCTTTCACTTAACATGTTGTAATTCCGGTTGCTTCTTTTAAAGGTTCCTAATACTGATATTGCAAAAAAATTGTTTTGTAAAACAAATCGTCTAAGCTACCTATACAAAGTTGAGCCTATATCTTTGATTTTTAAGTACAAAATGAACATCTATTATCAAGGAATGATACCTAACAATTTTGTCAAATATGGAGATGCACAATGCTGCTTTGCTTGTCTAGTTTCTAGAGAATAATAGCATGCACACAAATGCAGTGAGGTCATACTAACTCTAGGTCGCTCGAGGACAGTCATGGAATTCCTTGCTGCTGCAAAGGAGAAAGGACGATCGTTTCGTGTCTTTGTTGCTGAGGGTGCTCCAAGGTGTCAAACCATACTCTTTGGTCTTATACAATGAAGTGAACTGGTTTGACGTATCTTTTTGGTCTTATTATCTCTTTTTCTTTCTATAATCAGGTATCAAGGACATGTTCTTGCAAAAGAGCTAGTGAATAAAGGAATACAGACTACTGTAATTACTGACTCTGCAGTTTTTGCCATGATTTCTCGTGTGAATATGGTAAGTTCCTTGGGCACTTCATCTAATCTACTATTTGTTTGTTCGTCTTCAAGTAATAGCTAAAAGCCTAAAGACGTATGTAGGTCATAGTTGGAGCTCATGCAATTATGGCAAATGGTGGATTAATAGCCCCAGTTGGTTTGAATATGGTCGCCCTTGCTGCTCAAAGGCATGCCGTCCCATTTGTTGTTGTTGCTGGCAGCCACAAGGTCAGCTCTACTTCATTTTGCAACCCAGGCCACAATGCCCACTGCCCTAATACTTTCTTTTCCTGGTGCTGATTTTAATATGATAATGTTTCCATTTATCACTATTTTGATCCCAATCTCTTCTTAGAAAGCTTTATGGATCCGTAACATATTTTCGTCTATAGTTAATTAGCTTGCTGTATATGTATGTTGTTTGCTTCCAAGTTCAATACTGTAGAATGTATGATGCTTGTTCGTTTCGTTGGCCTGTTGTCTGCTCAATGTACTTTGTTGCAGTTATATCATCATGTTTTTTTTTGGTGTGGTTATTGCAGTTGTGCCCCTTATATCCGCATAACCCTGAAGTGCTGCTGAACGATCTCAAGTCACCGTCAGATTTGTTGGATTTTGGAGACTTCACAGATTGTATGGATTTCGGTAGTCAAAATGGCTCTCCTCTTATTCATGTTGTGAATCCTACATTCGACTATGTTCCGCCGAAACTTGTTAGCCTTTTCGTCACAGATACGTAAGTTGCTCTGCATCTTTTTTTTTTTTTATGTGTATGAGAAATTGTATGCGTCCGTTCTTTTTATAGTTTAACTTTCTGGTTGATGCCCCAGTTTTAATAAAGGAGACTCATAATAAATCTCCATGTATATTCCGGAACTTTTGTAATGCGTTCGGTGTTTCTCAACTTCTAACTTCTGAGCATCAAAGGGCAAACAGCAACTGTATATACTTACAAAGATGGCTATGGGGTATCCCTTTGCTGATTTACCTTGTGCCACAAAGTTGGGTCTCTACCAGAACCAATATGGAAGCTGAGAGGCATTGCAACGCACAAAAGTTAAAAAATCCGATATACTAGTGAACATTTCAGTAAAAGCTGTTAGAATACAAGACCTTTCCTTTTAACTTTTAGTTAACGAGCTGCGCTATTCTTACTTGTTCTTCAGTGGTTCATATTGTTGACTCTACTCAGTGTTTATACATCTTTTTGCAGAGGAGGGCATACTCCTACGTATGTGTACCGGCTCATAGCAGAATACTACTCTACTCAGGATTTGGTGATCTCGGAGAGATCAGGATCGTAATATGATTTAAGAAAATTGTAAGATTATCATGGATACGATCAAATTTTGCCATGATAATTCACTTGGCGAATTACATTCCTCTGGCGATCTTTTTGGTTACTGTTCATTTTAGTGTAGCAGTGGTTTTAAGAAGTTAATATTAGCGCCATTTCCTTGCGCCTTTTGCCAACATCTGAAAAAAAAAGGGGAAAGAGTTATTGCTTCATACTAATGATACGCATTAGTACTCTTTCAAAAGAAAAAAGAAATGAAGGAGTGAGTTTTTCTACCAAGGCTGTATGAATGTTATCTTGTGCATGGCATTATGTTTATTGTTTTGAAGTAATTCCTTTTTTCTCCAATATTAACTTCTATTCAGAGTGTATGAATTCCAGTTTGGGTCCTTACTCATAATTTTGGGGGTACTTAGCCCGTTCCTCTCAAGAATGTAAATTATAATTCAAATATTTTTTGTAATGTCTGTTGTATCATCAAATCATCAGAGTTTAGAAGTTTTATCTTGTCGTTTATCTTTGTTGCTAGTAATTCCTTTTTTTCTCCAATCTTAACCCATTTCCAAAGTGTATGAATTTGCATTTTGAGGTCCTTACCCATAACTGCAGGGGTGCAGAGTTCCTTCCTCAGAAAGAATGTATGGATTCAGCTTCATTCAGGCCCAATAATGTTTTTTTTTTATATTTGTATGCTAAGTATAATAAACAAGACTCAGAAACCTGTAAAAGTATGCAAAATTGCTGCAGCTACTAAAACTTCTCCCAAACTTATTGTGCTGCTATTTCTCAATAAGTTTTGAGTTGTGCTGCTCGAAAGTGATTCGTCAATTTTGGGAGAAGCTTTGGGAGACTATTGATAGCTTTACAATGCTCAACACCATATCAACTCTAGATGAAATATGAATGGGAGAGAATCGACGGCGAGTTAATCAGCGATTAACAACCAATCAGACCAAAAAATCTAAACTAAATAGAAAAATCAATCAATCGAATCGAATTTAATCCTCCCCTTTTAATTTATTTGTTCCTAGCAGTAGATTTGCTTTTCAACAGTGTGAGTTTATTTATTATTTAGGATCTCTTTCTTACTTTATATATATATATATATATATTGTTAAGTCCGCTAAGACGGGATGTAGAAAAGGTGAGATGTATTCAGCTATGTTTGGGAAGAGCGCTGACACATCTGGACGTAATGAACTTTGGGCAAGTAAAATTGATGTTTGCAAGTATATCTGCAATCATAATTCTTTATACACAACAATTAAGGCAAATATACGAATTATTTCTTATCCTTGTGATTGATAAGCAATTGCGGATACAGAAAACGAGGAGTCGACAAATACATAACTTTCTTAATATTTTTAAAACAATTAATTAAAATTATATTATTAATATATAAATAATTTCTACCGAATTAAAACAACAAGTAGCCTGTGTATAGGCAGAAGCGTTGCATGTATAGGTTCAGAGCTTGTAAGCACTCTTACAGTGACTTGTATAAAATACATCAGATAGGGAGACTAGTAGATTTATACAAATTTGCTTCTCAAAATTTGTGCACATATATTCTAAATAAGTTAAAACATTTTGATTGCTCAAGATCGGGTCTGGTGTCGTAAAGTGAACTATATCGGAATATATATATATATATATATATATATATATATATGGGAGTATTATAGTAGAAGATATAATTCCCAAACTACATATATATTATTGTATGGGTATGGGAAAAGGCAGCTGCAAGGACTGCAACAACAAGTCTTGATCTGGGAGGCTCAATGGAGGCAATGAGAAGTGGCTGTATGTTGAGCTCCCCTTCCTCATCTCTTGCATCGTCACCAGAGCTGCCACCGTGCTTCTGAATACACTCTGTTGCTCGCACGCATGCCGCCCCTCTCGCTCTCCTCTTGTGGCGTAGCTTTGCTGCTCACGTTTTCGCGGGAATATTGCTTCCATCGTTCTCTCACACTCGTTAACCAGTTTGGAGATTAGTTCCGTTGTAAAAAATGGTTGCTTCAGCACCTTTTTTATGAGCGGTAATCTCAATAGACGCCCGGTATGCTTGTCGTATTTCTTCAGAATCTTAGCAAGTCCTGAAACACACAGATTATAGAAATTACTGGTTTCTTGATAAGTTTTGTTTTGCAGGACAAATATGACATGTTATGGATCTGATATTTTTATGAGATATTGATAGAATATGTTCCTAATGATGAAACCTGCCATGAGATGAAAATCGCTCATGTCAATGCCGGTATATATGTTTTCTTGACGCACGATGCGTCTTGTTTCTACTCGTGTTGAAGAGGTCAACGTCTGACATCATCAAAGTATGAAAATGGAAATTCTTCAGCTGCTATCAAATATATCCCTTAATGTAAATCGGGATGATATAGTATGAAGATGGAGAGCGGACGGGGAGTTCAATGTTAAAAGTTTCTATAGTTTTATCAATGACGGTGGCATTTGTTGTGCATTATTTCAGCCATCTGGAGGATCAACATTACTTGGTTGGATAGTGAATCATGCTCTCTATGTAGTGGAGTTGAAGAAACAACTAAGGGACTTTATCAAGAAAACCCCTGCTTTGCAATTGTCAAGAAAATCCCTGCTTTGCAAAACTCGAACAAATCAACTGCTCAAATCCAACATCTTGTTTATTCGTCCGGAACATCGTATTTGTTCAATCCAACACCTCATAGGCTCGCCCAACATTTTGTTTGCTCGTCCGGAATATTGTATTTCCTCGTAAGGAACACTGTATATTTTTTTTTTTTTACATTATTCCAAAAATTAATCCTGCGATATCTTTTTGGTTGTGTTCCGGCATTGTTGTATTCTTCTTCTGCTTCAATACTTCAATGAAAGAGTAAATGAAAGCAGGGAGAACAGAATCTCTGACTACATTAATTTACACTCCAATAACAATATTTCAAATATTTTAGCATCCATGTAAGCATTTCATAAGAACAAAATAATTAAAACAAACCAAATATGCAAAATTTCTCATTAAAATGTACTACAGGAAAGGCACATAATCAAGTGCTTCTAGGGATCAGCATTGTATGATTTTGATCTAGAATGAATGAGTTATGCTGTAAGCAAAAAAGCAATTGGATCATTTTTAAAGATAAATATTAACAGATTATCAATTTGTTGTTGAAAGAATAGCAAAACAAACCCCTTTCTTTAAAAGAAAAAGAAAAAGAAAAAGAAAAAAAAACCCCAACCTGTGTAGTTGATGCTGCTGTAGTTTACGAGCAGCACCATCTCCCCGTGCAAGTTGACGATGTCCTTCCGAATCCTCCCCATCTCCGCCGTGTATTCGGTATCCAACGGCCCACAATCCTCCATCAAGACCCTGATCCTCTCCTGCACCTCCTGCTCACCCGAAACTAAATTAATCAGTCCAAAATATCTCTCGTCACCTAAAAACTGTAATTCGAAAAAAGAAAGAGAGAGAGAGAGAGTACCCGCATGCGGATGATGAAGTCCTCCTCCTGCTCGACGAAGAAGGCGTTGAACTTATCGATCTCGGAGTCGAGGAGGCGGACGAAACGGGCCTCGGCGTCGCCTGCGGAGGCTCCGGCGGAGATGAGTTTGACGAGCTTCTTGAGCTGCTTGTAGCTGACGAATTTATCGCGCCACTCCGGGAGCGTCTCCTCGGTCTGCTGCTTCAGCCGCTTCCCGAACTTCATCTTCTTGTACGATGATCACAAGATAGGCCGCCCGCCCAAGCAACAGGTGAACAGTACCGCTGCTTCCTTGCTTGCTAGAATTACTAAAATTGCTGACTTGAGATTGAAATTGTGAAGGAGAAGGAGAAGAATTGTGTGTTAGAGTGAGATCTGATGAAGTGGTTGGACGGGGGAATTTAAGAAGGGGGGAAGTGTGAGGTATGGCGCGGGAATATCTAACGGTATATGCCAAGCGTGTCGCAAGACCAATGTGAATTTAAAGGTTTTCTTTTTAAATTGTTTAATCTATTTAATTTTACAAAATCAGCCTACCAATATATATATTCTCGAGGATCAGGGATTGGCTCATCTCATGTTATATTTTAAGAATCTGAGTATCAAATAAGAGTTCGGAACAATAAAAGTGTTGTATGAGAGCAAATATACTTAAAAATAAAAAATTATTGAATTTTATTTATATATCAAACAGTTTAAAGTTTGATATATAGTTTTCAAAATAATATTTCTAAGTAGGAGTTGTTTGAAGTTCTTAAAATAAAAGTTCGTAGCTTTCTCTTCAGATTTCAATTGATGTTAAGAGAAACTTATGAGGGAGCTGATTTTGCAAAAAAGAATGGTGTTATTAGTCAATAGATGTTGAGAGAAATTTCTGAGGGGGCTGATTTTGCGAAAAAGAATGGTGTTATTATTCAAAAAATTGTGCGGAATGACGGGATATATGAAAGATGTTAGGATTGACCGCATATTCGATTTTGCTGACAGCTACATTATCTGCAGCTACTCCAATAAACTTCTTTTTTTCATTTCTTTTTTTTTTTTTAAATTCCTGGATGATGAAATATAAAAATAATAAATAGAGAAACGGTGTATGAAAGAAGAGGGGCATGAGATCATGACATCGATGGGATCTTATGGATGGATATTCCTTTCTGGTTTATCAAGACTTTGAAAATTCAAGTTGGAAAACTCTCAACAAAGTGGCCCAGGGGCTGTGAGATATATGTTTGTCAAACAGTTTGAATGCGACTATATAGACCCAAAAGATTGACATCAATCAATACGAGCGTAGCTTAGAAATCGAGCTGTAATACACCTATTTTTGTATTGTACTCTACGCTGCAAAACTATGATCGAGATGAAGAAAATATAAGTGGGAAGAAAAAACCGTCGAACAACAGTAAAAAACAAGCTCCCATATAATTCAACTGGCTCTCCTATTTTTCTCTCTACTTGTTTTCTTTTAAAAAAAATCATAACCTTATGTTCTACTAAGTATTATTTGTTTGTTTGCCACGTGAGATTGTAAAGTAAAATATATAAAGCAAAATCATCTACACCATACATCAATTGGTGTGATGACATCCATTGATGGTGTAAAGGGCTGCATCCATGGAGCATATATATATTCATCATGCACGCCTCATTTACGATTATCAGGTCCGGTGGTTTCTTTTTGTCAAAAAATTCACATTATATATATATATATATATATATATATAATATATATATATATATATATATAATATATATATTATATATATATATATATATATATAGAGAGAGAGAGAGAGAGAGAGAGAGAGAGAGAGACCCAATGTTGAGTTAGTCGTACGAAAAAAAAAGTCACACAAGACAACTCTTATTTTTACAAACTTCGAATAATGCCGACGCGTGTTGCATGAAAACCGTATATTACTAGTAATGGATTACTATGTTTCTTTATCATATTTTAATAGGACGAAGGGTATTGTTTTTTTTCAAAATCCGGACATAATACTAAGAGGCAAAATTGGACTCATAAAATTATGTAAAAATAAAAAAAAAAAAAAAAAAAAACTTTCACCAGATCACTGTTCCTGTTTTTAACTATTTATTGACGATGGATATTCCTTCCTTATTCGAAAGATCTCCCCATCCGCCGAAGATGTTTACGTCGAAGAAGATTCCGAGGAATCTACCGATCTAGAAGGAGAAGAAGATGACATCACCTCCATCTCATAATTTGATCTCTCCCTTCGTATCTTGACAACACGTGTCATTCAGACTTACGCTAACCATTTTTATCGTTTCTATCCAAAACAACCGAACCGACCCAAAATTTCGGCTTAAATTCTGGACAAATTCGATTTGAAATTTACCCAATTGGTACATAAAAAAATACATAAATATATAGTATACTAGTATATATACACAGATACACTGGGTTGAGTTTTGATGCGCCAATACCTGCTCCACCATCCACACGCTGCCACGTGTTAACATGGCGCTGTGTTTAGCCGCTACAGGAAAAGTTGAGGGATACATGTGGCGGCGTGTGGATGGTGGAATAGATATTAGTGCAGCAAAATCATATACACGCATTCTCTCTTCCACCCTTGTCGTCCCTGCTCCCTCCATCTCCTGCCAGCGCCGCCCGCCCCTAAATCTCGTTGGCTATTGTCGTTCACTGGCAATCTTCATTCAACCTGTTCGTATTCAATGTGAATCATCGATCTCCTCGATCTTCGGAGAGTCACCATGACTTTAATTTTAATTTTAATTTTTTTTTGTTTCGATGATCGGCTAGCTCCCTCCCTATCTAACCCTAATTTCTCTCTCTATAGCATTCCCCCTCCTCCCTCCCTCCATGGCGCCGACTGCTCTCTTTCACCATTTAAAAAAAAAAAAAAACTGAACTGAAAAAACGAAAAATTGAAACCTGCGGGGAAGTTTGCATGTTGTGCCTCTGAATAAATAAATAATTAAGTTCACTACAGGACCAAGAAAACATCGAACCACCATCAGAGAACCGAAATAGTTCCGCTACAAAATCATACAAGGGTGTGCTCTGTCCCGGCCAATGAGGCGTACGAGGAGCAAAATGGATTATATCAGAATCTCTTGCCTTGTCACAATCCTTGCTAAGAAAGTCGCACAAAACCAGGATATTACTCTCTGATGATCTTCAATCGCTGTTGACTTTCTTCACGAAGTTTGACTTTAGTTTCAGCAACTGCGAGAAAATCTCATCGAACAGTTCGTCGACTTCATTCTCCCATCTCCCATACAAATATAAAGAAATGAAAATCAGAGGAATGCCTGCAGCGACGGCTCAAAAAGAATCGAGGTCAGTTTTTAGCACATAATTTATACATGACATGCATGAGAAAAAACCAAGCGTATGGAGACTAAAAGCGAGAGAGAAGGTAGAGAACCTATTTCAAAAAGACTTCTCGGTGACATGGATCCTAGGAAACCGAGGACCGACAAGGTAACAAGCACCTGTTCGATTGAGCTCATCAAAAGTTAAAAACCAGATGTCACTTGTAATACGAAATTGTCTGGAGGTAAAGACAATACCTTAAAAAACAATGGCCAATCCTTTCCCTTGCACAGTGATTTCAGATCGTTCGCTGCCTTGTTCCATGAAGAAGTAACGCAAAGAGCAAAATCCCGTGACTTTTCATCTGTCAGTTGAAAATACGAAGGTGGCATCTTTTCAATCCTGTACCCCAATCTGCAAACACGGTGCATTTTAGATGCCTGAAGAGATGCAGAATGTAACACAAGAACTCAAGCATGCACATATAGTTCTACCAAAGAAGAGAATAATAAGTTGATTACATTTTATCAGGTAACATGCCGTGGATGAACAGAAACAGTGAAACCAAAGAGAGAAGCTTTGCCATGGCTGTGATGGCAGTGTATCCAGACGCAAACAGGAAATAATATATAGTAGCCAAGACCAGCAATATTGTGATTGTTTGCTTTTTATCTCTCCACATATGCATCTTTGCAGCTGCAGCAAAAGTAAGACTTATATTAGCAAACGGAATAACAATGAGTTTACAAATTATTTTAATATTAAATATCTACCTTTTAAACTTCCAAGATAATGAGGAGCATGGAATTCTCGCACAATTTGCTGCTCCGACTTCAAGTGAGAAAAAGATTCAATTGTCCTCCTGATTCCTTCCTAGAAATATGAACCCCGACAACAATTCATTTATCAAAATAAAAGAAATTAAACTCCAATATATAAAGTAGCAGGCAGAAACCTTTAGACTAATTACAAGGCAATGAATCGAACCTCAAGAGATACAATAGGTTTGTAACCAAGCTGATCTTCAGCTTTTGAGGAGCTGAACGTCCTGTTGCATGATAAGAGTCTGACTCTTGAAGGAGTCAGTTGTGGAACAGGCATCCCATATGGACCAAGTATCTTGTATGTTAATTCTACCAAATGAGCTATCGGCATCATAAGAGAGGCAGAAATTTTGAATCTTGGCCTGTTAAATAGACAACTCGCTCATTGGATAATAGGCATAGATTTAAATGATTGAACTTATCAATACATGCATTGCCACATACATCAGTGGGTAACGGTCATAGTTTTTTCTTATGGAACTTTTCAATATGGTCATGCATTGCAATGTAAATTCGTACACCAATAAACGGCTCAGATGTAAGTGGAGTTATTGACAAAAATAGTACGAACATAATGCTTTTCAACCAGAAAAGGCTAAAGAACTATTAACCTTTCATAGCCAAGGCCTTCAAGTATCCGTGACATAAATTCCCAGAACTTCATAGGTTCCATGTTCGTGATAAAATACGCCTGCAGTAATGCCGTGTAAATAATTTTACTTTAAAAAAAAAAAAACATAACACAGTGACACTAAAGCTTGTTCATGCCTGTCCTCCTGCTTTATCCCTCCCTCCAGAGGCTAGCGTTCGCTCAGCACATATATGTCCATATGCCACATTTTCGACATACGTGAAATCATAAAAGTTATTTCCATCTCCAATGATAAACTGTTGGAAAATAAAGAAAAAATCAGTAACATTTCACCCAGTATTTGTGAGTTATATGTTCAGTTCTAAACAACATACCATGATCTTTCTACATTTAAGCACATAATGAGATTGGACCAATCTCTTAACTCTTAATTTCAGAAGAAAGTATCTTAGCAAATGATACAAAACACCAGCACATTAGCTCCTGACAAACAAGTTATAGAAAAAAAAAAGACAGCAGAAAATCTCGTACTGCAGAAACTAGCAAGTATAACTGATAGCCTTTTGTATATTGTCTCCAAAGACCTATGGACTCTAACTATGAAATAAAAATTGGAGGATAACATGAAAACAGAAAGCTCACATGCCTTGGATTTCCCAGCCTTAGCTGCATTCACTAGTGATGGCACCATCAGCTTGTCTCCTGGGCCAAAAATACTGCTGGGGCGAATACAACATGTAAGAAGTCCATTCCTACCATTTGCCTTCATCACCAGCTTTTCTCCTTCTGCTTTAGTCTCCGAATAAGAATCATTGAACTGATAAAGTTGCCAAATTTCCATATGAGCAAGGTAAAATGCATACTTGAGGTATAAGCCAGTCAAAAATTGAAAATGTTCAACACTCCAATGATTCATCCTCACCTTGCTTGGGTATGGCATTGTTTCGATGCCAATATGGATTCCATGAACACCATCAAATACCACACTGGGTGAGCTAGTGTATATAAGTCTCTTGACCTTACATTCTATGCATGCATCAATAACGTTCTTAGTCCCTGGAAAAAAACAGAAGACAAACCATCCTGAAACAAGATCTTCCCAAATTGACTTTGTCTTGTTCGTTCGCACTAACACTAGGCACTTCACTTTATAAAGTAGAGTGTAGCACGCATGAGCGAGTGGTATACGTACAAGAGGAAGTGACTTATGTCAACCTATTAAAACTTATGTGAAAATACATGTCTTTTACTCTGACCAAAAATAGAGGGAGTCAGATATCAAACCTTCAACATTGACCGAATAATGAAGCTGATAATTGTTGATGGATGAATCAGGTGCAGCCATGTGAAACACCACCTCAGCACCTTGGAATGCTGTACACAAACACAATACTTAGCCGTGTCATAAAGAAACTATGGCAAAGAAAGGATCCAAACAAACCGGCAGTCATCAAATTATGATAGTTTGCCTTTACATTTAGAAGGCCAATTCTCATAGTTGGTATGAAACACGCAATACCAAGATCTCATTCCTATCCATTTATCTTCCTCTCGTTATGCATTAAAACAGAAAACATTATGAAATCCATATAAATCCAACAATTAAAAAAGAAATCTCCAGATCGTAAACTGCTCTACAGAATCACAAGATGATGCCTTGTATCAAAGAAACTATGACATTGAAAGAAACGAGCCAGTAACAAATTGTCATAGTTCGCTTTGACAATTGGAGACCACAAATTCTCTAACTTGATACGAAATCCGCAATATCCACTCATCTAAGAGAAGTTGGAATCAGATAAAGTGGAGCTAGTTACCTCTGATAACGTGGAGCTTCCGCCGGAGATCGGCAGCCACGTAGGCGGCACGTCCGGAGCGTAGGGATTCGGCGAGGAGTCCGTTCTCCTCGTGAGGATCCAGCTTGATCTCAGCGCCAAGATCGGCGATTCGCACGCGCCACCCTTCGTCGGAGCGAAGCAGCATCTCCACCAGATGCCGTGCCGCGAACCCACGCCCGCCAGTTACCACGCACCACCGATCGCCGCCGGGCTTCACCGTCGCCATGGCTCAGTCCCAATCTCCGAGTCTCTCTCTCTCTCTCTCGTATTGGCTCCTCGTTGAGCTCCACTACTCGCGTTCCGTATGTACACTTGTCGAGCTCGCTTAACAATCGATTATGGGGCCCATTTAATGCAGGGCATGGACTGGGCTACCTACAATGGGCCAAGATCCAGTTATATTATATTTTAATCAAATTTTTATAAATGAAAAATATTATGAACCTTACATACAAATTTTGGTTGCCAGCTTCGAGTAGAGCATAGTACTAAAATAGAGAAAAAAAATTGAGGGTGTACTTCACTTTGTGCGAATGACTAATCATTTGTATTGATAACTTAACGTTAAGTTGGGTGTAAGTTCCCTCTTAAATAAAAGCTTATATATATATATATATATATAAGTTGGGTGTAAGTTCCCTCCCTCTTAAATAAAAGCTTATATATATATAATAAGTTGGTTCGATTTTTTATTTCAAATTAGAAATCAGCAAAAATTTTCTTTCTTATCGTTATGCGGCTTCTCCGCTCGTATCGAATCAAATCGATCTCAATGTGCTGAGCTTTCACTAAGATATGATGCACAGTCAGAAACTCATCTCCAACAATTAGGCCAATGATATTGAGCTTCAACCCATTCTAGAATTTACGGGCCATCCGAATCTTATCACCAAGCATATAAGGGACATACGGAGACGATGCGACAAACTGGGCGTGATACTTCCAAATGGATATGTCACCCTGGCGCAATTGCTCAAACTCCTCTTCCGTATTCCTCTTCACCGACTCCATATATATTGACGGTAAAACCAAGCCAAAAACTCATCCCACGCACCGAACTATCCGACTTGCCCCGTTACATTCCTTCACTAGTGCTCAGCCTCACCATGAAAGTAAAGATAGCAAGAACAACGCGGAACTCTGCCGGGCATCGAAGAGTCTCAAAAATCTTTACCATGTTCATCACCCAACTGTCGGCTCTATCCTGATCAGATCCACCCTCAAAACTCGGAGGTCACATCTTCTGAAATCGTGCCAAATACCTCATGTAAAGTGCAGCAAATGTATACTTATTCTAACATAAGTACATCTTCTGAAATCGTTCTGGTTAATGGCATTTCCATGCTCGTGAGTTGACTTGCTTTTGCTTCAGGAATTGTCAGATCGCACGACGTACCTTTTGTGCGTTGTCAGATCGAGATTTTTGAGTTGCTTTCGAAATTTTTGTAGTTCTCCATTACAGCTAAGTGCAGTTTTGGTGTTTCGGCACAGGGTGCCGTCTACTAACGATGGATGGTTCGAGCAGATGACTCAGGTTTGGTGGTGTTTAGCTGGCTTGCATGTTGGATTTTGGTGGCAGTTATGACGATCATCGCGTGAGGCTTTGAATGGCAGGCGATGTTGGATACATATACTATGAGTACGGATGTTGTTGAAGATGCCACTCAGTGGATCAGAGTCTGTATAGCCCTCACCAAAAGTTTTGGTAGTAAGGCGCTACTGTAAGTACGGATTCCATGTTATAAATGCAGTTATATTTCTGCGTAACACTTTAGAGGACAGATCAGTTTTGTGGTCTATAGTGCCGACTGAGTCCGAGAGTGTTAGCTTTTCAGAGTTGTCTGAGTAGACTAGTGATACAATTGCGGGTTAGTGTGCTAGAGTAGTTGTATGTTTACGGCGTATCTCTTGTCTCGGCGTTAAGTGATTAGGCGATCCATTCCTAGTTACCTTAGTGTAATTATCTTGTTTTGGGCGTAGTCGGTGGTTTGATGAACTTGCCTCATAACAAGAGATTTACACGCACATTGTTTTCATGTGTTTGATACAGATGGAGTGTTTGGGTGATGTTGCTTTCCTTGTCATGGTTTTTCTTGTCCCGTTGTAGTTCTTTTCCTTCGAGTGGAGTGGATGGTTCGACGAGTTTATCCCTTTTTTCACTTGTTAGATTCTTTGACACCTTTGCTTATCTTGCAGGAGATGTTTTGGGATGATGACCTGGCTTGATGTAAGTTTATCTCTTTTTTGTTGGACAGATAGTCCTTTTGTTGACCTTAGTGTGATTTTGATGATAACAAAATAATAGCAAAAGTATTAATAAGTTTGTTTAAGTAAAAAAAAAAACTGTAGGTGTTTAACGGAGTTAAAGCTAAATATAGTCAAGTTTGATTAAAGCATTCCACCCGACATCTACTTAGTAAGTAAGAAATATCTTTTTAATATAATATTCAAATAAACCAAATTAGTGGTGTATGGAAAAAAAAAACTCAAATGCGTTTCCAACAACCTATAATTTATATGATTTGGATAAACGTACTAATATATATTTATTTTTGAAGTTAATAGATATAAAACAGTATGACATCTTGATAGTGCTCTAGTATTTGTATCATAACTTTATGTAGGAAGCTCCAATTGCAATGAAATTAATTTCATATGAAAATAAACTCAAAGACCTTTCCAATCATATATGGTTCGGCCAAAAAGGACAAGAAATGAGAAAGAACGAGCCGAATGAAGTTTACTAAAGTGAAGCATAAACGTCGATACATAGCACATTTCGGTCGACCGAAAATGGTAACGGTCGATCGATAATCAGACGAAATCTAGACGTTGAATTAGCCATTGGAAGTGGTTTTTATGGTGGCTATACATATCTAAGGTTTCAAACAGTCACAATGACTAAATACTCATTAGAACCATTTCAAAAGTTCAAGAGCACTTTTAAAGTCCCCAACAACTATTTTTGAACTTAAATTTGTATGTCTTAAGTTCATGCACTTGATCTTTTACTTTTAAAGTGCGATTATATTGAGATATTGTATTTGAAATTTTTTACTTTGTTTGAGAGATTGTAACAGCGGCTCTAATTGTCCGGAAAAGTAGAGAGACGGGTTGCTTGGTAAGCCGCTAAAACCAAAGTGTAACGGTTTAATAGACACCCGTAAGTCTATTACTCTAATGGATTATAAAAAGCCCTCGGCGAGGAGGCAAGAAAGTTGATGTATGCCGGTTGCACCGAACCACTATAAAATCCTGGTGTTATCTCTTTACTTTTGCTTTATTTTATATGTTCACTAGATGCATACATAGAACTTTGTTAAATTTCTTTTATACGCATTTGCGCTTGAATTGATTAGTGCTTAATTGTCAAAATCATCTTAAATTTTATAATTACCCAATTCACTCCCTATTGGAATTGCCTTAGATTCAACACATTTTGTTTATATTCTGTGGGAAGGTAGCCCCTTTTGTATTTGTACTATTGGGCATGTGGCTCATATTTTTTTTTTCTTTTGTAAATGTGTGAGCATTCAGCTTGTTAGATTTGTAATGCATATTTTAGGATCCTAAAAAATACAGCGGAGACTCTGCCAAAATTTTCGGTGATTTCTGGTTGAAATCGGATTTTGAGTACTCCATTTGTCTTAGGATACCTGCATTTTGGATTCTGTTATACACGATGATCAAGGTCAGTCAACACATGTGCGGATCCCGAGGAGACGACGACGACTCTTGGCAACAGCTGGAATGGCGGCGAGCACCGGCGACAGCGATCGGACGGAGCAGCGGCCGAAACTAGGGTTCTACGGCCGAGCGAGAGAGAGAGAGAGAGAGAGAGAGAGAGAGATCGCGGCAGGAAGGAGAAGAGAGAGAGAGAGAGAGAGAGAGAGAGAGAGAGAGAGAGAGAGAGAAGAAGAGAGAAAGAGAGAGAGAGAGAAGATCGCGGCAGGAAGGGAAAGAGAGAGAGGAGAGAGAGAGAGAGAGAGAGAAAACGCAGCGGTGACGGCGGGTAGGCGGAGCGGCGAGCGAGGACATTAGCGGGTGCGGGCGGCGGTAGCGAGAGAGCGAGATGGAGGCGGGCAAGAGAGCGAGGGACCTGAGGAGCGCAGCCTGGTCGAGTCGAGGCAGTTGGCTCGCCCGGCTCAGCCGAGCCAAATTGGCTCTGTCGGCCGAGTCCGAATCAAACTGGGCCCAAATCGGCCCAAAATACAGAATTTCAACCCAAATTAGAAACAAATATCAATAACAAATTAAGCACTCGAAACACCACTAAAACTCTCAAACAAGCTCGAAATAAACCCGATAATATCTTACCGAACATCGGAAGCCTCATATCGCTCCCCACTTAAGGAATTTGGTTCTCCAAATCCGAACCAACAAGCGCTCCGCGACACTGGATCAAAACAAAACGAAGTCGAAACCTAGCCGAATCCAAAACTTAGGTACCATAAGACAACTGGAGTACTCAAAATCCGATTTCAAATCAGAAATCACCAAAAATTTCGGCAGTCTTTTCTGTATTCTCTAGGGTTCCTAAACCTACCTGCATTGCAAATCTAACGAGCTACATGCTATATATATATATATATATATATATATATATATATATAGAGAGAGAGAGAGAGAGAGAGAGAGAGAGAGAGAGTGGCAACTGAAATCTCGCAGCAATAAAGAGCCTGGTGAAAGAAGAAGGCACTTGGAGAACAATAGCATATTGTGAAAATTTTTATAGTGGTGTTAGCATGTGTGGATGACTGATAGGACCACATCGGCTTGGATGCAACTACATTTTCAATCATCTCTAGCTCAAAGGAGGTGGCGGGCGTCGCAGTTGATGAACAAGAACTAATGAATTCTATTTGGATTTGAATTTTTTTATTTTATTAGTTTGAGATTCTAATTAGGTCAGCTCTAGTGGTAACGTGCACGTGCACCCCCTTCTATAAAACGGATAACTTCGTCCGGATATCAGACCCAGAATATTCTGAGACCTCCAAAATAGAAGTTTTATTATTCATTATATATGGCTATAACAAGTAAGGAGAAGAACCATGTTGCTGACCTGGACAGTGGGGAATGCAAAGAGCCCTTGCCCTCGCTATTTCCTATAAAACCTGTTCCTAGATTTTGGACATAGTTGTTCTACTCTCCAAACGATATTAGTTCTATTTCCTATAGAGGTGGGGATACTCGTGGGCAAACAAAGAAAAAAAACATTCAGACATACATTGAAAAGAAAGCCTACAATATATTAGTTTTATTTTTTAAACTGAAATATAGTAGATTTAGTTGTTGATAATTTATATTTGAATTTTTTTCAAAATCATTATCACATTGTTTAGTATCCTACAAGGAGTTCAAGTGGATGACTGTGTTTTTATTTAGCAGATCTTAAAATAGATGCACGGTTGGTTAGTAAGCTGAATAGCCTGAATTTTATAATTGAAAGAATTTTATAAAAGAATAAGAGTTCGAGTTTGTAATAAATTATTGTTATGAAGTATCTCCGGACGACATTTGCTTCCATCCCTCTTGTGGTGGCAATTTTCGCAGAAAAACCCAGAAAAAAAAATTGCGGTTGATAAATGTATGAAAGTGTAGGATATTGCTAATTAAGGAGCTCAAGGGGCATCATTGATATTATCAGAAAAAAAAAAAAAAAAAAAAAAAAAAAGAGCATTTAACTTGAAAACTATTTGACTCAACAATCTGGTGATGTGATGTGAACAATGCAACCAACACGTCGCTCTCCCAACAGAAATCAAGCGTACCAGATCCTAATTTGAGTGCTCCTTACACAACAACACACCCTTAATATCATATCTCTAATTTTTTAAATTTCATAATTATTATTTACTTTGTAATAATTAAAGTAAATAGCTGAAAATTGTATTTCATCGACCTTATCCCCGAAGAATATCGAATATAATTAATCGAAAAATCGGTTAAAACGCATCCATCTAAACAAAAAAGGCACCTAACCTAATCAAACACTAATTACTTTTAATTTTTATAATCTCAATCATTTTGCTCGGCATTTTTTATTATGAAAAAATGGTAGAAGTCAACATCATGAGAGGAAGATTCGACCTTGACGGCGCATCCGACGACAGTCTCTTCGCTTCCAAACTACTCCACGCTCGCCGTCCCAAACGCAATTTATACCCGCCGTCACCCATCCCGGTCCGCGGTATTACCGCTTACGCCCGCCGACGTCGACGACGTTTCCTGTTTCCCCGGCGGATCATGGGAGAGCTCTGGATGCCACGTGTTGCCGCCGTCCTCACTTGGGCAGCAGTGGCGGCGCTCTGGACCTCCGCATTGATCGCTGCGGCGATCTGGGGGAGAGGATCGCTAGACCAGATCGTCGCGCTGACGTGGACGCAGCAGGCTTACGTAGCGGCGCCAGCCACGGCGGCGTCGCGGGGGAGCGCGAAGGCGGCGGTTTTTGATTTGAGGGAATTCGGTGGAGTTGGTGACGGCGTGGCGGTGGAGACGGAGGCATTCGAGCGTGCAGTGTCGGCGCTGGCGAAGAGCGGCGGCGGACGTTTGCACGTTCCTAATGGCACGTGGCTTACGGGGCCGTTTAATCTGACGAGCCACATGACTCTCTTCCTCGACGCCGGCGCCGTTATTCTGGGTATCGAAGTAAGACCCAAAGTCGATGTTTTGCCATTGCCTTCATGTACTATCACAATGCATTTACAACACGTACATTTTTAGTACTTCCGCGTGAATTACTAGAGCCTTTCTTAAGATTGTGCGACAGCATATATAGAATAACGTGAGGGTGCATGCAAATCAACAAATTTACATACTTCATAATATGGAAGTCCAGTGTCAGTTTATCAACCAGAACGTGTCCTGATTGCTTCATTGCCTCGTTCCTTGTGTGATCTTGTAGGTTCTGTTTAGAACTTTACTTGAGGTTTATTATCATTTTAACTGTTGATTAAAACTCTAGGTGGCTGGATTCATGAAACTGTTGATGTAGATGCTTAGAGTCCTCGATACATGAACATGCAAAACTGCCAATCTGTTTACAAAGTATTACTAGCAAATATGGAGTGCTTTATGTATGTCTCTTCGTTCACATACCATAATGTGACTGATGTTTGAATATACTTATCATCCTCGAACTAAGAACCTCTGTTGTTCCTGTGTAATGTATAGAGGCATAATTGCATATCAGCCCCCCAAAGTTTACGTCTTGTATTTCACCCCCCCGGAAACGTATTTCCGGGGGCTGAAACGCGCGACTGTTGCTTTTACGGGGGCTGATATGCATTTATCCTAATACAGAACCATCTTTTCTCCATTACTGAATGTGTATCGTATTTTGGTGACAGGATGAGAGCTATTGGCCATTGTTGCCTCCATTGCCATCCTATGGATGCGGCAGGGAAACTAGAGGAGATAAAGGTCCTCGGTATGGAAGTCTAATCCATGGTCAAAATCTTAAGGATGTGGTGATAACAGGTTACCTATTCAATTTTATTTCTATATAATAATATTTGTCTTTTAGGTTATTTATTACAGACGTAATGGCAGATTGTGGTAACATCAGAATAGGAATTTTAAATATGTTAAGTGTTCTAGCTATCGCTCATTACAGCTAGTACACTAGCCCAAATTGTGAAACTTGCTAGATTGCAGTTTCCCCGTCAATCTATGTTCACCCAAGATGTTCTTTTCTGTGTAAGGCTTCAAAACCATGGGAACTTAAAGGTTTTACTTTGGTCCTGAAAGATAAAATGTTAGAAAGTTAGCATGATTTTTTTTTGAACTTTTTTGAGAGAAAGCCATTCTATTTTATTTGACCTTGGGTTGTTTAAATGTAGTTTTGGATATATTTACCATGAAACTTTGTTAAATGAAGTAGGTCTTTGTCATGATGTCGTCGGATGAATAACGTTAGTGTTTATGACCACTATAACTTGTAGTGGAGATTAAGAAATAGCATAACCTATGTAGCTTTCTAGAAATCCTATCTTCATCATCTACCATTACCAAAGCTTTAGACTCTGCTTTTAAAGAAGGTTCTTCTATTTAAGGAATGTTATAAAAAATGAGGCAGGTCTGATCTTTTAATTGCTTGCATCACTCGCTTTTTTTATTACTACCAGCCGATCCAGGAGCGATTTGGATAAACCTTAAAAGCGAATGTAGTTAGTTTTTTCTAGTATCAACCTCTAGCAGTCTTTTTGCCTGTAACTAGAACTACTACGACGTAGCTCCATTTGAACCAATAGAAGTTCCCCGCTTCTTGTTTACATAGATTTATAGAGAATTTTAGGCTTTCTGTTTATTGTCTTGATATTAATTTCGAATGCAGGAAATAATGGTACCATCAATGGCCAGGGCAAAGAATGGTGGAGAAAATATCGTCAGAGGCTTCTTAATCACACAAGGGGACCCTTGGTGCAGCTCATGTGGTCTAGAGATATAATCATTGCTAATATAACTCTGCGTGATTCTCCTTTCTGGACTTTCCACCCGTATGATTGCAAGAATATTACTGTTACCAATGTTACAATTTTGGCTCCTGTCCTCGGAGCTCCAAACACGGATGGAATAGATCCAGGTATCTTCCACCATTGTCTGTCCCTAATTCTGTTCCTTTCTTGTCTTCTTATACTTACAAAATATCAAAATGAGTGTGTTTTTGGGCAATGCAGATTCCTGTGAGGATATGGTCATAGAAAACTCCTACATTTGCGTCGGAGATGATGCGGTGGCAATCAAGAGCGGTTGGGATCAGTACGGGATGGCATATGGGCGGCCCTCCAAGAACATTTTACTACGCAATCTCATTCTACGTTCTGTTGTGAGGTTAGAATATCCTTCCCGAGAAGTCTCATTTATTTCAGCAATAAAATAATCCATTACGATCGCTATGCAGTGCCGGAGTATCTATAGGGAGTGAGATGTCGGGAGGTGTTTCAAATGTTACGATGGAGAACATCCATTTCTGGGAAACGAAGCGCGCTGTTCGAATTAAAACCGCAGCCGGAAGAGGGGGTTACGTCCACAACGTTAGCTGCCGCAACCTCACATTTGACAATGTACGTGTCGGCATAGTGGTTAAGACCGATTACAACGAACACCCGGACGAGGATTTCGATCCCAAAGCATTTCCCAGTATTGAAAACATCAGCTTTACAGGTGTTCACGGGCAAAATGTTCGGGTTCCGGTGAGAATCCATGGCAGCGATGAGATTCCTGTAAGAGGCGTCAGCTTCAGAGATTTATCGGTAGGAATTACTTACAAGAAAAGACATATCTTTCAATGTTCTTATGTGGAGGGACGTGCTATCGGGGTTATTTTTCCCGCTCCGTGCGATAATCTTGACCTGTATGATGAGCAGGGCCGGCTCGTTAAGCCGGCAATATCGTATAATATTTCAGATATAGATTATAGCTTGTGATGAAAAGCTCGACGCTTTGCGTTACAACCTATCCTCCCTCATAACCATGAGGTGTTTGCTTTGTTCCCATCCATCCATAACCATGCATTTGCTGGGTGCAAATTTCTTCCGTCATTTTTATTTTTCTCCCCTTTTTTTTTATAATCTTACTATTTGTACATATAAAATTTTCAATTTTGATCATTTTGTTGCGACTGGTAAAGTTTGATTCAGGAATAGTTTTTGGGATTTATGTTTTATTGAAATTATATCATCTCTAGACTGTTGTGTTTTGCATATTAGAAGCCGTCTCGTGATTCTCGTGAAGTCAAGCAATCGATTTTAGATAGTTTTTTTTTGGGAAACTTTTTTGCCAGCCCCTATAAGGGCAAAAGTCTTCCCGATCAGCCCCTATGAAATACCAAATTCACTTTCAACCCCTCATCGTTTAGCGTGTCATATCATTTTGACCACTGTATTAATATTTTTTGAAAAAAATTTTAACATAAAATTTATAAATTTTGATGATATCTACAACTTTCATGTTTAATATTTTTTCAAATAATGCTTCTAAATAGATGTTTTGGGACTTTAAAATTTTAGCGGGTTAACGGGTCGAATCCATAATCCGTTAACACTTCGGCGTATCAAAATATCTATTTAGAAATATTTTTTGGAAAAATGTTAAACATAAAAGTTGTTGATCTCATCAAAATCTATAACTTTCATGTTAAATTTTTTTTTAAAAAATACTGATACAATGATCAAAATAAGAAGACACGAAAAACGAGAGAGGGGCTAAAAAGGAAACAAGAAAACTAGGGGGGCTGACTGCGACGAGGTTTGAAAAGGGAGGGCTGTTTGAGACTTATCCCTTTTTTTTTTCAGACCCTAGTTGGACAAAGTAACTACAAATCATCCCTTAAGAGTTTGAACACTTCCATTTTAGTCCTTCTCCGATTAATATGCCACGTTATTTTGACTATTTTATTAGTATTTTTTTGAAAAAAAAAATTTAAATAAAAGATATAATTTTTTTGAAAAAAAAATTTAAATAAAAGTTATAAATTTTGATGAGATATATAAATTTTATGTTCAATATTTTTTAAAAAATATTGATAAATAGGTGTTTCGAGGCTTCGAAATTTTAACGGACTAACAGGTCGGGTTCAAATCCGTTAACACTTTGGGGCCTCAAAACACATTCTTAAAAATATTTTTAGAAAAATTTCAAACATAAAAATTGTAGATTTTATAAAATTTTATAATTTTTATTTTGAAAGTTTTTTTTTAAAAAATACTAATATAATAATCAAAATGATATGGTACGAAAACGAGAGGGCGCAAAAGTGAAGATATGAAACTAGAGGGGCTGAAATGAAAGAGGTTTGCAAAGGAGGGCCAATGAGGTATTATCCCTTTTGGATAATGTCCAATACAAAAATCCTGGCAGAAGTTGTGGTTAGAGGTGAGATGATTTATTCTCAAATTTAGAGATTAGTTTAGAGTCGTAGCATCTTCAAACTCTAAGCTTTTGCTATATATATATATATATATATAAATATTTTTTTTCCTTTTTTTTTTTTTGGTCGAGATGTAATATATAATTATTAAATTTAAAAGCTGGAATAAAGTGGTTGGGCGCATACTTAACACGCATCAACGCGTTATTAGACTTGGTCTCTGATAATTGTGTAGATACATAAACCACGGGCTTTTGAAAAAGCTGGATTTCCAGACTCTTTCATGTATTTAAAACTCGGTTTTAAAAAGTTATTATCCAAATAAAATTTTATAAATAATATTTAATAAGGCTGATTAGCTTCGAAAGTTTAGCTTCCAAAGTTTAGCTGGTTTAGTACAAAAGATTATAAATTCTATCAAATAAATTCTCAGATATTGGTCCCTTGGTTTAGCAAAAGATTTAGCTTCGAACATCTTTTTTTTTTTTATATTAAGTATTTTTGTTGCTTATTTAACAATTTCATATGTCAGTCAACCATATATTTCTAAAAGACAATAAGATAGCTGATCATTTGGCTGATATAGAGCGGCAAACTATAAGTCTTCTTATTTTTTAACCTAACACAATTTTTATACATTTTGATAATTTTGGCATAGGGATTTTATATCTAGACAAGTAAAAAATTCCTTCACGCAAATTATAATTTGAACGTTGGGTTTATTATGTTTAGTCTTGTCTAGACGATGATCGGCCAGAATTTGTACATCTCTCTAGGAAAGATCGGACCAAGTTTTTCTATTGACTATACAATATTTCATTCTTATATGTTAGGGATTCCTTCCTAACCCTTTGAATCTTTTATAAAATTAGGGATATAACCTTGGATAAAAAGAATATGAATATATTGACAATTGGTGCCAAAAGGAAATATGAAGAAATAAATGAAGATTTACCGCGATTTTGGTATGTGTCACTCTAATGATAGGATACGAGTCGTAACTTTTTATTAAAAAAAAAAAAAAGTAACATACGTCCATGTTTCCGATTCAAATTGCTCGCATTCTACCATATTTTTATTTACACTAAGATAATTTTCTTATACGTTGTATTATCCGTATTCAACCTATATATTTCTTTATAAAAACATACACTTTGAATGCAATAAATTAACGGTCACAACCATACTTTAATTTGCTTTGCAACTTTTATTTAAATATTTTATAGCATTTTTTTTCCCAAAGAGATCGCACCTTCATAGTGAAGAGTTCCATGTAATTGGAGATCAAATTAATATGAAACATATGCAAGAAAATATGAGGTATTCTAAATTCGTTATCTTTCTTATTCGTTATATTTTAAATGATTAAAAAGTTAATTAATTATAATATATTTTAAATTTTAAATGATTAAATAGGAATCGAACTCATAAACTACTGAGCCAAAAAATAAAAAAATAAAAAATAATTTAACAAATTAGTTAGGCAAGTAGGCGTAGCTAAATTGGCACCCGGTGGTCCTGCGCTGCAAAATAAAGTACAGCAAGTTGGTAGTTTTTCCACACGTTTTACACGCATCCACATCTCTGACTCACAGACGGCAAAATTAGTTTTCTCAATTTTTTGAGGGACATCCTTTCCTGCTAATTACTTTATTATTTTTCTCTAAAAAAAAAAAAGAATTTGTTAATTAGTTTGCACTATAATATTTCAAATTACAGTAATAAATACGAAATAATAATTTATGTACATAGCATAATTTTAATGAACAGATTGACACCTTTCGTGGATCTAGCACAGCCACGTGGACTATATCATAGTTGGTGGAAATACTTATCTTCTTATCTACATTATGGAATCAAAATTATTTTAAATACATTTAATCTAAATTATATTATAAAATATTAACATATATATATATATATATAAAATTCAAATTTCAAATATATTACAAGAACTTATACTTCAACACAATAAATATATATTATATTAATATATAAATAGCTAATATATTCTAACACAAATAATAGTTTGTGATAAGAGTGCGAATAAAAATTGTATATTTATTTCTTTCTCTAAGGAAAATCAATGAAAGACGAAGCATGAAGTTTCGTCCGCAATTGAATACTCTTTGCAACTGAATTCCTACTATCATCCTACTATCGAACCAAACCGAACCGGTCTATGTCGTTGAACCGGAGACGGCAACTAAAGGATATGAAGAAGTAAAATAGTTAATACAGCGTAACATTTAGTTGAACTAATAATGTTTCTTCGAAAATATAATTTTCAAGAAAAAAATATCTTTTGTTAAATAATATGGAATATCCTAAATGCGTCGACCCGCTTCATAAACTTATAAAAAAGTTGATAAATTTGTCATAGACTTGACCCAAATTCTACAATCGGGAGTTTCAAACTTCTCGAATCTATGAGTCAAATGTTATTTTTCTACAAAGAAAAAGTTGAATAAAATTGCTTAGTCTCTAAAGGGAGTCGACAACAATTTTGCCACCTCTAAGTTTGTTGGAAAAGCTTCAAAACATCAGTTTAATCTTTACAAATTCTATTATAATATATCCGAGCACTATAATTTTATATCTAAACAACTATATATATTTTTTTTCAAAAAATAAAATACTATAATTTCATATACTGAATATTAATACATATTACTTCATAGTTATATTTAGAGTACCGTAATTTAATTGCACAATATATTCTAATACAGTCTACAATATATATTATTTAAATAGGTAAAGGCGCTAGAAAATTGTTAAATTGTTTGCTTTGAAAGGATGCAAATTTTATTTTCTATTATATTTAACTTTTTGCATATAGTCTAATTAACAATTAAACAATTGAATAAAATCTAATTTCTTTGAATGGGTTAACTTTATGATAAATTTATCTGTTAAGGTAGTTATAATGGTGGACCGATTTGAAATTATTTTTTTCAGAATGGTTTTTTTTTTAAAAAAAAAAAATATGATGCTTATTGCTTAATTTTTGTGGGAATATGTGCAAGTTGGGTGTTTATATTAAATTACAAATTTTTAAAGGAAAGAAAAAGAAGTTTTTTACGTATAGGCGGGTTGGGTGAGCACATGTTTGTCGGCAGGCGCAACCCATTTTCTTTGGCCGGTTTTTTCCTCCAATTTTTATTATTTATTTTATTATTTGTTTAATTTTTAAAGAATGCGGGGAACACCGCATTATTCACGTGCTCCAATTCATAATCTCACGAGTCAATAAAGGAAGATCCAAAAAAGGGGAAGCCTCCTCTCTTCCTTCCCAAACTTCATTATAAAATAAAAAGGAGCAATATTTATATTTCTCACCAAGAAGCAGAAATCGGACAGCAGCAACACAATCAGAGAAATCAAGAAGAAGATCGATCGATCGATTGATACAATTGCTATTACATCTACAATCCCCCCAGATGGAGGAGAAGAGATCATCTGCCACTTTTGCGGTCACCTTCAATTTGCTAAGCCAGTACATCAAGGACAACAGCAAGAAGCCCTTCCCGACGGCCTCAGCCTCGCCAGCAGCTGCCAGACAAACTCCGACCACGATGCCGCTGCTGGCCGGCGCCGCCGTGCTCGACGACGAGGAGGCTCTCCGCAAGGCCTGTGAGATCCAGCTTTTCCCTCAGCGCGCCGGCTTTGATGGATCCAAGTAAGTCTCGTCAGATTTACTGATTCTGGTCTCGCAGATGTTCCGAGTTGTTGCTAATAAATGATTCAATTTGATCGCAGAGATTCGTCTCAGGAGAAATCGAAGCTGACTATTTTCTACGGAGGGAAGGTTCTCGTTTTCGACAGTTTTCCGGCGGAGAAGGCCCGAGAAATCATGCAATTTGCAAGCGATGCCCGGAACAATGGAGTTGGTCCACAACAGCAGGCCTCGCCGCCGACCAAGCAACCTCCCAGGCCGCCGGCAGAAATGACCGGTAATTCACAATTAATTCCCCAAAACTTAGCTATAAAATTAGAGCTCTGACTAAATTGATACTAATTCCTGGATAAATTTGTGTGATTGTGCAGGCATACCACTTGCCAGAAACAATTCTCTTCGCCGATTCCTCCAGATAAGAAAGGATCGGTACGCGATTCAAACTCATCCTGTGTTATGGAAAATTTTCTAAATTAATTGAACTTGATGTAGATGAATATTATTAAGTATTAACATTTGAATTTGTTTGAAATTCAGGATAAAGTCGAGGGCGCCATACCAAGTTACAATCAAGAAGGAAAAAGAGGAGGATGAGAAGGAATCATCATCATCATCAACATGGCTTGGATTGGGACCTCAGATGTCATCGTTCTCAAGCTTCAACTCTGAGAGCAGCAGATGATTATATTATGGACATCGAATATATCAGACTTGTATTACGCAGCAGGATTATGGGGTTGTATTTAGACTTTTCAATGATGGTTATCCATTTTAGATTGTTCGATACATCAAGAAATTCTCAAATTAAAAATGGTTAGATTTTTTTTTTTTTCTTTTCGAGAAAACTAGAAATTTTTGTTTTTATGTCTTCTTTAATGTGCCAAGAAGTTGGGGATCTAAGAAAGTATACTTGTAATGTGAATAATTCGAATTTATCACAATTTTTATAATTGTTTTAGTTTTGTTGGTGAATATATTAATTTTATTTATCGATCTCTCTATCTATAATACTAAAATACAAGATAACAAATTTATGGAGCCGGCTCTCATGATGCTAACGCACCAGGGGTGTAGGAAGTTGAGCGGTCGGGATCGTACCATGTCAGCGCGCACGAATCACGAAATATTAGATAAAATTTTCGTTCGCTTATTTGATCTATTTTTATATATTTTTAGAAAACATTTTGAATTATAAAGTTGTATATTTTGATGTGATCTACAACTTTGTAGTTAAAAATTTTTCGAAAAAATGTCAAACGCTATGCCAAAAAGATGATTGTATATAATTATTTTTTTAACATACCGTTTGGCATTTTTTTAAAAAACTTTTAACTACAAAATTGTAGATCACATCAAAATATACAACTTTGTAGTTATGTATAAAAATCGGTCAAATAAGCGAACGAAAATTTTATCTAATATTTCGTGATCCGTGCGCGCTGACGTGGCGTGATTCCGACCGCTGGTGTTCCTACACCCTGGTGCTAACGCACCAGGAGAGCCGGCTCCCAAATTTATAATATTTTATATTTTAATATAATTATTTAATAATTAAAAATTCTAAATTATATATATATTTTTAAAAAATATAAATTGTCTGTCAATTTTATCTTCTTTATATGCTTTATGTAATTTTTAGATTAAATTCTTTTTTAAAGAGGAGTATAGCAATTTTCGTTTCTCACTAATATTATAATTTCCTATTTCTTTTATTTATCCTCCTTCCTTTCATTATCCTTCTCTGTCCGGCTTTTTTTATTGTCTTAATTATTTAAATACTTATCCCAAGTTGCCAAAAGAGACCAAAATGAACATCTAAAGTTTGGTAAAATTGCATGTGGACTAGAGAGAGCTAGACTGCCTACCCACTTTTAAATAAATTTATCATTTTAAATCCATTAATTTTTATACTACAAAAATATATATGTTTAAGCATTTTTTTAGAAAAAATTTAAATATAAAAATTATAAATCACATCAAATTTATATTTTTTTGGTATTTAAAATTTTAAAATAATACTTATAATAAATATATTGATATTTTGAAGTTTTAAAGTCTTAGCGAAGTAGCTGTTAATTATTTAAAGTTTTGGAGTTGTTTCTAAATATTTAATTTAGAAGTATTTTTTAAAAAATTTAAATAATAAAATAATATGTTTATCTTTTAAAAAGTTATATAAAAATATTGTAACACAAAGTTTGAGAGAAACTTTTGTTTGTAGTTTTATAACTTTTTAGTAAATCTTGGTAAAACCGCTTGGTTGTGTTTGAAGTCAAGCGTGTTAGTATCTCATTATTATGAGCATGGGGAAACTACAAATCTAAAACCACGGCTTCTTAAATTTTTTTTTTAAAATATTTTTTATAATAAAAAAGCAATATATATATATATATATATAACTTAATCACGAGTAACACGACCTCACGTTACTCGATGAACATGTGAAGTTGAAAGAAGCGCTTCTTCAACTTCAATGAAGACTATCATTTATAGTACTTCTTTTTTAATTAATATAATAACGCTAACGTTTATAGCTCCTTCCGTCACTCCTTGGGTCGCTCCTTGTTTTGTAGCATGAGGAATGGTGGAATTCAGCCTCTCTCGGGATAAGGATATCAGACAGGAGGAGGTGCAGCTGCATAACGCTTAGGGGGGCTGAAACGCAATTTTCCTTAACGTTTCAGCCCCCGAAATGTTTCTCCGCCGACCACGTGACGTTTCGGGGGGCTGAAACGCGCGACCCCAAAATTAGGGGGGCTGAAACGTAATTTTCCTTAACGCTTATTAAAAGGATAATGACATATCAGCCCTCATTTCACGTTTACATTTCAAATCAGCCCTCCATTTCAAAAAACGTCCATTTCAGTCCCCCATTTACTGTTTGGATTTTTTTCGGACGAAAATGCCCATAACTGTTCGGATATCTGAAACACATATTTAAAAATATTTTTTTAAAAAAAAATTAATATAAAAGTTATAGATCTCGACGAGATCTACAACTTTCATGTTGAAAATATTTCCAAACAATGCTTCTAGATAGGTGTTTTCGGCGTCCGAACTGTTCAACAGATTACGGGTCGACCCGTTAACAGTTTGGACTCCGAAATCACCTATTCGGAAGTATTTTTTGAAAAACTTTTCAACATTAAAGTTGTAGATCTTTGATGTTAAAAGTTTTTCCAAAAAATATTTTTAGATAGGTATTTTTGGCGTCCAAACTGTTAATAGGTACAGGGATATTTTCGTCCGAAAAAAGTCCAAACAGTGTTTCGGAGGCTAAAACGACCGATTTTTGAAACGAGGGGCTGATTTGAACGTTTTGAAACCTTGGGGGGCTGATATGGTATTATCCCCTTATTAAATGATTTTTTTTTTTTTAACGATAGTTGAGTTCGATTTATATCCTATATCGTAATATAAATATTTAATTACTCCTAAAATAATAGATATCATACTAAAAATATTGAGAGACATTATCAGACATTATAGCAGTTACATGATCATATAATATATGAAGTCCAGGTTCAAATCCTAAATATTATAGGTCTGCGTTGATCACTAATTATGTAGAGCCCGGCATACTTTGATCAGTCCCTCCACCTATGACCACACTGGGGCCTGCAGCATGCAAAGTAGAGTGCCAGCCCTTGCTCGCCCTTCGCGGGTGCCTGCCAGATCAACGACCAAGCGTAACAAGTTAAAAAGTTCAACTTCGACAAAGTTGCAAAGGGTTCGATCGAAATATTGTGTTACAGACCAACATCTAATGCTTATGAACCTGCTAGCAACTAAACTTAGAAACCACAATGAATGGAGACCAAGAGGAAAATAGAACGAAAATGTCTTGCTCTACCAAGGTGATGATAGCCCAATCATCAGACATACGGGAAAATAAAGCAAATCCGTCAAGCTTTTCATAAATTGTTCAGAAAGAAGAAATAAGAGATATCCAACCTCATAGAAGACGGCTTCTCCATAATTACAGTTTGCACATTTGACATTTTTAGTTCGAGGAAGAGTGGGATCTGTTGTCGGATTAGCATCTGCTTTTTCAGCAGTTGGTTGGTTGAGTTCAACCTTATAAACCCAACCGCTATCAACATTCTCCTGCATTATTAACCAAAAAAAATTAATTTACGATTAAATAATAAAAACAGAAAGAACTAAATAAATATAGTAAAAACTACACGTATAGTCATATGATCATCATGGTTAAACTGAGACAATGGAACAATCCGTGGCTCCTTCATTGGCTGATAAAAACAATTAACAGTAAACTGTGATTTCTATTGGGAGATAATAAGGAGAATCCTGCCACCTAAGCTAGGACGTTTGGGCACAGGTAAACCCCGGGAGCCACCACCTAGACAATAAAGTACATGTCATTCTTGTGGACGTTTGGTCCACTGTTTTCCAACCCCGAGCTCGGGGTCCACATCTCATTCACCCTGACCATTGCAGGGAGTGGGAATTTAACACAACACGCCACCCTTCCTCAGTAGGTGCATGTACCAGTAGACGTAACTACCAGGGGGAGTAGTTAATAAGGAACAAACCAGCTAAATTTCTCTTTTTAACTTTCAGATCGTCTTCGTAGTCCAGCTGTACAACTAATCAGATTACTAGCTGATTATGCTAGAGTAACAAAACAATATAAATATATCAAGTGCATAAACTTGCTGTGTTTGTTTTAGGAGTGAAAAAATATATTGTAAAACTTAGACATTCATCACTGAACTGTAATAAACAATCCATGCCATTTCTTTGGCTATTAGATATACTTCACAACCAACAACAACAACACAGTCATAAGTCCTGCGTAGGCAGGATTTGTATGCAGCCATACTTCGCAAGATATTGTTTCCGTAGGATACTCAGCCTAAGAAAGCAAAAAACCAAGAAACACGAGCATACAAGTACAAAAGTTCCCAATATAAGAAATATACTTAACAACCGCTCCCGAATGTGGCTTTCTTTTTAACAAAATTTCACAGTAGAAAGAAATATACTTGACAACTGTTCAGAAATGTGGCTTTCTTTTTAACATAAATATACCCAATTGTACAACCAATCAGATTACTAGCCAATTACGCTAGAGTAACAAAATAATATAAACGGATAATTGCTCTGCAGTCCCTCCATATTGTTTCAATATCACTTAAATCATTTCCAAAAATTTTTTTGCACTTTAGTCATTTTGACACCTTCCGATGAGTTTTTGATACCTCCGACATGCGTCCAACACCTTACATTTTGACACATTTTAGTAACTTTTTGACACCCTCTTGTTAATTTTTAACACCCTCCTGATAAAAAATAACACATTGACACATTTCTGATAACTTTTAACACCTTCTTGATAACTTTTGTCGCCCTCCGCGGAAGAACTTACTGTAGTTAAAATTTAGCCCATGACCCAAGTGCAATGGAACTTGCAACTTTGGACCCAAATGCAACTCTTCCTAATATAAATGTATCATATAAGCGCATAAGCTTGCTGTGTTTGTGTATATTGTGGAACAATATCTTGTAAAACTTAGACATTCATCACTGATGGACTGTAGTAAACAATCCATGCCATTTCTTTGGCTATTAGATATACTTCACAACAACAACAACCCAGTCATAAGTCCCACTTAGGCGGGGTCTGTATGCAAACATGCTTCGGAGAACACGAGCATACAAGCACAAAAGTTCGCAAAATACTTAACAACTGTTCATAAATGTGATTTTCTTTTTAACTTTTAGAGAAAGTATTTGTCAGTTATGTTGTATAACTCCTATTACTCAATCAGTATGTTAACCTAACTAAAGTAATATATAGAACCAATAAGTATATGATCTTGCTCTATTTGGGATTGACAGAAGCATAAACCAACATTACAATTTACGGGAACAAACTCTTTCAGGCAATATATATATATATAGGAACAGACTGGTTCTAATACTTCAAATTCTGATATCAAAAGTGATGGTTGGCGAGGTATTATTGAAATGCAGTCTAAAGTGTACATGATCACTACAAGCAGGATGTCTTCTGACTTCATGTAGTAATAGCTCATAATCTTCTCTCCTCTAGTAGAAGATCACCTTGCTATAATTCTAAATTTGAAACTAATCTCCCTAAAATCTTCTGGCAGGATGTCAGTTCATACTTTTGCTATTCAGCAATTAGAAACTAATTTTCCCGATGCTTTAAATACAGAAACATAACAATTGGAACTTGAAAACCTAAATTGTAAGTAAAAGAGGAGGTGGGGAAATTAATACGCTGTAGGTGCAGATTCGGCAAGCCCAGCGGAGGCTCGGTGGGTTGGAAGGCTCCTTGTCCTCCCTTGGATACAAAATGTTGTTGCTGAAAATGTTGGTGAATTAAACATAAGAACAAGCTACAAACTGTTGGTGAATTAGCTCTATTGCCTATAAGGGATCGAGGATTAGAATCACACCATTTTTTGCAGAAGTTCAATGTGCCCATAATTAGTAGCGGTGATAGCGGCGGCTCTCGTTTTCTCCGGCGAGCCAACCTGTATCTTCCGTGAACTTTGTAGCTATGGTGCGGCGGACTGGTTAAAAGAGTAAAGTTTTGAGTGAAGTAGAAAAAGCCAATTTCTTAGTTTACATATATTGATATTACAATTCTTCAGTTAGCAATGTAAAGGGATAACTACGAGTCTTAACCTAATTTTTACCACCTTCCAAAATAAATTCTTGCTATTTTTTCAAAATTATTATATCAAGCAAAACACATGTATAATCATTTAACAAAATTCAAAAACAAAAAGCAGATTTTGGTTTACTGTAGAACTTTTGTATTTAAAATTCTTCCAAAAAAATATCGCTGAATTGGTGTTTCTCCAAAAAACTATATTGTTGAAAAAAATTTGATAGTTTCAAAATAGTTGTATAAAAGTATTTAAAAGAACAAATATTAAAGGTTGAAATGGTAAGTTGATAAAAGGTGGGGGATTTAAATTTGATTCATTTATCTTCAAAAACATGGTAAATTGGTGACATTCTATATTAAATTGGTAAAATTTTGTTATTTATTAGATATTATTGTACTATTTATAAAGAATATTAAAATAATTATAAATGTATTAAATTTAAATAATAATTAGAAAGTATATATTAGCTATTTGCTATCTTGTTTTTCTAAACCTCTAAACAAAAACAACGTCTATTTAATTATTTCTTAAACAAATTAACGTAATTTTCTATTACTTCACATTACAATTTTATCCAAGGCATGCTTTAAAAAAAAAAAAGAAAATCACTCAAAACTGAATTAAAAAAGTGATCATCGTCAAAATATTTGATTAAATACTTGGACTGATGTGAATAATACTACATCGCCTTTTTGTTAGGGTCAACATAATTTTTAAAAATAGTACGTTGATTTTAAGTTCTCTCAACCATAGAATTAAGGAGGTAGTTGTTAAAAAAGCAAACAAACAACTAGAGGATTATTGTAATTAGCCCTATAATATTTTCGAACTTAGAAACGATAAAATAGAAAAAAAATAATAAATGAAGATCTAAAGGCTTACAAAAGTAAGTCAGTCATATTAATATGAGTCTTATAAAACCAATAAGACATATAGTAAGATCCATTAGAATTCAGAGACTCATAGATCAAGTTCAAACTCTTGAATTTGCAATTATAATCTATATATGACATTCAATTTATTCTATCTACTTGAAGCTCGTTTGATTCCGTCTTCCTCCTCCTCGATCTTGCTCAAGTAAAAGATGACCCTCTAACAAGTCCGTCATCGTCCTATATCGACATATATATAGTAGCTTTCTCCGTTCCTCTATTCAACTCCTGCAAACAAAAGCAAATTAATGATAATATCATTATTATTATTGTACTATTATTTGAGTACCGCTAGAAATTGGTGCATATTAAATTTTAGGGAGATTTGCACTACAGTCCAACACAGTAAGTGGTCTTGCACTACTGTCGCCATATAAAAAAAGTATATTTTTCATAGAGGATGTCAAAAATTATTAAAATATGTTAAAAGTTATTAAAAAAATATTAAGGTGTTATTTTTTAGCAAAATTGTGTCAAAAATTAATATAATAATATTAAAAATTTATTAAAATATATTAAGATACAGAATGTCGGATGAATATAAAATATATTAAAAAAATATTAAATAATATTATAAATATATTAAAAATATAAAAAAATTAAAATATAATTTTTATTTAATTAATTTAAGTGATATTAAAATAATATGCAGAGCTTCGTAACTTTTACCTTGTAGCTGGCTAGCTTGTCACGACCATGGAGACGGGGAAGCAGCGGCCAAGCTGGACTCCGCAAGCGCCCTCAGCCGGTTGACCTCCGGCAGCACCGCCTGTCCGAGGTCCGGCCGGTCGCGGCGTCGGAGCTCGACGCACTTGAGCGCCAGCTTAGTAAACCTCGGCATCTCTTCCATGGGCCAATCTGGAACCTTGGGATCCAACACCTCCTCCAGTTTCCCCTTCTCGAAAGCTCTCTCCACGTTATGTGCCAACCCCATCGGCGGCGCTCCGGTGACTAGCTGCAGCAGAATTATCCCTAATGCATAAACATCGGACTTAATCCCGAGCATCCCCGTCTTCTGATACTCCGGGTCGATGTAGCAGAAGGTCCCTGCCGCTGCCGTCATCCGGAACTGCGTTGACTGCGATCCCGGAGGCGCCGGCGGGATCAGCCGGGCGAGGCCGACGTCGGCGATCTTGCTGACATAGTTGTCGTCTAGTAGGATGTTGGCGGGCTTGAGGTCGCGGTGGACGAGCGGCTCCGGTTTGGTCTGGTGGAGGAAGAGGAGGCCGGTGGCGATCTCCGCGGCGATCTTGAACCGGCGCTGCCACGTGAGCGGTGGTGTCCCACCTTGGCAGAACAAGCGGTCTTCCAGGCTGCCGTTGGACATGAACTCGTAAACCAAGCAGCCATACTCCGGGCATGCACCCATCAGCAACACCATGTTCGGGTGCCTGATGCAGCTTAACACCTCCACCTGATGATCATTAAAATCGTTACTAGTATTGCCCTAACCTAAGAGAGATTTCTTATGAAATATGAAATATCTATTTAATTACCTCCTGTTGGAATTGCTTGATTCCGTAGACTGCGTCGCAATTGAGAATCTTGATAGCGACGACGGTGTGATCGAGCGTGGACTTGTAAACGGGACCGTAACCGCCCTCGCCGATCTTCAGGTCGTCGGAGAAATCGCTGGTAGCCTTCTGGATCTCCTCTGCTGAGTACCGACGGTACCGTATGCTGGAGGATATAGCGTCTGTCAGAGATGAGTCGAGAGTGACCATAGCCTTCTTCGCCTCGGGTTCCGTTTTCTTCGTCGTCGTTTTCGGTGAATCGATTGAGTTTGCCGTCGGTATTCCAGAGTTTGTTGTTGGTTTTTCGCTGATCGCTTCGTCTTCGAATTTCTTGATCTGCGAAAGTATTTGTATAAAAATATTATCACTATTAGAACTCTATGGAATAGATAAGAGCAAAAACATTTTGTGGATCATATATAAGACCTTGCAAGCGCTTCCGTAGAGGTCTAGTGTCTTGTTCAACTCCATCCTTAGTCTCCTGATCTCAGAATCCACATCATCCTTTCACCATTACCAATATTTACAAAACAAATACTTCAGAATTAAGTGATCATGATTTAAAAATTCTCAAGAAAAAAGAGAACTAAGAGCAGAAAAAAAGAAAATATATACCAGTGAGCCGCCAGACGTTAAGGAACTACTGGACCAGGAGGTCTTGGAAGAATCTTCATAGGAGAAAGCTGAAGAGTAGCCTCCTGAACAAGGGCTGCTTAACCACGATTCCTCGCCGGCAGGTTTGCTGGCCTGTGGGGTCGGTGGACGCCTGGACTCGTTCGACATGCGTGTGGGACGGCTACCGTGATGATCGCTGTACTGATCTCGAGGAGGATAATCCGTTTGCCGGTTGTCCATATATGATCTGCTTGGACTTGGACATGAAGCTGCACTCTTATAGGAATATTCAGAAAAATTTGCAGGTTGAATGCCCCCCCTTTTAGTTCCCATTTCTGGTTCACCTGCAAAGATGAAATAACAGAGCTATTAAGTAAATGAAAGCAAACCGATACTCGGAAGAGGTAATGTTAACGTAGTTGGTTCAAAAATAGATAAATAAATAAAGAGATTCTCCAAAATGATAAACATACTTTTAGCTGACTGATATTGGTGACTAACAGTGTCGGATTCTGGTCGAGTGACCGACTGCTCATTCAGACGGGTTGCATGCCGGATGGACGACACTTTACCTTTTGATATAACATATATGCTACAGAATTCCGGCGCAATCTTGAAAATTGTTGTTGGAACATCGGGTTGCCTAAACGTTCTGCAAGTATTTCGTATATAGACGGCTCAGTTAACTTTGGAACCGCTAAGGAAGAGAAAATGAAAATGAATCTATAAATGAAATTACCGAGTAAAGGCGTTCCTTGAGGAGACTCCCATAATAAGTTTATCGATATTCTGGTTCTTAACAAAGCTGACGATAGCTGCCGGTATATCCGAGTCTTCTAAGATGACTTCCTTGCATTGCAACTGAAATTTTGAAGAATTTTGCACTGAACATATATATATATCTGCTTTGACAAATTGAATCAAGTACAGTAAATAGTTACATTAGCAGCCTTACCCCCTTTCTGCTACAAAAGACTTGGAAAGGAAGAAGCATTTCTTTTGTCTTGTAATCCAATTCTTCGGGCGGAATGATGGCATCGTCCATATCGTCGGAAAGATCGTAATCATCTGCGGGAAATATCATCGTGGATTTTGCATAATCAGAAGAAGACAGATCATCGATCATATGGGGAAGGACAAAATAGAAACACCTTTTTATTTTGATTATATAAATAAGCAAAAGCGCATGCAGTTGAGACTGTGGACGGATTTTGTGACCTGAAGTGAAGCCAGGGATCCTTCGGCGGACATGGATGAGGTAGAAGGTTTGGTTCTTGGAGAGGACGTGATCTGCGGCCCACTTGAGCGCATTGTGGCTGGTCTTATCGAAGTCGATGGCCACGGCGACGAGCTGGCCGTTCGGTCCACCCAAGTACCCCTGCAACTCCTTCGTTCCCCCTTGCCTCCACATCAGAAACAAATTAAGACTAAAATACAAACAGAATACGAAAGAGATGAAGCTGGTCCTTCCTCTGGTTACTTGTTAAAACCAAAGAAGAATGAAGGCAGGGTGATGGAACGAGGGCAGTGTTATAATCTATAAGGGGGTTTATTCTGTTGGGTTTGGTTGGCGGAGCAGCAGCTTCGACCATGTCCTTTTTTTTAAAAAAGAGAGAGAGAGAGAGAGAGAGAGAGAGAGAGAGAGAGAGAGAGGTTGGCGGGAAGGAGGGGATGTTACAAAAGTAGGCATGCTGTTGACCAATTATGGCAAATATTCGTTTAGAGTTGACCTGCCTGCGGTGTTATGAGCATGTCTGTTCAAACGGTATCCGACTCCACAACGGCTCATAATTCTACCCCTTCTCCCAATCGAAATAATATTCGATTTGAAGATTGTTGGGCTGCGTCTTGGGTTAAGCCGCGAGTAATAAACCCAAGGAAGCCCACGAGTTGGGTTAAGCCCAAATAAGGCAAGCGTCCAATTAGTTTTAAGGGAACCAATCCATATAAGTACATATGAGAACTAATAGAGAGCCACGAGTAATATAATGTATTACGGAAACTTTACTCGTTAGAATATAATGTCTTTATTGTCTTCAAATATTATAACTCTTTCCGAAATAAATAAAAGAAAAAAACCCACCTCAAATATTATAGCTCGTCATTGTCTTTAAATATTACAACATGAAATGACATCCCACTTTATATGTTCTTCTCCGAGTTAAAGTATCTCTCCTTCTCGCCATCTCCTTATCTCCTACCACTTTTCCATGCACATCCGGCGCTTGATCACTTGGGATGTAAGGGACACAAGGTGGCTCGTGTTCTTCTCAAGCTGAACGGTAGTTCTGATACTGATCTTATGGATTTGGTTGTACTCTATTTTAGGATTTTTAAACCAGCTCGTATATTTACTTGTAGTTTACCGAGTAGGGGTATGCTAGTATAACAACGGTATTGTCGCATTTTATCTTGGGCTTTCTTTTTGGCAAGTTTATATACCTTCGAATTTCTGTATTTTTATCTTCTACGTCAGCCGTTTATGAGCTTTTCTCAATGAGATATGTAGATCCATTTACCTTGTTGCATATCGCACCTCTGCATCAGTCAATGACACAGTGTCAATGTTGACCGACTCTATCCTTTATTTATCATATCCCTCAATATTATAATATCATCCTCTCCAAACATGACACTGAAGGAGTCTTTTTTGTACATATGCACCTGCCAACAACCTTGCTTAATTATAAATAAAGAATTATAATTAATTAACTGGAAATATGATTTTAATCAACGTCGTAGGGTCAAGCCAATCATAAATTAATTAAGAATGATGGGTGGTGGGGGTTAGTGACAACCTATGGCATACCTTGCATGGTGAGAGTGTGTGAGCTTTTTTTCTTTTTTTTTTTTTTTTTTTTTTTTTTTAATAATCTATATACTTTGTCATCGTCTCTACATCTGTAGAGGTTGATGTAAAATCTTATAAGTGCACGGTGAAAAAACATTTATTATAGATATTTAGCAAACTCCTTCATTACCATCTACGTTTAGAGCAAGTGCCTTCTAAAGACGCACAATGAACCATTATAAGCTTTGGCTTAGGGTGAGTTGGTCTCTAGCTATTGCAGGTAATACTGTAGTCCTTAGATTTTTTTTTTTTTATATCGGCTGATCGCTGCGAGGATAAAGTGCGTATATATTTGAGAATTGGAACATTTCGTTTTCAAACGGAATAAGTCGATCCTATAGTTTGTCATAAGCTCAACTTCCCTATACATTAAAGTTAAACTGCCTTAATTACTCGTTTAGTATGAACTATCTTTCTTCTTTTTTTTTTTTTTTTTTCCGGGATAAGAACACTCGAGGAGCACTTTTCTAACAGCAGTGAAGCATTGAATTTAAATATAAACATGTAACTGCTAACGTAATTATGTGGTAGTGAAATGCAAGCACGTCTTTGATGAACGAAGGCTTAATTGCTGCCAGACAGGAATTTAAGAGCACCTTCCAACTGCCCTCCCAATTAATTTTAATTTTCTTCTACTATACACCATGAAAATAGATTGACAATAATGACTTTTTATTTATTTATTTTTTTAAAACTTATAGTGGAAAAAATCTTTCCGTAATCTGTCTACTTTTATGCGACCGTCGTAACAGATAAATTCACGAGTGGCACCGTTTCATATTCAACTAACCTAAAAGTCACAACCTTTCGATCTAAATAAGTTCGAATATCCGTATTATCAACCACGAAATACAGATGGGATAAAACTCACATATCCTTACCGATGGCGTTTGCAAAATTCGAATATAAAATCTCCATTTTTAAGGTGGATGCTTCGACCATCCTGTAGACCTCCACTTATGTTGATCTACTAAATATATAAAATGACTTTATTTAGCAATTCTCTCTTGTGTGCAAATAAAGAGCTAAAAATACAATCACGTACATGAAACATGTGTACTAGGAAAGTAGTGACAATGGATTGACGGTGAAATGGCATGTAATATATATATATATATATATATATATATATATATTCACGAGTATCATGATATCATCAGTCGTATGGTGAAATTTTTATGCAAACATTCCCCGTTGTTGAGTTGCGACAACTGCAATAGTCAACACTGCATCACTTATATATATGTAACGCATGATTCTAGATATAGTTTGCATATATATATATATTATATATATATATATATATTATAACCATTATTGATCAAACACGCCATATAAATGTTGAAACATTTTGACAAACAGGAAAAGTTGTCTTAAACAGCCACTCTTTCTAGGAGGAAATAAGGGGCAAAAAGATCAAGAAAAATTTGGAGATTTGATAAAAACAAGATTTATGTGGGCTGTTGAATAAATTATTAGCTAAATAATCGATGATGGCGCCGTTCGATTTTTTTGTTTTTTAAATATCCTGTATGAAAAACTTGTAGATATATTTTTTTGCTTTCGGACGAACTATAACTAGAGCACTACAAATAGAGCACCATATTTATCACACTACTGACACCCACAACTCCACAAGGTGTATATACAGTAGAAATAGATGTGATTTTCGGATATCGGAACAAGCACAAGTGATATATATATATATATATATATATATATATATATATATATATAAAGTTGAATTGAAGGAGGACTCGACTTCGTTGATCATCTTAATGAAATGGAATAAATGCAGAATTGATTGCCTGCTCAACTACACCTTCGCTGTTGGGTGCCCCTATTAACTATCGCCCACCCACCTTCTCTTCTCTTTCATCATCTCATCTCTATATACATCCTTTATATAAGCACATCCAGAAGGAAGATCGATCTCATCAACTAATATAAAACTAGCTAGAGAAGATCTGGTAATCGATGGCGGCCGCAGCCGGAAGAAGAGAGGAGGCGCTGCTGTCGACGGAGATCGTGAACCGTGGAGTCTCATCAACTGGCTCGCCGACGTTCTCTGTTAGAGTTCGGCGGAGGCTGCCGGACTTCGTACAGTCGGTGAACCTAAAGTACGTGAAGCTTGGGTACCACTACCTGATAAGCCACGGAATTTACCTGGCGACGATACCGGTGCTGGTGGTAGTGTTCAGCGCGGAGGTGGGCAGCCTCAGCCGCGAGGAGCTGTGGAAGAAGGTATGGGAAGAAGCCACCTACGACCTCGCCACTCTCTTCGCCTTCTTTGCAGTTCTAGTCTTCACCGTATCTGCTTATTTCATGTCGCGCCCTCGTCCCATCTACCTCATCGATTTTGCTTGCTACCGCCCTCCCGACGAGCTCAAGGTAATTTACTAATTAGTTTCAGAATTATTTTTAATCATTTCCAATTAACTCTTTAATTATATACGAACTGGTGCAAAAATATACTCGCTTCCTGAGTGATTCCTTGTTGGCTTGCACTTGTCTGCTGCTTCAAACATATTCTATATATATATATATATATATATACAGAATATTTTGGACGTGGTTATTCAATTTCAGTGTATTAGTAAAGTATACATACAAAATTAAAGGCGGGAAGGTGCACGCACGGTTGGTGGTTGGATGTCGTAAATTTGCCAATTTATTTGCCCATCATGTGCTTTTTGTTTGCCTTTATATATATATATATATCACCTCTTTTAGCTGTCCATGCAGAAATAGAAAATAATGTTAAATAAAGGTCACAATCTTGTATTTGAATTTAAACAATTGTTTGCGGTTGATTAATGATAATATTTTAATTGCGTTGGTTAAAACGCATGACAAAAAAAAGACTCCATCGACTTTCGATATGGGTTATCAAATCAGAAATATACTTTTCTAAATTAGTCCCCCCCAGATCAAAAAAACACACATCTCAAAGATCCCCTAAGATAATATTCGGGATTGGTCTGCTGCCTACGTTACTTGCTCAACTGCACCGTAGCAGCATAGCCTACGTGCTGGCCTATTCTTTTTTTTTTTTTTTTTATGTGTTCTCCATCTTTGTTTTCAGAGAAATTATTCAGTCCACCTGTGCACCACATCATCGATCCATAAACAAATATTTTTAAAATTTTTTTTAAATTTTTATAACAAATATAATTTTTATATAGATTTTTTTTTTTTAAAAATATTCTAAATAAATTTTTGGACTAAAATATTTTAACAGCAAAACAAATATTTTTTAATTTTATAAAATTTTGAAGTTTTAAAAATTATTGAGAAATATTTTTTTAAAAATAATTTTAAATAAAAATTATATATCTTATTAAAATTTATAATATTTATTTTAGAAAATTATTAATAAAAAAATTTGTAAATATATGTGACACACACGACGTGATCAACGCGATGTATACAATAATTTCTCTTATTTTTAAGCTGAATGAAACGATTATCCAGGGATATCCTGTTCTTACTAATACTGCTGCACCTGCACGTCCGCCGGAATATTACCACCATCTATAAATCTGTTCATTGATCGATCTTTCATTTGTCGATTGATCGTAGGTTTCGAAGGAAGAGTTCATCGAGCTGGCTCGCAAGTCCGGCAAGTTTGACGAAGAGAGCCTTTCTTTCCAGCAGCGTATCCTCAAATCCTCCGGCATCGGTGACGAGACCTACGTCCCTCGCTGCATCTTCTCTTCCGGCAGCTGCGCGACCATGAAAGAAGGCCGTGCCGAGGCGTCCATGGCCATATTCGGCGCCCTCGACGAGCTCTTTGAGAAGACCCGAGTCCGTCCCAAGGACGTGGGCGTCTTGGTCGTCAACTGCAGCCTCTTCAACCCTACGCCGTCACTCTCCGCCATGATCGTCAACCACTACAAGATGCGAGGGAACATCCTGAGCTACAACCTGGGCGGCATGGGCTGCAGCGCTAGTATTATCGCGCTGGATCTCGCACGGGACATGCTTCAGGCAAACCCTAACAATTACGCGGTGGTGGTGTCGACGGAGGCGGTCTCGTTCACGTGGTATCCGGGGAAGAACAGATCCATGCTCATCCCCAACTGCTTCTTCCGAATGGGCTGCTCCGCTCTTCTTCTCTCAAACCGCCGCACCGACTTCCGACGTGCCAAGTACCGTCTCGAGCACATCGTCCGCACCCACAAGGGGTCCGACGATCGCAGCTTCAGGTATAATATAGTACGCACCTACATTTCTAGAGTATATAAATTGCGCGCGCGCGCGCGCGCACACACACACACACACACACACATATATATATATATATATATATATATATATATATATATATATATAGTATATATAGGATTGGGAACTTATTAGTTTGACGAGTTTTGTGTGCGTGGTTTAGGTGTGTGTATCAGCAAGAAGATGAACAGATGATTAAGGGACTGTCGATCAGCAGAGATCTAATGGAAGTCGGCGGGAACGCGCTTAAAACCAACATAACGACCCTCAGCCCCCTGGTGCTACCCTTCTCCGAGCAGCTGCTGTTCTTCGCCACGCTTCTTTACCGCCACTTCTTTGGCGGAGGCGGCGCGGCGGAGAAGGGCAATAACAATAGTAATGGGATGTCGACGTCAATGACTAAGAAGCCGTACATACCAGACTACAAGCTGGCGTTCGAGCACTTCTGCGTGCACGCAGCGAGCAAGGTAGTGCTGGACGAGCTGCAGCTGAACCTGGGACTGAGTGAGGGAAACATGGAGGCGTCGAGGGCGGCGCTGCAGAGGTTCGGTAACACCTCCAGCAGCACCGTGTGGTACGAGCTCGCTTACCTAGAAGCCAAGGACCGTGTCCGTCGTGGCGACCGCATCTGGCAGATCGCATTCGGCTCAGGCTTCAAGTGCAACAGCGCCGTGTGGAAGGCGGTGCGACGCGTCCGCCGCCCCGCCCGCGGCAATCCTTGGCTCGACTGCCTCGACCGCTATCCCCTCCAAGCACCTTAAATCTTCTGAATTCCCGGTGCTATTCTGCACCGCATGTGAGACCAGTCGACAAGCAAATTGATTGGTTCGCTTATGATATTATTCATGTCATGTTTGTCTAGATGACTATGTATGTCGGCGTATTACTCTTAATTAGCAATATTATTAGTATGGGTCGATCTAATTCGATGGTTAGCCATGGAATAGTCGTGTATGTTTTATCTATATATGCTTTAATAGTTGTACTTTGAAACTTAAACGATCGGCTGTTATACATGTTTGAAGAATTACACCAAGCATATATAACTGTGGGTTTCAAGCTTACGCGTTAATATTTTCGCCATTAATTCTTTATATTTTTCGATCCCACACGACATGTTTAATTGGTTGCAGCAACTGGTTGCTGGATAGGGGTGTTCATGTACCTGTCCGGACTGAAAAATTGGTGGACCGGACCGAAGATCGGTTAAGAGTCCAGTCCAATAAATTCGCGACTCAAACTAATGGCAATTCTAGGCCAAACAGTCGGTTAAGAGTTCAGTCCAACTGCTCCGGTCCGATTCGGTCCAGTATTTTGTGGTTCGATCTGGACCAAACCGGTTCAATTTCAGTAAGTTTTCAATCTATAATATCGATGCTACTCGGTTTCGGTCTTTACATTTCTAGCTGGTGACGATACACCATCCGTGTAGAAGAGTGTGTGAAATAGAAGAATAATAAATTTATCGATAAGAACTACATTACAATGTGAACGTATAATCTTATATTTGTATAATTGTATGACTAAGAATAAACCTATCTACAGTAAGCGGTGCTATGTTGTCAACGAATATTTGAACCGAAACTCTCTACAGTAAGCGGTGCTCCCGACAATGTGCAAGCAAATACGCTCACAGTACAAATATAGGTCCCAAAAATAAAAGAAAAATTCATTAGAGCTAATAAACATCTGAAGCAAAGTGTTGAAAGCGCCTATATATTAAGTCGTAGAAACGAATAGAAGCAATTATGTATGTTGTCTCATAGGACTCGGTTCATCCAGCTCTACTAGCCCTTGATATGATTTTTGGAACCTTCTTTTTCTCTGTATCATTTGTAGCAACTGCCTCGCCCTCAGCAAATTCTGCCCATCTCCACAGTCGGATTGGCGGATAGCTCCCGCCGGAAAACTTATTCTTCCTAGCCCAAGGTATTGTGGTTGCCGTGATGCTGTTTGTTTGTTTGTTGTAAAATCATTGCAACCTCTACTCGTTGAATATATGATGCCAAATATGGGGGGGGTCAATGTGGTGTGGTACTGAGCATTTTTTTCATTTGCAATCTTCTGTACTACATACGTCGAAAAAGCAACAAAATTGACACTTCTAGATCTGCCTAAGGTTAAGTTAGTTGGTAGTTGACAAATTAAAGGCTTCTTTTATTTGAGCAAACTTGCTAATAAACCTGTAATTATGTGGATCCAGACCCAAAGTCATACAAGCTGGCCGTCTCGCGGGCTGGTGACCTTTGGAATTGAACACAACGTTCTAGAACAATCCTGCTGAAAGTGATTAGCATACCGTATTCTGCTTCAGATTAACATGATCCACAGGTCTACGAAGTACGAACCCACAGTACAATGACGTGGCGAATTGATACTAGTTTCAAGCTTAAGTCGTTTGATAACTAAAACATTCCTGCGAATCAACGGAGTAGGTGTTCCGGATAAATCTGGCCGCCTGCCTCAACTGAGCTCGCTTGCTTCGTATCTCTCTCCGTCGATCTCTTTAGGGTTGCTTGTTCGAGGAGGGATCTCAGTTAGAGATTTATGGCGACCTCACAGCTCTCCGGGAACGCCTATCTGCCGGCGTTTGATGGGCTTCGTGTATCGCCGACGGCGTCGAAGTCTCCTTCTTTCGTTGGTGCTTTTACCAAAATGCCCCTCTGCCGGCGAGCGTTCCGGGGCCTCGTCGTCAAAGCAGCCACCGTTGTAGCTCCGAAGGTACTCTATTGCCTGGCTCTCGACGCTTCACTTTTTTCCCCAATTTGCATAGTCTAATTAATTCTTACTTTTTGCTGGAATGTTGATATTTAGTCTTGTTATTTTGCTAGGAAATGTACAAAGGTTTTTTTTTATCAACCATGTAGGAATCTGTGGAAAATTGGTCTTCTATGCCGGCATGTTGTTTGGTTGAGATATTGATTTCGTTATATCAATTGATCAGTTGCACGCTCATCCATGTCACCTACAACAGCTATTGTGAATTATTTTCATGTTGGTGGTTGGTAACATAGTAGCTCGTGCAGTGGTATAGCCTTCAAAAAGGCGCAATCATGCGGATGTATAATCTATGTAATACTCTTGCTTGTGAGCTGAGTATTTGTGCACTTAGCATGTTGGAATTTGGAAAGTGATATGGATTTATTTGAGTGTTGGTCTAATCCTCGTGTGTGTTCTTTATAAGCAAGTTTCTCCTAGTTAGTTGATAATAATGCTATCTTTCAAGAAACAAACTAGCAGTTTCGATATGGGGTCATCAATGTATATTATACCAGCTTGTTAGATTGTCAAGAATTGCATCTTGGCATGGTCTACCCTGCTAGACATTGACGTAACTATGCGGCTTATGATTCCCGGTCTAATGGAGCAATTGCATTAGCAGTAGTCTTACTAAAATAATGGGTTTTATAGTAAGGTATTATTACTAGGAGGTCTACTAGCATGCTTATATGTAGTACTCTTTTAAAAGTTAAAAGTTAAAGTGACAATCTTATAATATGAGTTGATTAACGCCTTATTAATGTAGCTTCGAAGCTGAACAGGTTCTTAAATTGTCTTGAACTAGGCATTTATGTACTTCCGTGCAGTAAATACTCTGTTTAATTATATTGTTGCTTGCAGTTTACTTCTGTCAAGCCATTAGGTGACCGAGTGCTCGTTAAGATTAAGTCTTCTGAGGAGAAGACCAGCGGAGGTATATTGCTTCCCACAACTGCACAAACCAAACCCCAAAATGGTGAAGTTGTGGCAATTGGTGAGGGTCGAACTATTGGCAACAATAAAATTGACATAAGCGTGCAGGTAATCTTTTGATTTTAGCTGTCTTTGGCTTGAGGTAAGCAGTTCATCAATTCTGAAGCAGAGTAAATTAGGATAATAAAGAAGGAGAGGCAGCCCATATAAAAGATAAATTATTTAGTCAAAAGATAAAGCCTACTGAAATATTATAAATGAGCCTGTCGATTTAAGGTCGAAGTAATGCATAGCAACTTTGGCTTGTCCTGATAAATTATTTTCTTAAGCCAATGCAGCCAAAGCTGTGATTATCACAGTTAATGTTATCGTAAACCTAAAGTGTGTTGCTTAGTAGTATAACAGCTTGTGACAGTTGACTCACTGTAATTCTGAGAAGCATGAAAGGGTACTGTCAATCTTTTATTTTCTGGGAAACGAATGGAAGGTCCTCAACTTGTTGGGTATAGTCCCTAGAGCTGAATCGGAATGTTAAAATCTGTGAAGGTAGAGCTAAGGTATCGCTACTTATGAATTAGAGTATCTTGGGACCTATCCCAAATGACAAAATAGGTTGAGGTTCCTTTGATCAATTTCCCCTCCTTTTGATACCATCCATTATATTGTCTAAGACTCTCAGTATGTTCATACGTAAGCGGTGAAATAGGCATTCTAGCTTGTCACATTGCAATTGCTCTCCTGTCTCTTTTCTTGAAGATGTGCCTTTGGCAACTTCAATTGCAGACTGGAGCCCAGGTTGTATATTCTAAATATGCTGGTACGGAGTTGGAGTTCAATGGGGCCAAGCACCTTCTGTTGAAGGAGGATGACATTGTTGGTATTCTAGAAACTGATGATGTCAAAGACCTGAAGCCTCTCAATGACCGTATTCTCATCAAGGTAACTTTGAGTTCTTGTAATTTTTTGTTCAGTTTGTGTTTGCACATGATGATATTGCAGACTATGACATATAGAAAAACCATTCTTCAGGACCATCAGGGCTTCATGCTCTATGACATAAGGCATAGATGGGTGATGTAATTGGTTGATAAATATGTTTGTTATGTTATTCTAGAATAACAATTCAAATAAAGCAGGAAATTATTTTTTAGCTTGATCATCTGATGAATTTGTTATTGAAGTATGTGAACAAATTCTGTTGGCATGTCAGTTATTGATTATTGTCAAGTTTCTTTACCCACTAAACTCTCGGTTGGGCATATCTTTTATGTATAAGTTTATCAAGAGAAACATCCCTTTACTTAAGGCTGCTAAGGGTATGAAAAACAAATTTCATGTTTTGGATCCTTCTTTAGGTTGTATAACGTAATGGAGGATATTCATGCGAAATCTTCTGTTTTGTGGTGGGTATTATGCTGATTAGCTCACTTTACCTTTTTCTTTTCGTACAAGGTTGCTGAAGCTGAGGAGAAAACATCCGGTGGATTGTTGTTGACTGATGCAGCGAAGGAGAAGCCTTCTGTTGGGACGGTGAGCTAGAACCTGTTTTTGTTTTTCCCACGAGTATAAACGCAGGGCGTGAGACTAACGACTAACATTCCTTGAAGAGCTATAACCACTTTTACCGAACCATTGTTACAGGTAGTGGCGGTTGGCCCTGGACCGTTGGATGAGGAGGGGAAGCGAAAACCTCTGACGATCACTCCAGGGAGCACTGTGATGTACTCAAAATACGCTGGGAACGAGTTTAAGGGTGCTGATGGTTCTGATCACATCACCTTGAGAGCTTCTGATGTGATGGCAGTTCTTTCTTCTTAGCGAGTTCCGTAGTAGGTTCTGTTCCATGTAGTTCATGAGGAGAGAGTAGAGTACCGGAAAGTATCATTAAGCAAGTGTTCGCAGATGTTCTCAAGAAGGGGGCACGGTGCTTAGTATTAGTATTTGCGGCTGTTTAAATTTGCAACTCTTTGGCGGGTGAATGGCTGCTACTTTCGAGTGCGAGTGAGCGTACTGTTTTGTAGCTGTTTTCTTTGGATAAAAAAGCAAATGTTGCAGTTATAATAAGCTGTGCCTGACGTGAATAACTTTCATAGCTGCAGGTCTTTGGCAGGAAAGAAAATCCATGGATAACATGGAATGAACATAGATAAAGAATAAAAGTTTTTAATTATGTACTTTTTCTTGCATTTTATGTAGCAAAAAGATGGTCGCATAAGTCATATTTGGCGTCAACCTTGTTAAAATTATCCTCCAAAATAAAAGAAATATATGATTATTTATAGTTGCAAGATCTTGCAACTGTCGAAAGTATGTGCACAAATCATATTTAATTGTTTATAATATTAAACATAAACAATAAATGGTTATATTTATGTCATGTACTATTATTAATGCATCATTTTTGAGCTGCAGTTTTACCTACAAGGTACATTTGTGGCTCTGCCGTTTGAGCCCATAATCACATAACATCTGACGGGTGCTGATATAAAACAAGATTTTAATCACGGAGTTATGATAAAAATGGTTTGTGAATTGTTAAAGTAAAAAGTAGTTGTAAGTGATGGCAAAATAAGATTTGATTTTTTTTTTTCTTATATTTATTTTGGATCGTAAAGGTAGAAATGAAGTTGAAAATTAATTTCTGTTTCGATTTCGGATTTTAAATTGGATATAATTAAGTTAAATTATAATTTTTATTATTTGATGTTGTTAGAAAAATTTAGATTTAATATTATCCGGTAAAATTTGAATTTTTGGGAATTTTTTTTTGAGATAGAGAAGCTTTCAAGGACTTTGTGTTTGAAACTTTTTGAAAAAAAAGGATTTAATTGGAGTAGAAAGTTGTAGTTCTCAAGAGTCTCAACGTGAAGTTTGGCATATTCAGAATTTTAAAATTGTGAACTAAATATTCTCATTTATAATTTTTTTTGTTATTTTTGACTAATTTAAACTAAAAATAATACATTTCAATATGTTATAAAAATTTAAGATTTTAAATAATACTAATATATATTCCAAATTTTTTATAAGTATTTAACATAGTTTTCATATCTTTGGTATTTGTTTTTGTGAAGTGATGATAGGAGTTTTATAAAAAAAAAAAACCCATTATTTTTCCAAAATTTGAACACAGATAATTTTTTATAAAATACTATATTAGTTTTTTAGAATACTTTTTTTATTCATTCACAATATTTGTTTAACTCGCCCACTACTTTATTAGCTTGTCAAAATATTTTATTTATTCGTTCGTAATGCTTTGTTTGCTCATTTTAAATACTTTAACTAAAATACTAAAATACAAAATAGTAAAATTGAAACAATTATTTATAATATTAAATTAGACGTTTATAATATTTTAAAATATCTTGCCAAAAGTTTTACTCTGAAAAAATTTAAAAATAGTAACCGATTACACGTTTTAGAATACAGTTTGGTTTAACATTATTATTATTATTTTTTAATCTATTCCTGGTGCGAATAGTCTTTCAGTCCGGCGGTGGGCCCCACCATCTTCTCCTGGTCCCATATTCGGGCCTATGCTTTTGGTGGATCTAAGAAGCTGCACACTGATATAACACACACATGCGAGAGAGAGAGAGAGAGAGAGAGAGAGAGAGAGAGAGGAGTAAAGCAACAAACAAACTCACCACCACCACCTCCGACCTTCCGGCACCCCGCTCCACCATCACTATCGCTTTAAAATACTTGGGAGACTACATCAGCAGTAGGAGGTCGTCGAAGTCGAGGTCGCTGTTACCGGAGGCGAATATCCGCCGACGTCTATCGACTACGGCGGCTCCATTTCACCGGCATTGTCCGAATCTCGCCGCCGATGAGGGTTTAGTCCACTTTCCTCGGCGATCCTGGTAAAGTAGTGCTCTCATCGTAGTGGAAATTTGCGCAGATCTGGGAGGTTTCAGAATGCACTCGGATACACCCTTGGATCACGCCCTCTTTCAACTCTCCCCAAGAAGAACAAGGTATAGTAATCTCGAGCTTGTTCCCATTATTGGGTAATTTGAAATTTGTTAACTTGTTATGTTGTAGGTGTGAGCTGTTTGTTCATGGTGATGGGAAGAGGGAGATGATTGCTTCCGGACTATTGAAGCCATTCCTGAGCCATCTCAAGGTAGCTGATGAGCAGGCTGCTCAAGCAGTGCAGTCGATTAAGCTCGATGTTGATCGAAAGAACAATGTTGCTGCTTGGTTCAGCAAAGGAACTCTTGATAGGTCACCTCATGGATTTGATGCTATTGATATCAGGGAAAAATGAAGAATATTCTATCATTTTAAACGAGTTTCTGTTGCAGGTTTGTTCGGTTTGTTAGCACACCTGATGTGTTGGAGATGGTTAATACGTTTGATGCTGAAATGTCCCAGCTTGAAGAAGCCAGGAGGATATATGCTCAGGTATAGCTAAAAGTATTCATTTAGCTATCTGTCTTTGTTCCAATAAAAAGTTGAGAGTGTTTGAGTGTTTACTGATCTCATGATGGCTTTACTTCCAGGGCAGGAGATGAACATGCCAATGCGTCGGGTATGTTAGGTATCCTCTTATATTGATTTATTTTAAACAAAGTCCAAAGTGTTAACGAATTTTGTGTAAGCCTCACTTCTGAAACTAGATGTTAGTTGGTAAAGATCTTTGATTATGAGAAAAAGGTTTAAGTTATTTCTATTCACTTGTGTGAAGTTAAGCTGGTAAGGTCATGTGGCGCGTTTATTTGAATGCCTTTCGCAACTTTAGGTCTCAAAACAACATACATTTATGCTATTGTCCACATAGAGTTCATGCTTATGACCGAGGTTGTAACCTGAAAATGATTGCTTTCTCAGAAATTTGGTATGTTTGGGTAAACTTGCATTTCCCTAAATTTCCAAGTTATGGTTGTGTGGCACCGTTATGTGCACAAAGCTGATGCTGTGTATCCGTATTTGATCATTGCTTACCATTTTACAGCCGTTTATCTTTCTTGCTGATGTCCTTTCTGTTTCTCATGCCCCTGTGCTCCTTTGACACCCTTTTATGCTTGCTGATATAAATTCTCAATTCGACGTAGTTTCTTTTACATCATAAGACAGTTTTTGCAGTTATTTCTCGAATGTTTTCTTGAAGATTAACGCCTTTTTCAACCTGAATCATGAATCACTTTATAGACATGATTAGTTTATCTGGGTTCTGTCCAGGCGAAAGGGGAACAATTGCTCCGGCTGCTGCTGATGTAACAAAGTAAGAATATTTTCCTTGTTCTAGATTGTAGCAAGCTACAATTGTCTTATGAAACTAGACTATAAATGGAGAGTTGATTTCAGTAATGTAGGTATGTTAATTTGATAAATTCATAACTAAAGAAGTAATATACTAGATTATGAGAAATTATGAGCATTTCTAGCCACTCTTGCTTCTATAGAATTATTCCCCTCCAGACATGCCTACGTTCTGGATTCTTTCTGCTTCGCCACATATTTAACATTTCTTCAGAGAAACTTTGAAATTATCTTCTGTTGCGATGGTTTTCTGCTTCTTCTGATAAGGGTCCTGTGTCCAGTTTCTTCCTTTTGGTTCCCCTAGTTTTTCCCTGCTCTTGCGGCCGGTGGTTGTTTGCTTTTGTTTTTAGATAAGCAAAGTTATTATGCATCAACATCTGGATAAAATATACGTAAAGCTTTTGGAAATTTCAAGATATTTTCACATTTGTGAACTGTTGACTAAAAATTGTTTGTGGCTTGTGATGCAGAAAAGGGCTGCTTAGGGCAATTGATCACGTTTAGCGGCTGTTAAGCAGGATCTTGCTATGGCAACTGGTCGTGCTTCTGCTGCTGGTTTTACTCTTGACAGTGCATCGGCTCTCCTCCTCTTTGCAGACCGTTTTGGTGCTCATCGTTTAAAGTGAGTATGGTTTGTTGTTTTATCAGTTTCAACACATGATACATAGAAATTCATAAAAGGTTATCACTGAAATGGTTCAAATTAACATCTTTGCTTCGTGGTAGCTTTGCTTGAAAGTTAGGGTCTTTCCCATATTTGCGGTCCTCCATGATTTGTTGCTTTGAAATTTTTATTGGATAATGATCATTTCTGCCACAAGGTCAATTGGTCCGTAGCATCCCACGAATTTGATTCTTGATTAACTTGGCTCTTACTAATGTTTATGTTTAGTCGAATGGAGGGTATTTATGCAATAATCAACAAAACGATTAGCAAGGAAAGAAACTTGAGAAATTAATAAGTTGCCGTCTTCTTGTTTTCTTAATTTGGTAATTATTTACCTTACTATTTTTCTTGTTTGGTTCCTTTATGCTATGGACTACGAAAGAGGCACGAGCAATAAATAAGTGATTGCTGTATTTTCTTCTTGCAGTAAGGCATGCACCGAATTCATCTCGTTGTGCCAGCGTCGACCAGAGCTGATTAGCCACCAGAATCACCTGCCACAGTCACCGTTGCAACAGTGGAAGGGGTTTAGTGATGAGGGCATTCGCTCGTCTTCTGGCTCAGACATGTCAATTGATGAAGAAAGTGAGCAGCCGTCTTTGGCTAAACCACTCCATGCAGATGCCCCTGTTACAGTACCCAACAGCAATAGTCAACCGTCACAATCACAGCGAGCTGCTTCTGAACCACCTCCAACTTGTAAGGAAGGCAAGCCTTTCCCCCTTCATTTTGTTGGGAAAGAAGCTCAGAGAGATGCTATTCAGAACGTTGTTAATTCAGACCCACTGGCTGAGCCTGCTGGAGAAGGACCACCAAGGAGGTTGAGCTTGAAGGATCGGATCAACTTCTTCGAAAGTAAGCAGAAGGAGCAGTCAAAAGGTTCTAGCACTCTCTCCTCAGGTCCTATTAGTGGTAATCGGGTTCTAGGCGGGAAGGTGGAGCTACGGAGGCTCCAATCTGATGTCTCTGCAGAGAAATTGGTGCTGCGAAGATGGAGTGGAGCCAGTGACATGAGCATTGACCTGAGTAGTAGTGATAGTAGGAAGGACAGTGCAACTGCAGCAGAAACCCCAACTTCATCCTCATTATCTATTTCTCAATGTGGAAAGAAGATTGATGATAAGGAGGGAAGTGGTATTCAAAAGTCTGCTAGCTCATCATCGGACAATGCAACAGCCCAATCATCAATGTCTTCATCCTATACTGAAGTTATTCAAAATAATAGAAATCAAAATGTTGATAGCACATATGAGGATTGCACATCCAATCCTATTATGCTGCCAAGATCAGTGACGGGGGACAGAGGGAACATGCAGAACCGACTATGTGCTAAGTTAGTTGTCAGTGAAAAGAAAGGTGATCTGGCCAACCATAATGAATCTCGTATCCAATCAAACACTTTTATGGGCTCCACCGAGGCTGCTGAGTTGAGTGATCAACAATCTTCTGGTTGGGAGGAGGATGTTGAAGTGACAGGTCAAATAGCTTCCCAAGTCCCAGCTATAACTGTTGCAACATCTGGGGAGCAGACAGGACAAAACAATCAAAAAGGTTTGGCATCTCAAACAGTAGAAGTTTGTCCACTGAGGGCGGTGAGGGTGTGAATGTGAAGGATCAGTCAACTTCAGTGATCAAATTCAGGACATCTGTGAGAAAGGTGGAGGAAGCTCATGCAAAACCACAAGGCCAATCAGTTTCTGCTTTTCAGTCTAAACATACTTCCAGAAACTCTTATGGCCGATTACGAAAAGATGATTCTGTGTTTCCTCAGAACCGAGGGAGAACTTCCCCAGAAAATACAGAGGGAATGGAGAAGAAAGACTTTTATTCTTCTCTGGTCAAAGAAGATGGATTCACTGCACCTATTGGAGTGAAATCACATGAAGAGACATCTGAGTTTGCTTCTGCTACCACTATTCAGAGGAAGAGGATTGATTCAACATCCACTTCTGGAGGCATATTGTCCACTCCTGCTGGTAGAAAGGTCAAGGAAGGTATGGAGGTGTCACATCTGCCTTCTACCCTCTCCTTGGAGCAGGCTGAGATGGTAAGACCCTCAAAAGGAAATCAACAACTAAAGGATGAATTACAAATGAAAGCTGATGAGTTGGAAAAACTTTTCGCTGCTCACAAGCTTAGGATTCATGGCGATCAGATGGCTCTTTCGCGCAGAGGCAAGACTCCAGAAAGCCAAGTTGGTGACTTAGCTAGAGCTGTAGAAAAGAGACCTTTGGAGTCCCTTCCTGACATCTCTGCAGCGACGGGTGAAAGCCTCAGCAATGGGATCGAATTGAATTCAATGTTTCTGCTAAAGATGGCGGACAACCCCGAATATGTACATAGTATAAATAAGCTCGGTAATGCATCGGATGATCATAGAGGAAAATTTTATCAGACATATATGCAGAAACGTGCTGCTAAGCTAAGGGAGGAGTTAGGTTCGAAAGGAGCCCAGAAGGAAGCAAAGATGAAGGCCATGCAAGACATCCTAGAACGCAGTCAGGCGGAGATGAAGGCTAAGTTTGCTGGATCCCCTGACCAACAAAGCTTGACAAATTCTCGTCGTCGCGTAGAGAAGTTGAAGTCATATAATGCCAATGCAACTAAAAGCCAGGTTTAGTATTTTCGTGCTTGTTAAGTTTTAGTATCGGATTCTAAGTTAAAGCAGTCAGATGTGAAATGCTTCTGATGTATTTAAATTTGTGGAGCTACAAGGTTCATGAATAGAATTTTGTCTGTGATTATATTGATGATAGATTTAACAAAGTTAAAACTTCGAACTCTTCTGGTTCTACGTGATAACCATTACATACACAGTAATTGCTTTCAAATTTTCAGATTATCATTTCTAGTTCGACTTGTTCACCTTTTGGCAGAAGAAAATAGAAACGTTCGTACAAGATGAGGAAGGTGTGGAAGAGCCAGCAGAAGAAGTTCAGTTTGGTGAAGATAAATTCAATAGTGATGCCCAATTCAGCAATGGTTCTTCTAGAAGCTCCAACACCAAGAAGCTCTCATCTAATAAAAATGTGTTTTTCTCTGCTACAAGAACATCAGCTGCAGCTATGCCTCGGTCTTCTACAAAGACCACTTTGTCTGGTTCAGCAAGGCGGAGGACTCAGCCAGAAAATGCTCTGGCACAGTCGGTTCCAAACTTTTTGGACTTAAGAAAAGAGAATACTAGACCACTGGCCGGAGTTAGCAAGGTGACAACTCGTGGTCAGGCATGGAATTTTGCTGGAAGTAAGAATACTGGTGGTGTGGACGAGTTAAAGGGCCTTTCTCCCCTAAATTCTGATGATCCCGATACAGTCCCCTCTCTGCAATTTGATGAAGTTCAAAAGAATGGTGACACAATAGCCAGCTCTAGGAAGGGAAATGGTTTAGTTAGTGGTTTGAGGGATGGTGCAGCCAGATCAAAAGTTCCTAGGTCTTTTAAAATTCCAAAAGATGAAGAGGAACTCGAAAGCCTGGTGGATCAACCAGAGAAATTATTGGACATGGACAAGCATGATAATAATGTCTTGGAAGGAGCGCGTTCTGAAGGTAACCATGTTGTAGAATTTCCTAGTGAATCTGGTAGCGAAAAACCACGAATGAGCCAGGAATCAGGCATGTCAGAGGACTTTCAAACAGACAATGGTGATGTCCTGGGATCTTCTTTCAATGCTGTTCATCATGTGCCTGTCTTCAACCCTTCCACCGACAATGTGCAGGAATCACCTGGACAGAACATTGTGTATTGGAACTCTCATGTGAACCAATCATTTTCCTACCCACTCGAGACATCAGATGTTGATGTCTCAGTGGATTCTCCTGCCAGTCCATCCTCGTGGAGCTCTCATCCTCTTAATGAGATAATGGATGTAGAAGCTGCTAGGATTAGGAAGAAGTGGGGAGCTGCTCAAATACCTATATTTGTTGCTAATGCTTCTTATCAACCTCGGAAAGATGTTTCAAAAGGTTTTAAGAGACTGCTTAAATTTGGGAGGAAAAGTAGGGGCTCAGAGGGTCTATTAACTGATTATGTGTCAGCTTCAACAGCTTCTGAAGGTGATGATGATGCAGAAGATGGGCAGGATGTTGTTGCTCGCCCGTCGGATGAGCTGAGGAAATCCAGGATGCGATATCAATTTTCAGCTTCTGATGCTTTTGATGAGAGCGAGACCTTCCAGGATCAAGGTTTTCTAAACGTTTTCTATTACGTTCTTCTGATTTTTTTCTTAATACTGTTCTATTATGTAAACATAACCTCTTATCATTTTCATTTACTCTCTTGGAAAATGTTTGCTTCACGCACTACTGAACTGTATTGCTAATGCTATTATGGAAGTCCTTTTTAAACAACGACAAGCATATTTTAGGCCATTATTCATAACTCTGCTCAATGTTATCAGTAAGGAAAGTTGGAATAGTTTATTAAGATATTTTCTGCAGTAGCTACTGGCTTATTACAGCCAGGTAATAAAGATCAATCAATCACCATTCTCATTACACCAATGGGTTCTAGACTCACGCAAAGAAAAAGCCATGACGGTTATGTTGCTTAAGTATGTTAGCGCTTTTTAGGAGCTATTTGCAAGAAGTTGGTACTTCAGAAGTTTAGTATTGACTTTTAAGAGTTGGGAGTTCTTTGGTAAAAGGGACAACAGGCAAAGTTGGTCCAATTTTATTTTAACTTTGCAAATGGTATTTTTTCGCAATGCCCTCGAGCTAGATTCAGTAAATTTCTTTCTTTTGTACTCGTTTTGCTTCTTTCAAATTTCTTCCTCACTGCCACCATTGAAGAAACAGGGGGATGTATAGTTGAAATTGTGTATCCTGCAACTTGGTTTTGTTTTGTTTTTCCTCGCTGTTTAAGAAAGATGAGAGTGCTTGGTTGGATTATTTTAACAACTGCCTAGTCTAGTTATAATCTCAGAAATGTTAGTATCGAGACCTTCCTTCATTAAGGCACATATTCGCTTTCATCATGGTCCATTAATTCTCTGAAGTTGTTATTTGTGTGTCACCATAGCTTGTGTACAACTTGTCATGGCACCTTTTCCAGCATTTTATTACCCATTCAAGAATTTAGTTGCCTAATTATTAATAGTATATCCAAAATGTTTTCTATGGGTAATTAGATTTAAAGTTCCGGCCTAATCTGTAATCTTAGGCATTATTTTTGCGGATACGTAGAACACACATCTTGTGTATAGTTTAGGTTACTGGTTCCTGAAGTTTACTTAGAAATTGCTGTACCGATTTTGGCAATTTGAATAAAAGATTGTTTCTTTAAGTTGAGGGATACTAGTTAACATCTTTCTTTTGTACAACAGCTCAATCCTCACCATGCTCCATTTCAACTCCTCCTTTGAACTTCAAGTTAAGGGATGAGCATCTTTCTGGAAGTTCTCTAAAAGGTCAGTTGCATGTACAGTCTGGCTCACTTCACAAACATATATGTAACTTTCCATGTTGGTTTCATAATATCCATTTATTTCATAACTTTCTAGTTCTGCTTGACCTAGCCTTTGATGTTTTCATTCTTTAACTTTGCAGCACCACGTTCTTCTTTCTTCTCGCTCTCAAACTTCCGAAGCAAGGGAAGCGAATCGAAGCTGAGGTGACGGAGGTTCGATTAGTAATGAGTGAAAAGCCATATATAGCTAATTTGGCAAAACATTTTTCTGTTAAAGTCTATGGATGATGTGTCAATTGAAAGTAATTCAATCATTGTGAGAAGTGGGTCCTCGATGACTCTTGTGCAGCATGCTTCTATAGCTTTTTGTGTAGCACTTTTGTGTAGAGTGTAATACCCTAAACTCGCCAATTGGCATGAAATCATTATATTATATTATGGAAGTTTCCAATTTTCCTGAAATATGGATTAGGAGCATATATATATATATATATATATATATATATATATATATCTTTTATTGTACGTTCAACTCCAATTTTTTGGTATATTTAATTTCTAGATATATGCAGATGCCGTCCTTGGTTTATGACAGGGAGTGGATTCCAAATTCTACAGCAAGACAGGGAACTACGTTGACTCGTCGTTGCGCTCCTGAAGCGTTGTAGAGAAGAGTTTTAGATGACAAGTCCTATTCAGATGTATTTCAATTTCAAATTTGACCACAGCGTGAGAAACATATGATTCTATCCGAGTGGCATTTTTTAGCAGCAATAAATGAGTTATTACAACATAGCCTTGGCCGGCCGAAGTTGTTATTATATATGATGTAAACAATCTGAGTTTCTGAGAGAATCTCCCTCATATCGCATGACAAACAATGCATGCCAAGACAAACAAATAGACGAGTTTCCCAAAGAATTCCTCGTAATCCCTTGAAATCTTCATCTTCATCATCATCATCGGATTTAGAATGCAACACCATGAGAGAACCATCGTACAGTCATATAATCAGTTGAGACCTCCTTCATCTACTGTCATGGCCAGCAGCAGATTCTCCTTCGATACGGAACGCTCCAGTTCTCGCAGCCACTCAACTCTGCCTTACGGCCGCAACACAAGTCCGGTGACTTCCGGGCGGACATCCAATGCTGAATTCTCATGGCAGTTTGAGCCCAGAGGCTGGTATGAATCCGTTGGCGGCTTTGGGGCTGCGCTCAACCCGTGGGCTCCTCCTGTCTTTGTCCGAGGCTCTGCCAAAGATTTCTACCTCGCAAGAACGAGCAATCCTCTTTACCAGGACGACACCAATCGAAGGCTAGAACTTAAAAGCTATATCTCCAAGTCTAGGGTCGATCTCCGCTCCAAAGATTTAAGCAGCTTTAATTCTTCGCAGCTACCTAATCTCCGTAGTCGTGAAATAGATGACATATCTTTCTCTCATGATCTTCATCCTAGAGATGGATATAGCCACGGCCATGACTCTCACCAAGCAAGAGAAAAGCTCCAAATTCATGGGATCCCTCGACGCAGTCGTGTGGAAAATGAAGATGGGTATGATGATGATGACGGCGATGAATTCGATGGGTACGCAGAATCTGATGAAGAGGGAGAGAAGAGTTCCCCACCTGTGAGTTTGTTCAGCCTATTTAGATATGCGACAAAGATGGATATGGTTCTTATTTTCTTCGGATGCATTGGAGCTCTCATTGATGGCGGCTCTCTGCCTTGGTACTCTTATCTCTTCGGCGATTTTGTTGACAAGATTGCGGCAGAATCCGTAAGCGATAAGGCTCAGATGATGAGAGATGTTGAGAAGGTAAAGCATAATTCCATGTCAATTATGCAAATAAAGAATCTGCTCAGTGTATTTTGTTTAACTGGATGTGATGAAAACAGACTTGCATCGATATGGTGATACTAGCAATTATAGTGGTTGTCGGATCATTTATGGGTAAGAACTTGTTTTTATTAATTTACTTACTTTTATCCTCTTGTTTCTTCCCCCGAGCAAAGTAAGATGATTTATTTTCTAACATGAAAGAGATCACATGTTGGAGAATGGTCGGGGAGAGATCTGCGCAGAGGATTCGGACAGAGTTTCTGAAGGCTGTGCTGAGGCAAGAAATAGGGTTCTTTGATACGGAGGTGAGTACTGCAGACATCATGCATGGGATAACAAGTGATGTTGCTCAAATCCATGAAGTCTTGGGGGACAAGGTCAGCTCTCTTCTCTCTCTCTCTCTCTCTCTCTCTCTCTCTCCCTAATTCCGAATTCAACTTCAATCCAATGCAAAAAATATCTGAAATGTGAGATGCAGATGTCATTAAGTTAGGAGCACGATTATTTATGATGTTAGTTGATGGATAAATCGTTGAATACGGGTTCATCAGAAAACTATTGTTTGACTAAAGTCTACACATAGATTACTGAATTATCAGCTTAAAACTTATTTTTATAAATAATCTAATGATAAAAGACTGAATATTTGGTCATTGCCGACCAGCCAGACTAATGCCTGCCAGGCAACAATTGCAAGGCCGGCTTATTTGTCAGCTTCATCGACTTTCTTCTTGTTCTAATTCTAAAAAATGATTAATTGCATTTACCTAATCACATATAATTATTTTAGAAATTTCTAACTTTCAATAACAACAAATTCTGGAGCACTCGTAGCGTAGATAAAGTTAGATCTTGGGTTCAATTTTCTTTTTTTTCTAAAAATTCGAGCATAAAATCGTGTCTAAGTGAGCATAAAATATTTCCATTAATCTTTACTGTAGATGTTTTTCACGAATTTGAGTATTGCATTTAGAACAAGTAAATCATCGATTAACTGATGTTCTCTAATGAATTATTGATAGATATATATACATAAGCATAATCTGAAAAAAAAAAGCGCTTGCAGATGGCTCTGTTCGTCCGCAGTATCTTCACGTTCGTGTGTGGATACATCGTGGGTTTCACCAAATCATGGAAGGTCTCACTCGTCGTCTTCTCCCTCACTCCGCTCATGATGTTCTGCGGCATCGTCTACAAGGCTGTCTACGTCGGCCTCACCGCAAAAGAACAAGTAATTATACGCATCAACCATATAACTTTCATGCATGAACAAGTTCAATTTAGTTATTCTAATGCGTGATGAATTATCTACTAATGTATGCATCCTTAATTGTGAAGGTTTCATACCGCAATGCGGGTAATATAGCTCAGCAGGCAATCAGCTCTATAAGGACGGTGATATCCTTCGTAATGGAGGACAGGATTGCCGACAAATACGCCGAGGGCCTGGAGCAGTCGTCGGCCGTTGGAGCCAAGATCGGTTTCGCGAAAGGCATCGGCATGGGTGTCATATATCTAGTGACGTACTCTCAGTGGGCTATCGCGTTCTGGTATGGGTCACTCTTGGTTGCCAAAGGAGAGATCAGCGGAGGCGCCGCCATCGCTTGCTTCTTTGCCGTCAATGTTGGCGGAAGGTTCGTGCATACTAGTTAGTCATGTGACTATATATATACAACTGCATTTTTTTCACGTTGATCAACGAGCTAATTCAATGCAAGTGCAGGGGGCTAGCATTGTCGTTGTCTTACTTAGCACAATTCGGGGAAGGGACGGCAGCGGCGAGCCGGATGTTTGAGATAATCGACCGGGTACCGGAGATCGACCCGTCCAGTGATGTCGGCAAGAAGATATTATCGTCTATTCGAGGGCGAATAACTTTCAGAGACGTCACATTTTCGTATCCTTCCCGGATGGACACTATCATTCTTCGCTCGCTCAACCTCAACATTCCTCCTTCGAAGACCCTTGCACTCGTTGGAGGCAGCGGCGGCGGCAAGTCAACCGTTCTTGCACTCATCGAGAGGTTCTATGACCCCACCGACGGTAAAATTCAAACCAAGTACATCACATGGTCTAATAATTATGCTTCCATGATGTTCATGCTATATATATATATATATATATATATATATATATATATATACTTTTTTTTAAAAAACTGTAGGATCTATATTATTGGATGGGCATGATATAAGAACACTGAACGTTGGGTGGCTGAGAGATCAGATGGGGATGCTGGGCCAGGAGCCCGTGCTCTTCAACGCATCCATCATCGAAAACGTGATGATGGGGAGGGAGAACGCAACCACAAACGACGCCATCGCCGCTTGTGTTGCTGCAAACGCTCACACGTTCATCTCCGGCCTTCCTGACGGCTACCAAACGCTGGTAAATACCTCTATATATATATATATATATATAATGTCAAATCAATGGGCAAAGTGGAGTATGTGCCGGCAAAATAAGGAAAACGCCACTTATCAAACTGCTTTTTGGTTTTTCATTTTTATCAAGTATGCACAACTCTTATTTCTCTCAAATGAAAAATCAAGTATGCGCCATTTTTTATGTAATGCAGGCCGGCGACAGAGGCACACAACTGTCCGGTGGGCAGAAGCAAAGGATCGCCCTGGCACGAGCTATACTTAGGAACCCTAAAATCCTCCTCCTCGACGAGCCCACAAGCGCGCTTGATCCTGAATCTGAGGTGATCGTGCAGCAGGCGATCAGCAAAATTTCCGCCGGCCGTACCACCGTCATCATTGCCCACCGCCTTGCCACTATCCGTAATGCCGATGTCATCGTCGTCGTTGACCGCGGCTCTGTCATAGAGACGGGCACACACGAGGATCTCATATCACGACGCGGGGCCTACGCTGCCCTTGTTGATCTTGCCGGCGGCGATAAACAGGTAGCCACTACCAATGTTGACTTTCCACACTTCCATCCTGACAGCGTTAAAAGCTCTGTTGAGTGGTCGACCTACTCGGATCAAGATTTGACAAAGTCAAAGTATGAAATGCACATGGAGCATCCGGAGGAAGTTGATGAACGATCTGGCAAGATCAGAACCCCCACGTCGGAGATATGGAAGCTTCAGCGACCAGAAATGGCGATTTTATTTCTAGGGTTTCTGTCGGGAATGAACGCTGGCGCGATATTGTCCGTGTTCCCCTTGCTTCTAGGGCAAGCTCTTCAGTCGTATTTCAACGAGAGCACCAGCAAGATGAAGAGAGAAGTCGACTACTTGGCAATCGCCCTCGTCGGCTTGGGCTTCGGCTGCATCATCTCGATGACCGGCCAGCAAGGCTTCTGCGGCTTTGGCGGCACCCGACTCACGTCCCGGGCGCGTGACCTCCTCTTCCGCTCCATTCTCAGACAGGAGCCTGCATGGTTTGACATGGCTGGTACCGAGGATCACGATGACAACTCCGTTGGAGCTCTTCTTTCGCGGCTTTCTACCGATTGCATTGCACTTCGGTGTGTCCTCGGGGACCGAGTCTCCGTCCTTCTAATGGGTTTGAGCTCTGCCGTCGTAGGCCTAGTCGCCTCACTCGTCATTGACTGGCGGCTGACGGTCGTCGCAGTCGCGGTGACGCCCTTCACTCTTGGCGCGAGCTACTTAAGCTTGCTCATCAATGTCGGTGCTACCGTGAACAACGCAGCTTACGATCGCGCGGGAAACATCGCCGCCGGTGCCGTCGCCGGCGTCAGAACGGTCGCAGCATTCTCAGCTCAGGCAAAGATCGTCTCTGCCTTCGATCGCGCCCTGGCTGAACCGATGCGGATGTCGTTAACACGAGCTCGAATGATGGGTATGGTGCATGGGATCTCACAAGGGGCTCTCTACGGAGCGTACACGCTCATGCTTTACGCAGGAGCGCAGCTAATAAAACATGGGTATTCAAGCTTCGGCGATGTCTACAAAATCTTTCTAATTCTCGTTCTGAGCTCATTCTCAGTCGGGCAGCTCGTCGGACTAGCACCCGACATGTCCGGCGCACCGACGGCGATCAAGAGAGTGTTCGCGATCATCAACCGTCGGCCGGCAATCGCTTCAGGTGGGAGGAAAGGGAAGAACGTTCCTGACGCGTCGAGGGCTCTGGATGTAGAACTAAGAAAAGTGGGGTTCTCGTATCCGTCAAGGCCGGACGTTCCGGTGCTAGCGAACTTCACGTTGAAGGTGAAGGCGGGGAGCACGGTGGCACTGGTCGGAGGGAGCGGTAGCGGGAAGTCGACGGTGATCTGGTTGGTGCAGAGGTTTTACGATCCCGACGCAGGGGTGGTGATGGTAGGAGGGGTGGACGCGAAGGAGATGGATGTGAAGTGGTTGAGAAGAGAGTGCGCGCTGGTGGGCCAGGAACCGACGCTGTTCGCCGGGACCATGAGGGAGAATATTGGATTCGGAAATCCAAAGGCTTCATGGGCCGAAATTGAGGAAGCTGCGAAAAAGGCCAATATTCACAACTTCATCAGCGGCCTCCCTCTGGGATACGAAACTCAGGTACAATTATCATTATCAATGTTGTTCTTTGATGCCTTTATTTATATGATGATATTTGGAGATATCAGCATATGTAGAATCTGACGTCGGTTGTGTACAAAATGAAGGTAGGGGAGAGTGGGGTGCAAATGTCAGGAGGTCAGAAGCAGCGGATCGCGATCGCAAGAGCAATCGTAAAAGGGTCGAGGATATTGTTGTTAGACGAGGCGACCAGTGCACTGGATATAGAGTCGGAGAGGCAGGTGCAGGAGGCACTGAGGAAGGCGTCGAGACATGCAACCGTTATCGTCGTCGCCCACCGTCTCGCCACCGTTAAGGAGGCCGACCGTATTGCGGTAGTCCAAAAGGGGACGGTCGTTGAGTTCGGAAGGCACGATGTCCTACTAATGAATCCTACCGCCGGTGTTTATGCTGCCATGCTTCAAGCCCAGACGGAGGCTCAAACATTCGCCTAATTACAATTGCAAACTTTATCTTTAGCTGTTCTTCTCCTTTTCTTTCTTTTTTTTTTTTTTTTTTTCGTTTTTTTTTTCTGGTGTTAATATTTGTGCTGATAGGCAATGCAGGAACTACGTAAATCCTCCTGCTCAAGACAATGCAGGAACTACGTACATCGCTTCCTTTCGCTATGCTCTCAGTTGAAAACCGATTGGCAGTAAGGTAGTTCACTACGAAATTACGGTCTGTTTGACCCGGATTTACAAGTTCTCATAAGAACAATCTATAACAAGTAAAATTTCTTTAATTGATGTAAGCCTACCTGATTATTAACGATTTTCTTTTTAAATAAAAAAAAAAAAAAATCACCGAGCAGACATGATATTATTGTCGTTTGGGCTCTGTATATATAACGTAAAAGAATATATAATCCAACCATCATAAACAGTAGTAACGGTAGCTAATAAAAAATGAATATGAGTTAAATTTGCAATTTTTTTTTTTTCTTAGGATTTATACTTTTTGAGATGAATATATTTGTATAGGTTTAGGACCACTGCAGAAAGGAGAAGAAAGGAGGGAGAAGTGTAATTAATTGCTGCAAACGTATACGTAGGAGATACGACGGGCACCGCCCAAATACTTCCACACGCCGGCAGCCATCCATGCACGCCACCTCACGTGGGTCCCTTCTACGTTATAAAATTCATATTATTGTATTTATTATTATTATTATTATTATTTTAAAGGGAGCTGCTGAGCTCATCTGAAATCCATTTGCGTGAACGCTAGTCCTACCTGCTCTCCTTTATTTTATTTTTTCTCAGTTTTTTGTAAAATCTATATATAAATCTCACTTGTTACCTTACAATTATGTATGTATGTGATTTTTCAAAAAAAAAAAAAAAAAGGTTTTCAAATTAAGAGCCAATGTCAGTTTAGAAGATTTATATGTGTTTTGCTAAGATCAACTGTGACATGCCGATCAAAATTATCAAAATTATCAAAGCTTCAAGAACATTATCGTAATATTTTAGGAGTTACCTCATCATCTGAAATGTATCAAAAAATTGGTTTAGTTTAGAGCCTTGCAAAAAATTTGTAGGAATTTTATTCCAAGGAATTGAAATTTCCATGGATTAAGAATCTGAGAATGTCGCACTTCGTTAAATTCTTAATTTGTTTAAGTTACACAGAACGCTTATACATACAAATATATAAAAAGCTACATATATACCTATTAATTTAGCAACTACCACAAAAAATAATAAGGTGAAATAGCTGAAAATCTGTATAATTATATTATATAGGTAATATAGATTTCCACCACTATTTTCATATGAAAATACTGTATTTTCAAATTAACTTTGACCAATTAAATTTGAACGCTAAATACGTGATTATTTGAATTGGGGTACCAATACAATATTTTTTGTAAATTAAAAAAAAAAAAGAATTAATAGGAAAACAAATAATACTTTGAATGTAGTTTTGAGGGCTGCTGTGTAAAGTCCAATAAATTGTAGTGGTCCCGATCGAGAGTACCAAGTTACAAACATCCGTCAAAATCGGGCAACATTTAAAAACTAGGTTAAATATGTTGAAGGCTTCCATAAAAATAAAAAGGATGTGAAAAATTTCCATTGCCGGGATTTGAACCCGGGTCGCCTGGGTGAAAGCCAGGTATCCTAACCGGACTAGACGACAATGGATCCATGAAATTCTTTCAACGACTTTGATCTATAAATAGTAATAAGCACGTGCAGTAGTAGTCACCCCCGTTAGCAAATCAGAGAGTTCCACGTATGCTATATTGAGGAGGTAGGTCCATTGAGTTACGTGTACAGCAAAGCAATGGCAAGTGGTGGAAATGGTTGCTGGTAAAAGCAGCTAAATGACTTTAAGCTGGTCCAGCCCAAGTCTATTCTCCATGGGGGACCAGGCTAATCTGGAAACCCTAGTTTGGGGTTTGGGGTTGTCACTCCTTATCATTATCGCCCTCATTTACTAAGATCTTCATTAAAGGGCATACAATTTAATGGTCTAAGGAGGTTAGTTTTCAGAAAGCCTTGGAATATATTAGAGGTGCGAATGTACTAATTAAGTTACTCGAGAGACGTTCTCATGCATGCTGCCCAAAGTAAGCTCGGCTCATTTAATAAAAAGAGCCAAGCTTGAGTTTAATTTTAACATATATATATATATATATATATATATATATATATATATATATTATATATATATATATATATTAAGCTTATATATATATATATATATATATATATATATATATATATATATATATATATATATATTAAGCTTATGATAGATTACAAGCGTGATAGAAAACTTGAACTCAGTTCAAACATGCGACACAACATAGATATGTACCTCTTGTGGTTAGGTTGAGATTGCGACGACTAGGCGATCTACATTCTTCATCGTGGTCCTTATGCGATACCCGCATGCGATTGGATGCCTACGAACGAGTTGTCCTTTGTATATTTGTAAGGGTACGCATCAAGGCCACAATAGTCTCCATGGTATCCAATAGCTGCGTAGCATCCTTATTTTTTAAACACTATCAGTATTTGCTTTTAATAAAATTATTAATATTTCCAATTATAAGATTTCTATATTTAATAATGACGATTTCTATATAAGCAGTCGCAGTCATATGTAATATAATTCCAATCATATTATAATAAACATTCATTGTTTTCTATATGCTATCAGAGCCAAGTTTTTCTAGGTATTTTAGTTATGCTCGTCCTTGCTAACTTTATATTTTGGCTATGGGCAAGGGCTACACTATGAGAATATTAGGCTTCAACACTTTTAAAGGGGATGTTTTCTTCGTGATTTGTTGCTACGAGAACTAAATAAAGTACAATTAATTTTTCCGTTACGTGATTATTCTCCGCTAATAGTCCGATGAAGCATCATTAATTTTCATCGTTCAACATATCAGAATTATCTTTGTTATCGACCAAGTCTGGCAATATTCAACTAGTCATTCCAACAGTTACAATTCATTGCCAACTCTTTTTTTATATGTCAGTTGCCTCCCACTTCTTTCACAATATGCTATCTCGTCGACTAGGATACAAGTTTATCAGCACGTGACAACTCACCAACAACTACGAGCTTTTACAGTAAACTTTTGCACGTCAATTTCATCTTTTACGGCATGTACTCTTACGTCGCCGTAATGACGCTATCATTGGTAATTAGTTAAACATTGCATTAGTTATTCCATACTCAAGATTTTTATCTTGAGTTTGAGGGGTATTTTAAATTTAATAGTTTATCTCAAAAAAAAAAGTTAAATATAATTGTATTGTATGATAAAGAATTATTAATATTTAATTAGAAGATTTCTATTGTTAATCATATAGATTTCTAGTCTTATGTAATATAATCTAATAATATTAAAATAAAGATCTATTAGGAGAGTATTATTCATATCCCAACTTTTCTTGTTTAAGTGAAACGTGTAGTGATGCCATTTAGGAAAAGCTTACAACGATCTTAAGTTTAACATTTTTATTAAGCCAAAAAAGCTAATTTAAGTTATCTATTATTTTTAAAAACACAATTTTTCGGGAGAATGGGCAAAAAAAGGTGATGGCCATTTTAACTGTTATATATTGATTATTATAAGGAAAAGGTTTTGAAAATGTTTTTGACGGCTTATTCAAAATACTTTTACTTTTCTCTACCAATCTATGATTATCATTCATCTATCCGTATCTGGCATCCATGATCATGAGCAGTTAGTCTGTATATATGGCCACTGGAAAGTCTGAAGTGAGTTTGGAACTCTAGCTAGCTACTAGCTAGATGTCGCATGCAGCAAAGTAAATAATCATAGAAGAAACCAGCATATATATATATATATATATGAAAAAGGATTGACTGGGAAGCAGCGCATGCATTCCATCTCATCCGTTAGAAGTTCATTGGATAAGATAGATTGAGAGAGATAATAAGTCGATCTCTTCCCCCTCCGTCACTTCACTTGCCTTCAGCAGCTGCATGCACACTCTGCATGCACTTGTTACAGATGAAGCGAAAGGGGGGGAGAGAGATTGGTGCACCGGAACAGCACCCGCCGCAGACAGAGCATTCAACTTCCCCGCCCCCAATATTCCACCACTTCTTCGGTATTATCGCAATTCCCATTATAATTCCCTTCTGCTTCTTAACTTACGTTTCACATGCATAAAATGAAAAAGTCAAGACTACTCTTATATATTATGTGATTTCTATCACCATAATATGTACTTTTTTTAAAAAAAAAAGAAGAAGAAGAAATGTTAATGTATGGATTTGTTCATTCATGTACTTCGACGAATGTTCATTTTGCTCCTCCTCTCCAAAATTAAGGAGCTTACTGAGAAATGTCAAAAGCTTATATATATGTACCCTTTTATGTTACTGTTGTATATGTTTATGTAGTCTGCTGAAATGTCAATTTTGCTCATCCCCTCTAACATGTATAAGAAACTGATCAAACACTGTTTGTTAGTCCAAAAGCAGACTGCAGATATTTTTATTGCTTCTCCGGTCAACAATACACATTATATTTCTTTAAATATTTATGTTTATTGCTCATGATATTCATACAAGGAGAAGTCATGAGTTTAAGTGGGTGATTGCTTCCCTTTGTCTGCTGCAGATGTTTCCACTGTTCTTTTTCCCCTCGGTGGTAATTGTTTTTACCATCGCAAGTAATAATTTTTTCAAGATAACGTGATGAATAATAGTACGTGATAAATATATTTAAATAATAGTATGCAATAATATCTAACTATCATCCATTTATACCAACAAACTATGCAATATTATCCTTTAATTAACTTTTTTCATTGTTTAGTTGTATTAAAGACCTTCACCTCATTTAACTAGAAAGAGATATATATTGATAAAAATAAGAAATATGCCAGCATCCAAAGACTAATGGTTAAGGTAGTTCTGGGTGCGTACCTGAGTTAAATTCTTAAGAACAAATGTCAATAGACTCAATATATATATATATATATATACAGAGAGAGAGAGAGAGAGAGAGTAGATAAGAAGAGTAAATGCATAGGCTCAGGCGAGCTCCTCCAAATAGTTTGGTCCCATAAAACACATGCATACTGGTGTGGTTGTGACTCTACACTTATTTTTTTGTATTTATTCATTAATATCTAAGATTCTCCAGAGGACAAGGATTTCCACTATTTGTACTTTCATGTTGAATTATGTTCACACAATGAGTTGAACCGTAATGGTTGGCACGGTGGCTTGGGAGGTGGGAGGGTGTGTGTGAGTGTAGAGCAAGGGCATATCATACATGCATGTCTTGGTCTCTTGGCTATGATTTGTATCAGAATTCACTCACCGGTAATAAATACTAGGTAGAAAGATGGTCCGTATATGATCGTTGGCCGATGATTTACTGTTACTTCCTCATAAAGATCAAAATAATTATGTCGACGGATAGCATTAGTTAAACAACCATATATATATATGTGCTTTAGTGAAAATTTTTCGGCGGGAACCGATGCTAAGTGTAGGGAAAGCGGACAGGTTGCGTGATTAATTAGGTTAATATATCGGGTATGAAAGGAAAAGGCAGTGCGGAGAGAGGATAAGAAAGTGGGGATCAAATTCCTATCCAAGGATGATCGATCATGAGAGTGTGTATTTATAGCAGCCAAAGAGTGCACCTTCCTTCCTGCATATGTATTCCATACCCCCAAAACAAACTCTCATCGATCTCTTTTGTTCTTCTTCTGTTGTACTTCTTCGCAACCCGCAACAGCGACACCTTGATCGATCCTCTCCTCCCTCGGGAACTTCTTCTCCCCTTTCACCTCTTCTCCTTCATCTCACTCCAACAACAACAATTCTGCATACGTACACTATAATTGACAAGAGCTCGGATGAGAAGCCGGTCTTCTTCCTCCAAACTTGGCAAAGAACAAAGCATGGTGGACAAGACGGCCGCTGGAGATAAGCTCAAGGAGGAGCCTCATCTCTCCGGTGCCTACATCCGCAGCCTCGTTAAGCACTTGAGCTCTTCCAAGGCCAATAAATCGTCTTCAGCTGCCCCACAAGATCGTAATCATGAACAACAACGAGATCGTAAAGAGCCTGTGCAGCCAAGTGCTTCCATTAACGGTGATCGCCAAGTTCCTCAGCAGCAGCCGAAGAAACAAGTGAGGAGGAGGACGCACACAGCAAGGCCTTATCAAGAGAGACTTCTCAATATGGCCGAGGCCCGAAGAGAGATTGTTACTGCACTAAAACTCCACAGAGCTGCCATGAAACAAGCCCATGAACAACAGAAGCATCCACAACGATTACACCAAGTTCAAGCATCAATATCACCTGATAACCAAAGCTTGATGGATCCTATGGCGCCGTTGATGTATCCTTTACCAAATTATCTACAAAACCCTCCCTTCTCATCCATTAACTATGCTCCTCCTCCTCCTCCTCCTGGTACTCCATTAATTAACATGATCTCATCATGGCCGTCATCTTCTTATCCTGCAATTGCTCCACTGCTGGAGAACTATATGATATGTGACAGCAGCTTGAATCTTGACGTCCCTCTCCCAAACCAACCCCTGGGGCTTAACCTCAACCTCCAAGGGTTCAACAACATCAATATCTCCAACTCATCGGCGGTGCAAATGCCCGTATCTCCGCTGCCGACATCTTCTTCTTTTTCATTCAAGCCAGCCGCAGCGGCAGAGGCTTCCGCCGGCCGTGTAGGACTGCATCCAGCTATGGACGAGAAGGAGATGGAAGAAATAAGATCGCTAGGGGAGCAGCACGGCATCGAATGGAGTGACACGGTTAACGCAGTGACGTCTGCATGGTGGTCCAAGTTCCTGAAGAGCATGGAGGGAGAAGGAGGCGGCCATGATAATTACAGCTCGGATGTGCCACCGCCGTTGTTGAGCGGTGGACCGTCATCGTCCACTAAATTTGAACAGCTTCAGTTGGACGCTTTTCTGGCTGATGACTGCTTGCTTGATGCTGCTCTTCCATGGTAATTAAGCCAACGAAATTAATCTAAATATTCTAAAACCAATATTTCATGCAAAGTAACATCATATTTAATTTATGATGATTATATTAATTTTCTTGTGGAATACATGATTTTTTTTTGCAGCTTGGATAGCGGGGAGAGAGAAGGCGTGAATGGGGATTGGTTCCAGTAGACGCATTTTTTATTTTGACACAATTAATTAATTAATTAATAGTTGTGGTATTATTAGTTTCAAAAGTGCGCTTGAAAATTGAAATAAGCTTTGTCAATTAACAGATGCCGAGCCAACTGCTGACAAATCATCTAATGTACTGGAAATATATATTATTTATTTAAACATTTTCCAAATGACAACGAACATAATTTCCGGCGAGCCCATGCAGGTTCCTTAAAAACGAAAAATAACCAACATAATCACATTTCTTGTTATTTATTTGTTTCTTTATCTGTTTATTTTGGCTTATCATATCTTGTGAGACATAATTAGTGCTAAGAAATTGCGGATGCAGCCTGGAAATAAATGGCCCCAAATGTAGAGAAACCAAAACAAAGAACAAGGAAACACTTTTTTTTTTTTTTTTTTTGTGGGAAACAACTCTATTCTAGGATTTTTTTTTTTCCAAATAATGTTGTTTTACAGTTTTACGGCTTCACATTGAAGGCAAGTAATAAAAGTTGGAGAAATACCAATAAGCTGTATTAACGTTCAATGGACTAACAAATCTATAACCTTAAGATTATAGGTTTGTTTTGAGTCTAAAATATAAAGGATTTAAAAAGTAACTTTTTAGAAAAATATGGTTATTCATAATTTTTCCAATAATTATAATGGTTATTGAACGGGAAAGGTAATAATTAGCATAAAGGCAGATTAATGAAACTCCCTCATATCATGCACGTCCAACCATTATTTCTCCACTCTTACAACAGATTATAAAGGGTCTTTAACTTTTTGTACCCCCTCTTAATTATCTTTCGGCCGTTTTTTTTCCACTTATTATATTTTGGTCAAAATGTGCTTTTTTTACTGTGTGAAATAACCAAAATACTCTCGATTTTTTTATAACAACGTAATTTTCTCTTCCTTTCTCTCTCACATATTTTTTTCCAATCTTTTTCTCTCTCGTATCTCTCTCTCCAACACAACCAGAAGAAGTGGTGTCTCATATAATTTAGTCCAAATACGTGCAAACTCTTTCATTGCTGAAGTTTTCTAAAAACTAAGAAAATAATGAATTTTTATTCACGAAGTGTTTGATATATTACCTAAAAGAGCTCCTAAGAGGTTTTCCTTCTTCAGTAATTATGTAAACACTATATAACTTAGTCATAAAATAAATGTAAACTCTCCTTCACTATGTATTAGAACACCTAGGGTTTGTATTCCTATATGTTCCCATGCGTTTTTATGTGTTTGTGTGTATGTTTCTATACATTTTTGTGTGTTTGTAAGATATTCTTAACTGTTCTTACAACTAATTTTAATTACAATAGTATGTGTTCTATTAAGTATGTATTGAATTTCGTACTTTATACGAATTGATGGCTGTGATTATTAAGATAGCTAGAATTTCTTGTATAATTTATTACTAACCGACTTGGTGAAATCATCCATCTCCATACCCGTAATTTTTTGGAGTTGCTTTTCGGGTGTTGACTGTTGATGAATTGAAATCCGTTGCGATTTAGACGGCCCAGTAATCGGACATTAGGTTGGCCCAGTATGGTAGGGTTGGGGGGGGGGTATATCCAAATGTACCGTCGAATCCATCCGGAATTATATGTGGCTAAAAGTGGTAGAGATCGATCCACCAACTGATGTCAGCCAATCAAACCTGGGAGGAAGACAAAGTAGCATCATCAGAGTGGGGCAGCGGGCAGGACACGTCACGTCCGTATATATGTTTAGGTCCCAACAGCAGAGCAGCCGCCAGCCGGTGAATCACTCGGATATCCGCATCTTTGTTGCATCTTCCTACGATCGATTCCCAGCATCTTCCCGCAATCCCATTACTGGGAAGGGATATCTCTATCTCCATCCAACGGCCGCCATTTCTTCTTAATATAAATAAATATCATTCAGTTCACCTTCTCCCATTATTATCGAGCATATTATTATTAATTAACAAGAAGGAGGCCACCAAACGCTTCCACTTCCTTGCTATCTTTGATACATAGCAAGCTTCTCCTCTTCCAACAGATGCAAATGGGATTCGAAGACGCGCTGTCGCTAGAGGCCCTCGTCTATAAGTACACCGCCACCGCTGCCGGTTCTCTATGGTCTTGGCTCGCCGTCCTCGCCGCCGCATTCGGCCTCCTCTCCCGGCTACGCATCCCTGAAAAACTCGCCTCCTCTTCTGCTGCCCCAGCCTCCATCAAACCATCGGCCCAGCAAGTGGAACCTATCAGTGCTAACGTGCCGCGCCTCCAGCCCGAGCCAGCTGAGCGGGCCAAGCCATTCGAGCTTACGAATGCTCATGTGCCACGACGCCACCCAGAGGCGAACGAGCCGTCGACGAGCACCGGAGGATGGGGAGAAACGAAAGGGAGGTTCACGGCGTACTACTACGCGGCTGCCGCCGATGATATCGTAGACGAGGACGTTGACTACGACGTGGCGGCGGCGGATGAGGAGGAGAGGAGGGTGCCCGCGGTGAGATGGTGGGCTTCGAATATGGGTTGGTACGAGCACCAGGACTGGAAGGTCATCAACGGAAGCGTTGTTAGATTATGGGACGACGCACACCGCCGGAGACTGATGATGTCGGCACCGATGAGGGGCGGAATTGGAGTTTACTAGGAAAATTAATTAATTAGAGAGGCAGAACAATTAGGCAAGCTGTGTTGCGCATAGCAAGAATGAATTATTCGATCAGTAGTAGTAGTACCATCTTGAATTATTACGACTTAAATGATGATATTATAAGATTGGTGCTTCTTAAAAGCAAAATTGGATTTTAATAGAGACAGGTTTCGCATCCCCCACCCTTTTTTTTTTCTTTGAAATTATATAGATATGAATAATGTGTTATTTTTATGGCTATTAAAGAAATATGCTTTCATCTATATTTCTTTCAACAAAAAATGTGTGAATTTTCTGCCTATTCAAGTGGTAAATGTGCATTTGTCGCCAATATGCGAATTGGTAGGGGCTGATCAACAAACAGAAGAGGTTAATGGGCTGGGCCCACTATCGGTCCCATTGAAATGAGAAGCCGCGTCGCTTTCGGACCAGCAAATTAGGTGCTCAGTCTTGCCTGGCTAATAACACCATGCTAATAATAAGGAATAATCAATTATTTTATATAGTGTAGTACACCATCCACCACTTCATTAACAATCCAGATATCAGTTGATTTTCTGTATATATATATATATATATATTTTTTTTTTTGAACTAAGGTTGTATGATATTTCAACAAAAATAATCATAACCATGTAAAAAATTAATAGTACTGCACTAACTTGAATCGCATACCGGATCGGAGTTTTACTTTATGATCATAAGTCTAGTCCAATATGGATTGATATATCGTGACTAGAAAATATATTTTTAATAATATTAAATATTGATGCGCTAAAAAGATTTCGCATTGAGTAGTCTGAATAGAATTTTTTACAACATATCCTATATATATAGTACTTAGGGCTTGTGAACCATCCCTTTAATAAATATAATATAATATAATAAGATCTAAAAATAAGAATAAAAATTGACCTTGTCTCGAATATTATCATTAATTAATACCATGTCGGTGCGTTAACGTGGCGAGGAACATAAACTACTTCAGAATTATTCAAATTGCTCCCTACAATACCGATGGAAAAATACTGCATCGTCAGTACCGCACGAATCCAAACGCATTTTTCTCGTACCTCAAAATTGATACAAAATGTTTATGGTAAATACCAAATCAGTCCCCCTCCCTTTTTGGGGGTCGGCCGATTCAGCCACTGAAAACGCGTTTCAAAAGACTGATTTGGTAGAAATAAAAAAAAGAGGGCTGATTTGGTATTTGCCCAAATGTTTAAGCACTGTAGTAGTAGTCATACCAATTTAATATAATCCGTTGGTTTTCTTTTCTAGCGCACACACATAGAACTGTTGCGATTGCTATTGTCCAGTTTTGTTTACTTAAATGGTACATTTGATTTGTGAAATATTGACAGAATTTTAAAAAATTTTAATGCGTAAGAATCTGATTCCTACATTTAGTTCGTCAAAATTATAAAAATACAACATTTTTATGAATACAATATTCTTTCAAATGAGATAACTCATATTCCCATAAAAGGATATGGGTATTTTGATTCCCCATAATTTTTTCTACAATATTAATTTCTTATTTTCGTAACTGTCCTTAACTCATATATTTCAAAATTCTAACTGATAATTGCTTTTTTCTTTATCTCTAATACTTGATATTTTAAAATCCTAACTAACAATTACTTTTTCGTTCTTCCTAACTTATTGTCATCGTTGACACCATTGATCAGCACAAGTTAGTATTTCTGCTATAGTTTACCATTTTAACTTATTATTATAGTAAGTAGATCTTCATTTTGATTTTTTCTGTTGATGCATTTTGATTTATTATGTTCTTACTAAATACATATAAACAAATTTTCTAGAGACATTTAAGTTCATCATAAACAGGCTTTCCGCAGCAAGATGACCTCTGCGATTACAATTGACAAATCTACCGAAGTTTTTAAGGGCATCGTCACTTAATAAGCTCTACGTATGTATATCAGCTTTTTTTTTTCTTTTTTTTTTTTTTTTTTTTTTTGGCGTTCAGCCCCAGTCAGAGGAGAGTCCCGAGTGTCCTAGGACCTTCGGCACCAGACTAATCCGAACCGGGGGTCCAGAGTGCGAGGTTGGAATAGCCCCCTTCCAACCGTCTGTTGCCTCTTCGGACAGGAGTTTCCTGCCTCAAACCTGGGACTTGAGGCACTCAGTCGCACATCGCCAACCAGTTGTGCCAGGTTCGGTTGGTAGCTTTTTCTTTACCAAGCCTCTTGAATTTTTCCACTGATGATAATCAATGCGTTCATTATTATCAATCTGTATAAATACACAGGCAATAATCAATATATAACAAGAATAGTTACAACTAACATGGGAAATCAACAGATTAATCAATCCCAGATATGCACAATGCGGAATAAGTTTCTGAACAACAAGGATTATTAACTTCCACTTTAGCTTCTTTTTTTTTTTTTTTTCTCGCTCCCCCTTAGTGATTCCACCATCTCATACTTTATAATCAGCTCACTACTCGTGCAAAGTCATATCACCATTTTGGTTGCGGCGGTCCCAATCAGTGGCGGATCCAGAAATTCATCTCAGGATAGTCAGAAGAACCCACTGAGCTATTAGAACGAGATGATTATTTACCATTTTTTAAAAAAATACCTAACATCCTATTCTAATAAATTAATCAAGCTAATCGTTAATAATTAATCTATGTAAACCTAAAATCTGATATCGAGAAGTTATCTGTAAATCCGGATCTGTGCACTGTGTGGGCGATCGCTTGTCACCGTGTCGGGACTTAGGACGGCGGGTCACGAGAGAAGAATCGGAATCGCGGGAGAGGGTTCTGAGTTAGGGTTGAGGCTTGCCCAATTTTAGTCTTATACAAAGGCAAAAAAAAAAAAAACAAAAAAAAAAAAACAAGAAAAAAAAAACCCACACTTGCTGCAGGATGGATTCGAACCGTCACCAACATTTGGGCTGAATTTCAACCCACCACCGCACCACGATTCATTCATTCTCATTAGTCACCAAACTATTATATATACTAACACTATAGAATATATATATATATATATATACAACCCCGAAAGCAGGGTAGTCAATTGACTACCCTGCATATATACTGGATCCGCCCCTGGTCCCAATAAAGTAGAGGTTAGTTACATATTACCGACATTGCTGGCGGGCCCACTCTTATTTGCACCTTGCAGCTGCTCCATGGGGGAGCTCGAAATGCTCCCAACGGACCCATGCGTCTGAGAACTTATCTGTGGGCTTGCTGGTGGAGCACCGGTAGTATTATTCATCTGCTGCAATGCCCCCGAACTAAACTGTTGGGGGCTCATTGACGTCATCACCGTCTGCTGCTGTGGACTAACTTGCTGCTGCTGGGACATCACGATTCCTTGTGGGGACCCCATCACTGGCGGTGAACCAACCTGAGCCTGCTGCAAGGGTGAGCTTATTTGTTGTTGCTGTTGCTGAATCTGTTGTTGCTGTTGCTGAATCTGCTGCTGCTGCTGCAATTGTTGTTGTTGTTGTTGTAATTGCTGTTGTTGCAACTGAAGTTGTGGAGTCATGTAAAAGCTCGTTGCCGGCATCTTTGGTGGACCCATGGGGGCCATCGTATTGCGTTGCAACGAGCTCACGTTAGAGCGGTTGAGAGCAGAGCCCAGCATGTTAAGCCCACTTGAGTTAGCAAGCATCTGGCCGGTATTCCCTGGCATGCCCGCGAGTGCGGTCTGGGCGTACATCCCAACTCGACCTTGAGCCGCCATCCTGAACTTAGCCATTGCAGCCGCATGAACAGCGTTCACTGCTGGGCGAATTCCAGCACCAAAGTTTGGTGCGTTCCCCAGATTCATCTGGTTAGGGCTGATTGCACCACCCATCCCTGCCATGGCACCCATGGGGGATGAAATTCCTCTTACTCCTCCCATTCCCATAACACCACCAAGGCCACTGAGTCCCATCATGTTGCCGCCCATACCTCCTACACCAAGGTTCATCATCATCTTCCGCGGGATCTGTGATTGCTGCTGCTGCTGTTGCTGCTGCTGTAGCATCTGTTGGAGCTGGAGATTTTGCTGCTTGTTCATCATGGGGTTAGTCCCCATCTGAAGGCTGGAGTTCTGCCCCATCAATTGGGAGAGTGGAGTTGTCGGTAGAAGTGAAGGTGATCTTTGTATTTGAGGCATGGGAAGCTGAGTTTGCTGGTGCATCTGAGATTGCTGTTGGTTTTGCTGTAACTGCAGTTGATGCTGCTGCTGGAGCAAAGGCTGGTCAAGTTGTTGTGTTCTAGAAGGCATACCAGCCCCTGAAATGAAATTTTGTGGCATTGCCAAGGACTGGTTAGCATTTCCAGAAGCTAGCAATCTTGCATTGTGCGGAAGGTTCTGGGCCGAGGCCATAGATGACAAATTGTTCGTGCCAGTAAGTGATGTCGAATTTGAAGGTTGGCCAGAGGTCACTTCTTGCTTCATCTCTGGTAGAGCATTATCGCATGTAATTCCAGGGATATTATGATGTGTAGAGGCACTTACAGGAATTGCCACCTTCTCTTCTATCTTTCGGTATCCATCGCGTTCGACCTTCAGAAACGAACATGAGATTATTAGATGATAATATCTCCAAGTTCAAGGAATTGTTTTAATCGAGCTCCTATTCAGAAAATTACCAATGAAGAGAACTGAGCAGCTAGCAAATCTGCATAGCTCTGGCAAAAGAAGCAATCAAAGTACGGACTAGTTAGATTCATATGTATACAAGAAAATCAATCCAGCAAAACAGGCTGAAGAAAAGGAAGTAACCGCAGTAGGTAAAATGAGTAGGGAATCTGCGGTAGTGGAGTTGTCAGAGTCATCGCTGCATCCATATTGAAGTGCTACTGTGCCATCAATAGGCTTCTCCGTCATGCTCAACTTAATCAGAGTCCTGGCAGAAGCTATTGCATGATACAGAAATATCAAGTCAGTAAGAATTAACACCTATATTAAGGAGATACTGATCCAAAAAGCACTACCAAGTACCAACCCTGATATATGCACTCAGCTCGTAAGAAGGTTAATTTCCTTTCCTTAAAGGTATTAATAGTTCCACCAACAATAGACTTTGACAATGGTCTCGTCTGGTCGATATAATCTTCTCCATTGATCACCTCAGACAAAAGACATGCTACTTTTTGAGACTCAGATGAATAAGTAACTGGTTTCTTTACAGGATGCGGTTCGACCTTTGCCTTCTTCATATTGAGTTGGAGTCTGAAGCAAGAAGAAGAAAAGCAAGGACGTCAATGGCATTGAGAGATAACACTAGAATCAAACCTATCAAAAGTATGACACGTAGACAATATCGATAATCTATACTTGCTCATCCAAATGTCACAGTTTAAAACAAAATGTTAAAAAACTTATAACTTGCTTCTCATGTAGCATCTTAGAACATTAGATGGTGCGTGCATAAAACTGGGAAGGTAGCAAATGCAGCATCAACATCATAACATGGAGCTTAGAAAGAGAATTCTGCAGGGAAGTGATTCAAATGGGACATTGAAGAGAGATCCTCCTCCAGGACATGGTTGCGTACATCCTACCCTCCTCAGAACCCGCTCGGGCGGGACTTATGCCTGGGAGTGGGATGTTATTTTTGTTGTCATATCTGTGTATTAAAGTAAGATCCTAGAGTAGATACCGGATCCTTAGGGGAACTCTATCTATACTAGCAAAGAAACCACAGATGAAATTATCTGAACTATGCATAGAGTAATACTGCAAATACTTGATTTTATCTTCTCACTTTGTGCAAAACATCAGGACAATTGTTTTATTTTTTCCTGTAATTTTATGCTCTGCCAATAGGTAGCATTTTTTTTTTTTTTTTCTTTGTTTTTTTTTTTTTTTTTTGAAAATCTCTCAAGCAGGTTTTGATCCACTACAGGTGGATTTCCAACGGATGGGCTATTTGCATTTAATTGCACGCTCATGTTGCTGACACTAACTGGCGATCCGACTCCATTTGTGGCTTGTGTTTTCGAGATGGAATTGGTTTTGCGTCTCACAGATGCCTGTTGCTGTCGTTGCATGGAATCACTAGGGCTTGAAGGCACGGAAGCCGCAAAATTTGAATTTAATGTTGCTTTTTCCTTTTGCATTGCCACTGTATTGAGCGGCACACCTGCTGAACCACTGGAAAATTCACCAGACTTCGAGGACATTGGAGATTGAACCACTGGTCCAGAAGAGACTCGTGGACTATTTACAGATTTCCTATCCTTCCTCATATCCTTTTCAACTGACGCTCGGGAATTCTGCCACTGTGCGATAAGGTGACTTCTCTGAGACGGCAGATGAGACCGTGACTGATGCTGATCCAACGAAGTCATCTCTAAAGATAATGTCTGCAAAGGACCTTTAGACTTGTTGTCAATCTTTGACTCAACCGGTTCTTCCTTAGCATTAAATCTCATCCCTTGCTGGTTGAAATAAAAGGATGCTCCTGAATCTTGAGTTGGCAAATTGTTCATCATCTGGGATGGATACCTTTGAGCACCCATAGAGGAGAATTGCATACCTTTTACCTCTAGCTGGGAATGTAGGGGCGGATTTTTCCATTGAAGGTCTGTTCCACTATGGCCAAATTGAGGCCCTGATTGCTGTTGCGGAATGCTACCAAACCCAATTGGGGTCTGCTTTGCTCTAGGAATGGTTGTCATGGACGATGTTTGAAGGTCCTGGCTCTCTCTCTTTCCAAGTTGAGTGTCAGTGTAAGAATTTATCGAGTTCTGCGGGGATGCTATATTCATGCTAGTACCCGTGAAATTCGCAGAATGTCCTGATCCATGCAAAGCACTTGTATAGTTAGCTGTTTGTTGGAACTTTGACTGAGATGGCAAATGCATGGATGGTCTTGCATTTTCTTGAGAAAAATTATTTGGACGTAATGGGGGATTTGTGTTTGACATATTTTGAATCACATTTTCATGGGCACGCTGAATTCCTGTCTCACCAGGAACATGCCCCATAGACCCGATTCTGAGATTACCATTCTCAGTCAGCCTATCAATGCATATTTTCTTTCCATGAGATTGACTATTGGATGTAACAGTCACTTCTGTCCCTTGCCGAAGCCTCCTCTTCCTTCCAATACCAAGATTGAGCTGCAAGCAAAAATTCCAAGCAATCAGTATGCTTCTTTCCAAATTCAATAGCAATCAATCTGAATTATTTAAACAAAGTAGTCCACCTTCGTAGAAACAGGGTCATGACAGAGCCTATTGAGATTTGGAGTAGGATCTAAACAAAGTTGGGGTCGAAGGGCCTTTAGTATACGGGACTCAGCTTCCTATACAAAAAATAGAAAGACAAACCAATAAGCATGTCCAATGTTTCAGAACAAACATCACAGGGAAGAAAAGTATGGTACCATCAGATCGCGGTAAGTCCAAGTTTCATCTGAAATAAGAGAAATATCCTTCACAACATTCTCCAAGGACATTTTTAGCCTCACTCTGTTTATAAAAGGTGTTTCATCTAACGACGGGCCACAACCCTCAGCTTCTGGTATGCATTTTCTGTAATCACGAACCTGCAAAAGGTGAAAGTCTATGAACAGAGCACAATATTCAGATATACTCGAAGCAACAGACAAGAGCTTTGCCACAAAGTATATATACCTTTTGCAAACTACGTACAACAAAGTTAGCGATTACACAAAAGAGCCATATATAATCAAAGAACAGCTTGAACAGCTTTGCAAACTATCAAACGTTATGTTTTTTTTGAATAAATGACAGAGTCAGGAAACCAGTCATGTTTTCTAAGTATCAAATGCCTCAACTGAATCAATAATGTTTCAACATATTCACTATTTCGCAGATTGACTTTTCTGGAACATTTAATTCTTTGGATAAGGGCCACGATATATTAAATATTAAGCCATAAATAAGGATGCTAAGGCACCATTAGAAAAATGCGGTACTGATCAACAGTGAAATATCCTGCTCTATGCAACATGTAGTATAAAGCAACTTTTCCATACCGTGCCGACCGGAGTTTCGGTAAATTCCAAACTCGAGACGCGCCGAGCGTGCCGATCCATACAAATTTTACTTTTCACAATGTTTTTATAAATAATAAAACATGTACTTTTTATCTAACAATATTAAGATTTATTAACAAATAAGTGAAATATGAGGTATAAAAGTCTCAATTACGTACCTAACGCGTATATGATACATAAATCACTGTCAACATAGAGTGTCGATGTGGCCAAAAAGAACACACAACCCGTTATTAAACAGTATCCTTTTTTTTTTTTAATTTTTAAAAGGAGAAGGCCAGCACGGCCATTTTCCGTACGTGCCGGCGATCTCCGTGCCGGATCCTAATAGATCCGACACCTAAAATTGGTATAAAGAGCTACATGTATTTGTGAAAAATTTAGTGGTAGCTAACTGTTTCTCATACATGCAAGCTGATTACGTTTTAGAAAACCGTATACAAACTAACCTCACATATTAGAGTTCCATGAAAGAACTTGTTTGGTAAATCATCAAGGATATCTCCGGGCAACCACCCTGACTCAATTGCCTAAAGAAGAACAAAGACTTATACATTAATGATTTTTTAAAATGAGGAAACATAAGAAAATAACATATCTATGACAAGAAAGAACACTTAGAATCATCATCCTTAAATGGAATGAGGATATATTGGTATATTGACAATTTGAACACTTAGATCATCATCCAAATTTGTGATACACGACTAGTATTAAAGAGTTCAAATATTCTCAATACACTTACATGAGTGATGAAATGTTCTGCAAGTACCAATCTCAATCAATGCATTAGGGAAATCTAAAGCTAATGGCATACGTGGAAAAACTTCACTTTTGCATATGTAAAGAAAAACATCTACTTTGGGAAAAATATAGCACAAATAGCAGTAAAATATTTTTATGTAACTACTGCTGCACGTATATATATGAATATATATATATAATATATATATATATAAAATGCACCTCATATTTAAAAAGACAAAACAATCAAAAAACATTTGATCAGGTGGCATTCATGTCTTATTAGCTTTTCATAATCAAATTTCAGCTGACAATGAACGTAAGGAAATCATGATACATGGACCTGAATAACACTAGATAAAGCTGCTCAAAACCAGTCACCATTCATACAGAAATACGACAGACCTAAACTTAATGATTTTACATCACAGCTATAACATAATTAATGAGAATACAGTCCTTCAAATAAGTAAAATTAAATGCCTAAAAATACTTACAGTGAAGAGAACCTCGGACACCTTGTCATACGGATGCAATGACTTTTGTGAAAGATTTTCCTGATAGTTTGCATTAGTATTACGCACATGCATTAGAATATTATTTGAAAGAAGAACTTTATGTCAATCAACCTTTACTGTTACTAAATACCAACCTCATTCAGTTTTGCGATACAGTAACCCTTCTGGAAAAGGTTCAATGTGAATGAAACTTCATTTTCTACCAAATTTAAAAAAGTAGAAATGGTATTAGCAAATCGAACAACAATACATCCAGGGAAAATAGAAGTTACAACTAAGCAGATCAAACATGTGTCATACGGGGTAATGCAAGCCCGATAATTGATGAGGTTGAAGCTGAAAGTCCATTAGCATCATTAGTTGGAGGACCAACATTGACCTTGCAAGAAGGCAATTTAAAGGTAAAACATAAAAAGATAATTGTAGCAAACAGAAGGAATTTAACTTACGTGGCAGTAGCAGCAACAATATTTTCAGGAATAAAAAATAAAAATAGATAGCAATTGATGAAGATGAAACAAAAAGTCGGATGTTTTGCGTGATGTGTAACTTGTTAACATCCAAAATTTTGTTGATCCTCCTACGATCTACTAGGGAAATGTGTTTTCCAAAGTAAGGCAAGAGGAAAGTATTTTGATGAGGAAATACAAATACAGCAACGCTGTCATTCTCCACCCGCTAAAGAAGCTATAGATGAAGACTGGCATTACAAACAATTACGTAAAACTAAGAAGCAGTTGCATAAAGCATCATCCAAGGACACCGTATGCGAAGGTCATATTCAGCAAAGTAGGCCAATATTGGCCGGTCTGCTGATGGGAAGGGGGCATACTACAAGGGACACGCCCAACGTTTAGTAAGAAATTTGACTCTATTAAGACAGAAACCAGGTAAAGACTGAAATAAACTACTTTGGTGAAGACCATTATCAGAATATTACCTTACCATAACCGTTAAACAAAAGCAACAATTGGTAACCAATCGTGTATGTGAGCGGAAGTAGCAGAGTAGCAGACAAACTAAAAAAGTGAATTATCTTAAAGGCAATAATTTTAGTTCAGAAATAGAAAGCATCACACGACGCCATGAAGACTGCAGCCTGTAGAAGGGATAGATAGGATGCATAGGAACATTTTTATAGATCTACAGCGGTTGTATAGGATTTGAAGATAAGCAAAAGAAAAAAATTTCAACAAATAAAACCACAGATCCAGCTAAAACCTTCCAAATCCTTACAAGCCAATGAACAAAAAACTAAGCTTAAAATAAAATAAATTGAAAAATAAACAATTTATGAAGATTCTAGAGGAAATCATCAAAAGGACGAAGCAAGTTGGAAATTTTAACTCCCCCATTAACAGAATAAAAAATATTACCCACAATTGAGCGTAAACAAAAGGAGAGGGAAGGAAGGGTGGGCAACCACCTGTGGTTTGGATGGAGAAGCGAGGGTGGTGGTCTCCCTCGCATCTTCGTCGTCGTCTTCGGTGAAGGCCGATTTTGGTCGGCCGCGGAAACGAGTTCCGGCCTTTGCTACCTTGAATGAGATCCCCATCCGCCCACCGCCGCTGTCGGGCGAGCTACGACTCCCAGCGCATTAATTGTCAAGAAAATCCCTAGAAGAGGCTCTGACTGTGGAGATTAAACTCCAACGAGCTCATCCGTCCAATAAAAACGACAAAAAGACAAAAACGTGAAGGCTCAAAGAGAGAGAGAGAGAGAGAGAGAGAGAGAGAGAGAGAGAGAGAGCACAAACACACTTAAGATGAAGATGAAGATGAAGATGAGCGAGAGGGGGAGACGACGGAGGACTTACTTCTCTTCTTCTGTTTTAGTTTTAATTAAATTTCACTATCCTGTCGCTACGGAAGACGGAGGCACTTAGTAGGCAATACTGTTTTGGGCTATTTAGTGGGGGCCTCTCTGAGGAGCCCAAATTCATAACAATGCATTGTCCTGGACGGTGATTGAAGAGGCTTTTGCTTTTTCTTTTTTTTCTTTTTTTTTTTTTGATCCGAAGGAATTTACCCAACATGCTGCGAGCATGAGTAGAAATTGAAGCTTAATACGGATGGAGGGGCTTCTCACCAAAATTTCTTTTTTCTTCCCTCTTCCATTTCATCTAACCCTTCATTTTCTACACGCATCCCTATTCATATATTTTACTAAGTTATATCCATATGTATTCATACATTTTACAAAATCCCATCCATATGTATTCGTTGGGCATCAAAGAATGTCTCCGCATGCACCTCAAACGAACTCACTACAACATACTTGGACTTGGGCTTGGGCTTGGGCTTGGGCACCATCTCATATGTACACTTACGACCTCCAACTAATCCACCCCAAGATCATCAATCCAAAAGTCCACGAGTGGACTCATAGATGCCAGTTCGAAATTAAGGACCATACATTTTAAATAAACGTTTATTCTTGTCACTAGTTTTATACGCGTACGATACACAATTATAAATTATATATATAATCATATCAATATCAATAATAATGTTGAAAATTTTAACTATTTTTTATATTTTTAATTTTCATAAATTTTATTTTATTAAAATATCATACTTTATTCGTAATATATTATTAGAGTAAGAAGAAATCTCAAATACCATATACAAAATTATTCAAAAATTGACGTTGTATGATATATGTATATGATTAAAATTTTTTGTACGTGATAAAGTTTTATTTTAAAAATTAGTATTGCATAATATATAATATATAATATAATTATTTATACTAATTTTTTAATTATTTTTATAAATTATTATTTTAGTTAAATATTCATTTATAATATTAAACTTTTCACATTTTTTAAATAAGTTACATGACTTTATATAAAGTTTTTTTTAATTAATAAAAATGTCAAATTGCTTGTTTAGAATAAAAATAAATACCATATAAAAATATCAAAAATTATTCAAAATACCACATGTCATAATAATTTTGATCATCCAATTTTATATATATGTGTATAGATTAGCTTATAAATAGGATCATTAAGCGCCACAGTCTAAATCGCCGCTTTTTGCTGTATAACTAATTATATCCGTGATTTATTTTTATAACAGATATATCTTTGTGTCCGTTTCTTCTAGCTAGCACTTCTCAATATCGTTTTCTTCTAATTATTATCAACAATAACTTTTTTTTTGCTTTTGTGGGAGAAACAGAACGGGGAGAGAGACTCGGTTCATACAGCCCAACACAGAAAAGTTGGAAACAAAATCTTCCGTTTGACTCCATGATTCCATCTGGCGCCGAGGTTTTTTTCTTGGTAGTTTAGAAGAGGATTCTAGTAGGCTGAACACGTGGCACTGCCAAATAGCAAAGTAAGATAATCTTGCTCTTTTATTTATATATATATATATTTATATTTTTTATATTTATTAGGTCGAGTAGCTACCTGTCACCGTATCTGCGAACCTTCCCCTCCTCCTCTGCTTCGCTGTTTGAAGCCACACCGTCTGACTCTGTTTTTCTTCTTTTTTTTTTTTTTTTTTTTTTCGGTTTTAAAGTAGAGTGAAAGAGAGCATGGAATCAATTTTAACTCATCTTTGAATATGAACGGTCGGTCGACCTACTGACCCCTAAGAACTGGTTGGGCAACCGTATATTAAAAGATGGATGAGTTAAGAGTAGAAGTCCAAATTGTCAGGGGGAGCTAAGGCTAAATATTCCTGTTAGTAAAGAAGAGAAAAAAAAAAAAATCTCGATTTCAGGTAATTTGCTTATGTTATTATATAATTCTTACGTAACATGCAAATACAATAGTTTATTGTGGGAGATGACTTCCTGTCCATCACTTCAAAGTTCAAAGTCTTTGATATAATGGTGAAAGCTCCATACACTGAAGGCTTTTATTTTTCATCATAAGTTTCTTCTTGTGCACCCGCGTTATTGGGCTGAAGGTTTCCAGATAAACTCTAAATTCTAGTTTGTGTTTGTGCTTAGCAATAATTATATCTGTGAAATTGGTTCTTCCACGGAAGCTCCGATATCCTGTCGATCTATTACTTGTATTTATTTCTTCTTTATTGGGAACTTCTAGTTACTAATAGTTAGTTTTGAGGTAGCTGGTGAAGCTATGCCAGAGCGTGCATTATCTCGCATCCACAGCTTCCGGGAATGCCTGAGTGATAATCTTGCAGCACATCCAGATGAATTGCTTAGTGTTTTCTCCAGGTATTACAAGGCCATTGAACATATTTCTGAATTTATTCGCAAGAAATTTGCTCATATCTTCCTCTTGTTTGTTTTAGATGTATAACGTATGGACTTTTTGTTATTGTGGTATTTTCTGGTACCTTTGAAAAGAAAAGTAACTCCCATCTTTGGAATACATGTTACCGTTGGCCACGTGTTATCTTTTGGATATTACGTGCTCTCTTTCTTTCAAACTTGAAAAGTATTCAGTGTCATCAAAATTCTTAATGCAACTCTACATGGTAGGGCTTGTATTGTATGGCATGAAGCTGTAAATGAAACTATGATCCTAGGAGTCAGAACGCCCCCTTTTCTACATTTGAAACTGATATCAATTGAAAATAAAAGATTCTCAAAGCCTTCGCTTTTCCAATCAACCCTATTGCTGTTACTTGAACTGAGATGTTTACTTTTTGCAATTTAACAGATTAGTTTTCAAGATTTCTCAAAAAATAAAAAGACTGATCAGTTTTAAAGGATATATTGAGCAGTACCTGAGTAATTGCCTACCCCTTACCCTTTTTTTTTCTTCCTAAAGGTTTGTCAATCAGGGGAAGGGCTTGCTGCAAGCTCATCAGTTGCTAGCTGAATACGAAGCTATAATATTAGAAACTAAAAGGCTAAGTTTGAAGGATGGGGTCTTTGAAGATGTTCTGAAGGCTGCACAGGTCTGTAGTAGTAGTAGTAGTACAAGTCATTCTTCAAATTGTACTTGCTAAGATGAGAGAAAAATAAACTCTATTAATAAACTTTGAGGCGCTTATATGATGCAGGAAGCAATTGTGATCCCTCCATTAGTTGCACTCGCAATTCGCCCAAGGCCTGGAGTCTGGGAATATGTACGAGTTAATGTAAATGAACTGGTTGTTGAGCAGTTGACCGTGCCGGAGTACTTGCAATTCAAGGAAGAACTTGTGGATGGAAGGTCATTCTAGTGAATTTACATGATGATATATCTTATCATATCCTATAGGGAGTGTGAAAAAAAAAATTATTCGCTTTTTCCTCTTTTTTACTTCAGTAGAAACGGAAATTTTGTGCTGGAGTTGGACTTTGAGCCCTTCAATGCTTCTTTCCCTCGGCTGAATATGTCAAAATCTATTGGCAACGGAGTGCAGTTCCTGAACCGGCACCTGTCTTCCAAATTGTTCAACAACAAAGAAAGCATGCATCCACTGCTTAATTTTCTCCAGGCTCATCATTACAAGGGGATGGTAATGAATTTCACTCTGCCTCTGCAACTCTAGAATGTATATTAGTTTAAGTTGTTTTGGTAAGTCTAGAACTTGTTTAGTAATGCTTTTCGGTAGGCACCCTTCATGATTAGTCAAGAATGCTGTTTATACAATGTTAAAATCGATGGGGTTGTTGCCAACAGATAATCCACTGTAGTTAATATATATAGCATGTTATCTCCAAAAACATGAAGTTAATCGTAGCATCTTCTTTTAGAAAAGAATAAGGATAGTCAAAAACGAAAATGTTTGTGTTTTTCATATATATAAATGGGTTATAATCAAGAAAAACTTGGAAATAGTTGCAGAAGATAAAACTTAAGAGTCTGTAGATACCTGAGCTAGCCCTGTCTCTAACTTGAGAATTTCTAAATTGACATGCAGAAGATGATGCTGAATGATAGGATCCAGGACCTCAGTGCTCTGCAAGCATCACTTAGGAAGTCTGAGGAGCTCTTGCTGGCGACACCTCCAGATAGCCCGTATTCCGAATTTGCGCAGAGGTTTCAAATGTTACCTCCAAAAAATATTGTAACAATTAGGACTTCTTAAGTAACTAAACTTCTTATTACTGTTCAACTGCTATTCAGATTGCAAGAGCTTGGGCTTGAGAAGGGTTGGGGTGACACATCCCAGCGTGTTCGTGAGAGTATTCACCTACTTCTGGACATTCTTGAAGCGCCTGAGCCAGCTACATTAGAGAAATTTCTCGGGATGATTCCAATGGTGTTCAATGTTGTTATCCTTTCTCCTCATGGCTACTTTGCACAAGCAAATGTTTTAGGTTATCCTGACACTGGCGGCCAGGTAAGAAACTCTTAACCCGCTGATTGTATCAGATTTGTCAAGTCACTTTGCTTTGCTTATAGATAATTCTACTTTCAGGTTGTCTATATTTTGGATCAAGTTCGTGCCTTGGAAAATGAAATGGTCCTCAGAATAAAGCAACAAGGCCTTGACATTAGACCTCGAATTTTAATTGTAAGTTTGTAAAGCAAACGATTTAGTAAGTTTAAATTTAATAAATGGTCATAGTTTTGTTATCTAAAATGCAGGTGACTAGATTGCTTCCTGATGCGGTTGGAACCACTTGCGGCCAGCGTCTGGAGAAAGTCAATGGAACCGAGCATACGAGCATCCTTAGAGTTCCCTTTAGAAATGAAACTGGAATACTGCGCAAGTGGATTTCCCGTTTTGAAGTATGGCCTTACTTGCAGACTTTTGCAGAGGTGCCTTTCTGTTACAAACACACAATAACATTCTATCTCAATTTAAAAATCCTTTTTTTTTTCAAAAAAAAAAAAAGAGAAAAAAAAGAACGTATGACAATTGCTACTTATTGGTATTAATAGGATGTAGAGCATGAGCTAAAGGGAGAACTGGAGGCAATACCAGATTTGATAATTGGGAATTACAGTGACGGCAACCTAGTTGCATCTCTACTTGCTCATAAGCTAGGAGTAACACAGGTTAGCTGTATGGAGAGAATACCTACTTTAGAGTGATGTACATCGATTGTCTTTTCCCTTCAAAATTTTACTGATATTAATGACGGCGTTCCTTTGGCAGTGCACAATTGCTCATGCTTTGGAGAAAACAAAATATCCAGATTCAGACATCTACTGGAAAAATTTTGAAAACCAGTATCATTTCTCTTGCCAGTTCACCGCCGATCTTATTGCCATGAACCATGCCGATTTTATCATTACTAGCACATTTCAGGAAATTGCTGGAAGGTACTTGCATGTGTCAAACTTTCTAGAATGTCAATGCACCTACCTTACCTGCAGATTTTTCTTAAATATAGTCGTCGTTTGTTATACAGCAAGGATAACGTTGGGCAGTATGAGTCTCACACTGCTTTCACACTTCCTGGACTTTACCGCGTGGTACATGGGATCGATGTCTTCGATCCAAAGTTCAACATTGTCTCCCCCGGTGCTGACATGGCTATTTACTTTCCATACTCTGAAGAAAAAAAAAGACTCACTGCGCTGCATCCCGAGATAGAGGAGCTAATCTTCAATCCTGTGGAGAATGATTTACACAAGTGAGCAGCAGCTGATTTACTGCTCTCTTTGCCCTAGTTAATTAACATGGTCTTATCAGTTAGAGCGTGACTGTTATATTATGGTTTTGTAGGGGGGTACTGAAGGATAAAAACAAACCCATCATATTCTCCATGGCAAGATTGGATAGAGTGAAGAACATAACTGGGCTTGTTGAATTATACGGTAGAAATGCTCGCCTGCGGGAGCTGGTTAACCTTGTGGTGGTGGCTGGGGACCATGGGAAGGAATCTAAGGATTATGAGGAGCAACAAGGGATGAAGAAAATGTACGGGCTCATTGAGGAGTATAATTTGGACGGCCACATCAGATGGATCTCAGCCCAGATGAACCAGGTCAGGAATGGTGAGCTCTATCGTTATATTGCAGACACCAAAGGAGCCTTCGTTCAGGTGAATCGATATACATACTTTTTATTGATAAAATTTTTTTAGAACTAAAATGCTGTATTTGTTTTTTCTTGTTTTCTTTTTGTGAAGCCTGCCTTTTATGAAGCATTTGGACTCACCGTAGTGGAGGCCATGACTTGCGGTTTGCCCACATTTGCCACGCTCCATGGAGGTCCAGGAGAGATAATAGTTCATGGCGTCTCTGGCTTCCACATTGATCCATACTGTGTGGATAAAGCCGCAGAAACACTCGTTAGCTTCTTTGAAAGGTGCAAGGAAGATCCGGCCCATTGGGATGAGATATCGCAGGGAGGTTTGCAGCGTATCAATGAGAAGTAAGTGTACTTGTGCAAAGCATTTTGCATGACAACCCACAATGATATTCTCATGTCAGTCTGTGATTCTATGTTAAGGTACACTTGGAAGCTCTACTCAGAAAGATTGATGACACTATCTGGTGTCTATGGATTCTGGAAGTATGTCTCTGACCTCGAAAGGCGTGAGACTAAGCGATACCTTGAAATGTTATATGCCCTCCTATACCGCAACTTGGTATGTCTCTCTAAAATTGCATTGCGTCTTCTAAATATGTACCTTCCAAAATAGCTTTATTTGTTAGGTGTTTTTTTTTAAAGCAGCTTGGGAAAATGCTAATGATCTGCCATTCTGGCAAAACAACAGGCACAATCTGTTCCTTTGGCATTCGATGGAATTGCAGCTGATCGAGAGAAAGCAGATGCATCAACTGAATTGCCCGTTGAAGGGGCGAACATCGATAGAAATTCTCATTTGGCTGTGCAAGGAGTAAATGTTGCTAATGGAACAGGGAAATGAAGCTGCCGGAGATTCTCCAAACTTGATGATCTATTTCGGATAAAATAAAATTTAAAGATCATTCCTAGTAATGTTCTCATATAGTCCCGTACTTTTCCTTTTTGGAGAATAATATAGTTCTGTGCTTGGTTACATAAGCCAGCTAATTTGCCTATTAGATCAGCTTAGCTGGCTTATCTTTTTAAGTGGCAAATAAATAAATTTTTTAACAAAATAAATACTTTTTTTTGTTGTTAACTGATTCGAATTGGGGTTCTTCTCCGCAGAAAAAAAAATAATAAAAATTGAAACTTGTTAATACTGTTGGCGCGAAGTTTTGCGAGTAACATCAGCCAGTTTGCTGCCAACCACCGCAAATTCATCACCAGCTTTAACCATTCCAAAGAACAAATAGCACACAAATAGAAATCTATCACAACTAAAGCAATTAAGAGGTTATTCAATTAATTATCTTCAACTCCTCGGGAGGTTGATAGCAAGCTAAGTTGATGAGATGGGAGGGCGACACTGCAGCACTACATGATACATCGAAGGCTATAATAGTGGAGATGTTTTTTATCTATTAACTGATGAAGACAATGGTGGTGCCCGTGCTACAATTCAAAATATGTTTAAAAATCTCATAAAATATTTTATTTCAAAAAATTTTAAAAAATATGAGTTAACATATTTATACTATTTGTTATCTATTTATATAATATATTATGTAATTTTAAAAAAAAAATATTTAAATTATAATATATATATATATATATATATATATATATATGAATTATGGCTGACGAGTTGTAAAACTTCTCTCAATAAATGATTACTATATATATATATATATGAATTATGGCTGACGAGTTGTAAAACTTCTCTCAATAAATGATTACTTATTAGGAGGTTGTTCTTACAAAACTTGCGAGAAACCTTAACATTCCAATCTTTATTATTATTATTTTCTTTGTTATTTCAAACTTTCTACTTGCTTGGTGTTATCGCTGGAAAATGGCTGCCGGCGGCGGCGGAGGGCTGCTCGGACGAGCGGCGCAGATTCCCTGGCGCGAGATCGCCCGCGACGCCTTCGACCGTGTTCTCCTCGTCGCGAAGACCGCAGCTGGTGTCCACCTCGTCAATGCTCATATCTGCGGCATCGCCTTCGTAATCTCAATCCCTTGCCTTTACTCTGCTCTTTTTTTTTTTGGGGATTTCATAGTTAATTACAACGGTGGTGTGATGATGATTGTTTGATTGCATAGGTGTGGGGGCCGAGCATGGTGCCGACGCTGAACGTGAGCGGCGACGTCGTCGCGGTGGAGCGTATGACACCATCGCTGCGCCACGTGTCGCTCGGAGACGTTGTGCTGTTCCGGTCGCCGTCCGACCCGAAACGTATAGTGACGAAGCGTGTACTTGGCCTCCAGGGTGATGCCGTCACATACAAGGCCGCCGCGGCCAACCCAGTCACCACAACCGTCGTGGTCAGTCTTAAAAAATGATACTTTTCATTTATAATGGAGTTGTGATCTCTAACTTTGAGTTGTTCACTATCAGGTACCAAAGGGACATGTTTGGGTGCAGGGTGATAATGTTTATGACTCAAAGGATTCTCGGCAATTCGGGCCTATTCCTGTCGGGCTTATACAAGGAAGAGCCTTCTTGAGGGTGAGCTGAGTTGGTTTTACAAACTCTTATTTATTTATTTATTTATTTATTTTGCTCATTAACATGATGAAATGCCAATTTAGCAATGTGATGCGTTGCTAGCTAAACATGAGTGTTGGACTCTTTAAACTAATGACCATAAGTGTTCTCTTATGGTCATTTGATCACTTGAAATGGCCACCGTGCTTGCTTATGTATCCTTCTTGAAGCTTTTCTGCTTAAGATCGCCGTAAACTATCATGAATCATGTTATTTTGAAACTTACAAAGATATATGGAGCACCTTACAGATAGGGCATAGACTCCAATGAATCCCTGCAACTAGGTAGATTTCAACTTTCAAAGACATAGTACACCTAACTTAAACGAGCACATACATTCTTGCAATAAGATGAGATAGGGAATGGTGGTGAAAGATTTCTGTTGCTATGGTACATTGGTTTTAAATTTCACCTAAGGCTTCAATTAGGTAGGGATTAAACTTCGAAGAAAGTTGAAATGATACCACTTATTTCGGTTATTGCCAAACGCTTTATTCTTTCATAAACTCCTTTTTCCCCCTTGATCCAAATGGTGAATATCCTTCTTTGTGTGAAAGGGTAGGCCTAAATGTGGAATAACCTTATAGAATCTTTTTGATCCTTAAGTCAAAATAACTGATTAAATAATTTTACACTTTTTAGTTCAACATTAATGTACATCTTGTTTCTTTCTTGATTGCTCAAGTTGGCATCTTACATGTCCTGGCCTTTTAAGTCAGACAAATTTCAGTAGTTCAGCATCTTCACACATATTTTGATATGAAACATTCGTGTGTGCTTTTCTCTTCGAGCTAAAAGTTTTTCTGTTCAACGTTCCAAACAAAGGTGATTGTAGTCAATGTTGTATTGCTCTTCTTGTATTTTCCTGATGTGCTGCAAAATGGGATATGCTGTTAATGTAAGCGTCTGTATAAACCAACATTTACTCCCAACAAACAATACATTCTAAGAGAGCATTTTAACTTTATTTAGCAACTACTATTATATAGTTCCATGCAACTACTATGAAGTATTATTTAGCAAAGTTTACACTCTGAGGCAGCACTGAGACATTAAACAAAATTTCTCTATGCTGATGATAATATTTGCATTTACTCTTGTGCATATAGTTCTAAACTTTTGAGTCTCCTTGATTAATGTGTTGATATATCCTGCTAATTGTGGACTCACTCAACTTGTTTAGATATGGCCACCTGAAGCTATTGGATTCATTGGTCAAAAACTGCCGTTAGATTAAGGTAACTCTATTATTATTTGCATTTCTCGACAACAGAGTTCTGTTTTCTCTCATGTAGGAAGTTTGTTTTTGCATGAAAAGGTTCAGGACAATCTACAATATCCTTTTATTCTAAATTTAGTACTTTAGCCCTTCATAAGATGATTTCTCATGTAATAGGCTACTTAGGTACGCATAGAGTTGTGTTTCTATTAATGTTAAATTCTGGCTGCTTCTGCCACTACTCAGCCGAGGTACTAATTGCTGCAATCTAATTTCTCATATTAAGATGAGAAGGAAGACATGACTTTTTTTATTCTTTTGAGATAAACGTTGGGGAACCCAATCCTGTACGAATCCCACTTAGTGGACCTGTAGAGGTGGTAACTCATGGGCGTCGTCCCACGTTCTTCCAACCGAGATGTAAGAAAACATAACTTCGATATGTTATTCATGATACAAAGAAGTGGTGAAAACAAAAATCAGACAATGGGGGTGATGTTGAGAGCATACCTAGTAGCATGTGATTTTTCTGCCATAGATATAAGATGCTCATCTTTTTATGATCGTTTATATGTGTATGCATGAATGTGAGAATACCGGTATTTCTCCACCAAGCCCACCCCATTCCAAACAAAAAGTGGTTTAGGGTTAGGTCAATGCGAATGGATTGCATGCAGAAAGTCCTAGTAAAAGCAAATATATTTGTATAAAGGTTTTTGAGGGCTTATTAAGCCCGAGGCTTTTCCATCTCAATATTGGCTCATCCAGTAGGTAAGCTAGCCCGAGTTGAACACCTTGTGAGCAACAAGTAAGCAACTTTAGCAACAACTGAGCAACATTATTCATTTATAACATGTCTTCTATGTTACCTATGATTATGAGATGCTGCTTCTTGACATCTTATCCTGATGAGATGGACTTATCTGCATCTATCTGATGCAATTAATTCGGACTCGCTTTCAATGTAGGTAAATTTCTGCATGTTGTAACACACAGCTGGAGTTGGTGTTGCAGGCAAACATTCTTCTGATCCATTTAAAACTCTGATTGTAATTTTCTATTATTTGTTATTTGTATGGTCAACAGCTCAAGATTATAATCGCTTATTTATTTCCTATTTTTCTTAGTTACTGGAGCCAGAAATTGAAATTATTATTTTGATTTGATCTGTGTTTTGGTAAATCCCCAGAGTTTTGTATCATGAAAGGAACATATCAATAACAATAGTTCCTTTTTTTCCCCTTATGAGAAGATATCGGTCTTTCTATACTATGTTTGAATACTTTCAATATATATATATATATATATATATATATATATATATATTGAAATTCATGTAATTTGGTGTTATTATTATTATTAATTTTTAAATAAGTCGATGTTCCACACTTCTATAGCACGAACAATTATTTTAATTGATAAAAATCTTTAATAGGATATACCTCACATATACATTACTTCAGTGTGGCATAATCTATTAATTTTTTTTTTTCTTTGAGATAAAATAATCTATTAATAATTGAGACTTGTCCAATTAAAAAATCTGGACGAGGAGTAAAACTACAAATCCCCTCCTGTTGCAAAAAGTATATGTACCAGAAATTTAACTAACAAACAAGATTTTAAGCGGACCAACTGTTGCAAAAAGTATATGTACGCTACAGAATTTGGAACGAACCCAACCCCATTCTAATATTCTACAAAATTTGTTTTTAATTTTTAAGAGTGAGACACCGTGACATTCATTATCATGAATGAATGGGTCAGATGATGAAATTGTTACAGTAAGCAGGAGTGTGTTACCACTTGAGTAATCCTGGAGAGGAATCCCCAGAGTATTTTAGCTTCACTCTTATCTGCAATTATGTTCATTCAGCAAAGCCACCAATAGTTATGATGGACTTGAAAGATTTGTAGCAGGAGCTGCTTAGATGGGTCGTGATCTGCACCATCTGCCTGCCGTACTCTCGGTTGGTCTACCACTACGATGGGAGAGGACATGTATGTGCTAAAGAAATTAGGAGATATTTGGTACTGTTTAAGTGTAGCTTGAATTAGAAGTTGGTTCATTTTGTGAAAGCCACAACTTCTTATTTTTTACGGTCTTGCAAATTTGGTTGTGCAGGTTTGACACTCTTTTGTTCTGTGATATGTATTATAGCAAAGGAATGATGCCAAATAATGAAGAGGACCAACAATCTCGATCCATACTTAAACCTACATGATACCCAATGACTTTTTAAAAATAAAAAGTAAAAAATTTTCCCTAATCTCTGTAAGTTTGATTTGAGCAGGGGTACGACTTCACAACGTACGGCTCGTGTGGAAACAACCATGAGAGAGACGGTTTTTCTACACTTACAAATATTGCTGCTGCAGAACAACTGCAAACCAATCTTTCTCATTGGTTCATCAGAGTTTCAATTTTTCAGTGGAGTGACTCAATTGAGGGCCAAGCGTATGGCTGAGAAGACCGAGATTATTGAAGGCAAGTGTATATTCTTTGGTCGGATTTGAGATAAACTGATGATGGGAGAACACGTAAAATAGGCTGCTCTTCTGTCATAACAGTACTCATTTCAATTGAAAAAGTTTGCGATCAATGAGCTAGATGCATAATGATGTTAATAAATCAACTGCACAAACATAACTGAACTTCTCATCTCTTACACACAAGATAGGTTTATAAACCAGAAGCTGAATCAAAGTTCATGCAACACTTCCACTGAAATCATTGAGTGGTTGTAGTAAACTATGAGACCAAACTTCTAGTGATCTGCAAGTTGCACCTCCTGCATTGCACATGGCATATCTGATCCAAGGCGAAGAGTTTCAGAAAGCATCAGGGATCACACTTGATAATTCTCCTCCTGCAACAGTCCAGATTCTTCTTAAGGAATAGACAAACAGTGCCTTGCTTTGCGACAATCCAACTAGCATGAGCATCTTCAATGAATTTTCAGTTACTGACCGACGACACTCCAGACTCAGAACATCATAGCCTTGACCTCAGATCAGAAACCGACTTAAACCCAGCACGATACAATTACAAGAAACCGACTTAAACCCAGCACGATACAATTACAACAAGGACGAAAGATATCAAGATAGTTTCCTATCATTATCTTACGCACCTCCATGCAGCATATTCATTTCATTAAAATAGTGTTCCATTCAAATCACCCTGTTGCCTTCCTTGCCGTCGTGACGTTAAGCAGCATTGCTAAGGCAATCATCACGAATGCCTGGAAAATTTAGATAAGTATCTGATGACTATAATGATATGAAATGATAGTCCACTCATCAACCAAAAAGCAATAATAGATATTATTCATCAGCAGGTTCATAGTATAACTCATAGTACTCAAAACAAAACCAATTATAGATGATTAACAGAGCATTTATTTCTATACTAAGATGGTTCAACTATATCCACCAGCAGCTCAGCTTTCTGCTTCCTCCATACGCTGGTCCACAATTGATCCCTGCAAAAGCAAGAACAAATGTAGCAACTTCTTTGAAGAACATAAACAAATAAAACATCTGGTATATTTGTTCGAGAACCAATGCACCTACAATTGCATATAACACAAGAAGCTGGATTGCAGCTTCTCTAGAAAACATTGCCAAACATGGGCAGATCATCAAAGCTCCAAAGCTCCAGCAGACTTGCATCCCCCTGGGTAGCATCACTGTCAAACAAGCTATCAATTGATCCTTCAGAGCTCCCCTCGAGGTAGGGTAACTCGAAGGACTTCATATCAGATTCAAAAGCAGATAACTCTTCATAGGCCTTCTTTGACGTATTTTCTTCAACACGCACAACCTGTCCAGAATTGTTCTTCAGCTTCTTATGTGGTACTATATCATCTTCAAGATTGTGGGATTCATTGCCTTTGCCACCTGTTGGGAAGAGAAGATCGCTGATTTCTGCATTCTTGGCCTCATTTTCCCAACCAAAATCCAATTCATCAGAAGGTACAAAGCGATTAGTTTCAGTAAAAGGGCTCAGCACCTCAGGCTTGACAGACTGTTCCTCTTCAGGTAATCCAAAATTAGGATAGAACTGTAAATTGGCATTGATTGGGTACCCGATGGAATGTTCAAAATTATAACTCCCAAATGGTGTTGGACTGGGTGGTTTGGGTGGATGTGGCTTTGTTATTACTACTTTCTTGGCAACTGGGGAAGACCCATCAGGGAAGTTAACCTTGGCTTTTTTGCCCCTAATCCTACGGGCTTCAACATCATAGGCTCTTGCAGCCTCCTCAGCAGTGTTGAAAGTTCCAAGCCAAACACGAACTCCTTTCTGAGGATCACGTATCTCAGCTGCCCACTTCCCCCAAGGACGTTGGCGGATTCCTCTATATTGGTTCTTCCTCTTCCCTTGGGCTGCTTTATCTACAGGAGTAGATGACTTTTTGGGCTTCTGAGGAGCTGATGCAACTGCCATTCAAACTATCAAAAATAAAGGTGGCCAACAAATTGCATCACACAACTCCAATCAGCATTACTTTGAAACTTCAAGTAAAGTGTGAAAAACATAATTATGATCTATACCATCATTTACTAACATGAGATAGGTCAATTAGGCCAGCCTAAATGAATCGAGATGTGATGGGTAATGTATCACTTCTTCCATATAGTTTTTTTTTTCTTCTTCCACAAGATGGAACAAAAATCTTAAAGCCAAGTTTGAAGATCACAATTATCAGTTTACGATAGCTATAAGCTACAAAATCAAGAGTAATCGATTACTCACTTAGATAAAAATACGCTGAACTAGGTCACCAACAACATAACAGGAAATCAAGCCTCAGTTTTTTGTTTATGTTCCCCTAACAGAAGTAAGAAACATCTAAGAAAAGCAAGCAAGCATGTATTAAGCAACTAAGGTTGTGAAGCATTAAACAGATGGAGGGGATCGAAACTTGTAATCCTTAACATCATCTTATGAATAATCAGGGACCAGATCCCAAGCATAAAGACCTAAGTTATGAGAAAGCATCAAATCTCACGAAAAACTCATAAACAATTGCAAGCAGCAGTATGAGAAAGCATCAAATCTCACCAAAGAAAATGAAGAAGGAAAATATCCGACCTGTGGGTGGAAGGAGATTAGAGCGAGAGAATTGGAACTCAAAATGGAAATCGTCGTCGTCTTCGTCGGTGAAGTGCTCGAAATCGGCCTCGAAGTCATCGTCGTCGTCGTCGTAATCTTGGTCGTGGATGATCGGTTTGGTGGCGGGCTTCGCCTTCTTCTTATTGTTCAAGTTGTTCGTTTGTTTTATGGGATCAGAAGAGGGGCCCCACAGATGCAGATGAGCCGCCGTCAACCGCCTCGGCGCCGGCACGTAATCCGATATGATCGCTCCGCCGCACATTTCTCGAAATCGCTCTTTCTCTGTCTGTAGATTCTCTCTCTCTTCTTCAATCAATCAGAGTATTGTATGAGATGTGACTCCAGATACAGACGGTGCTGCTCTTTATTTTGGGGAGTCGTTGAAAGAGAGAGACTTCGCTGGCAATGAAGGTAAAAGATTAGAAATTTGTTCGACAATACCTAAACCTTAACTTTTATCAGAAAAAAGAAATATCATTTATCAAGAATCTTAATAATTCTGATAAATATCTTTTTAATAAAAAATTATATCTAGTGCTATCTTAATATGTATCATTATGTATATATATCAGGATAATAACAATTAAAATTTTGACATTATCATCGCGAAATATGGTTTTTACTTGTCAAAGTGACATAAGGTGCTCATCTTAGCATTATAGTCGTGGATTGTTACCGTTTCTGCGGAAAAAGTCCTACAAAAATAGTATCCCTAGGGATTTGATGGGAATATTATTGACTATTATCGTAGTCGTTATTATCAACGTGCCAGAGACGCCGATCTTTGAATTCCGGCAAATTTCATTTCCTTCAAACGGTATCCTTGGCGGTGATCACTTGTGCCGGTACTGTCGGCAATAGTCCAACTCAAACGATTATCGCTGCCGTCGTTAAAGAACTATGCGTCGGTATCCTCCAGTATGTTGTTACTCATTTACATTTATCGCTTAAGTTGTGCTTAATTCTCTAGTCTCTTTATTTGATATTATTGTAAACTTTTTGTTAATCGGTAATAAAATTATTTGTGCTTTGCTATTTTAAACAAAAATAAAATAAAATCTGTTCTCTTGACAGAGGAGAGTAGATAATTCCTCAAAAAAATGATGGTTGTCATGTGTGTGTTTATTAGTTAGTATTTAATATTCATAGGAGAGGGAAACAGAGAGGAGTGTCTGTTTTAGTGTTAGGTGAGGGTAGACTAATCCAAACAAGTTGCGTAAACAGCTTGTTTTTTTGCTAATCAATTCTTTTTCTAGATCGGAATCCTTAAAAGAGGTCTATGAGCTCATATGGCTATTTGTTCTGCCTTCGGGAACGCGGACACAGGTGGTGCATGGCCAGACTGGTATGGTAAAAAAAGCCGGCCGCCTGAGATGGGTCGGACGTTTTGAGCGCTCGCTTCACAAGTGAACCGCTGCCACCTCCTCTCAAGTTACAGACCCGTATAGTATGCGGAGGTGCAGAGGTTGCGGCATCCGACCACACATGCAGAAATGTAAGAGTCAAACTACTAATGTTATGTCACCGACCATGCAGCAAGTCATGCAGAAAGATTTGCCTTTTCTATTTATTATTATCTACAAATTGTTCCTAACAAGAACAACATTCCTACCCAATCTGTTAAAAAAATTTTAAAATAATATATAAAGTGCTCAATCATCTGTGACAAAAATGTTCCGGACTAAATAAATTAATTCTTCTCCTTAATCTTCCAGGCCCTAAAGCTGCTGTATTACATGATTAATCGTTTCAAGCTCCTGGATCACTACATTCGGTCCTTTGATCTCAACAAGTGCTTGATCCTTATGCGTATTGCACTTCCATTTTTCAGCTAGCATCATCATCATCTGCATTCTATCTTCAGAAGCAGTATGAAAATTTTCTATTATACGACATCCAATATAATTAGCGTTGATATATTTTATTATTCTTATATTTATTTTAAATAAAATTAAAATTAGAAGTTACACGTTTTCAGTCGAAACAGGCCGCCTTGTCCTACATTTAGCCCGTCCGTTCCGGATGAATCGGTTTGTTCTTATTCGGGTCCACAGTCCGTAGCCAAAAAAAAAAAAAAAAAAATTGTTTTTCGGCCTGTTCGACAGCCCTGAGAGCTGCTGTTCGGAGGATATATGAGAAAGACATGGCAGCCGTATAAGCAAGCATTGATCGATAGAGATAATGATACAACGCAAGCCCCCATATAAAAGCGGGGCTCCTCCTCCTCCTCCTCGCCAAAAAGGAAATGGAAAGTAAACAGCCAAAAGTAAAACATCAGACGTGGTGAGAGACGGTTGATGCATGAGAGAACCCATTAACTGTTTTCTGAGATTTCCTTTTTATGCTACAATGTGGGCAAATGTATTCTAGTCCAGCTGTCTTCGCGTAATCCTGTCAAGATCATACCAAATTGCTGATTTATCAGATCCACGATAACTTAAAACCAAGCATATATTCACTGCCTACATGGAGAGAAATGACAAATTGCATGCTAAACTGCTTCCACACATATAAACTCAAAAACGAAACAAATGGAAAATGAACATAATTCAGGAAAATTTATAATTTTGCAGGAGATTTAGAACTATACTATAATAATAAGTATAAAGTACAAACCTTAAACGATGCAAGACCTTGCCGTCTATCACAACCAAAATGTGCCCACTCACCGCACAGCCCACAGTTGACCCAATCCCCCGGTGTGCTACTGCAAAGTATAGAACAAGTTCAAAAAATAATACAAACTTGAATTTGAGATGGTGTGTACGCTGAAAGCTACTAGCTTCAAGAATTGCTGACCTATGACACAATAAGCAGCACTCTCCATCAACGTCATCATGAGCCAACTCATATTCCAATAGATATGTTTCATAATGCCTTTTTAACGTATTCCCAACACCCTGAATCCAATGTATTTCGATTAGGTTATGATCTTATGCTTCGCATCTGACGAGAGAAGAAAAGATTTTGACCATCTATGCAAACATAAAGCATCTTTGTCTAAATGGCAGCTGACAAAAATTAGAATAACATTATGATAAATATTAGAGATATAAACATTTATGAAACAGACGCATACTGTCATCCTGTTCTACACAGAATACTCATGTGAAACTAGCAGGCCCATGTGTGAAGAAGTTGGATAGCTGATAAAACAAGAGAAAAGACACCTTAAACCCCCCCCCCCCCCCCCCCAAAAAAAAAAAAAAAAAAGAAAATAGAAAAAAGAAAAAAGAGGGGATGATGGGGGGAAGGGGGAAGATGTGCATACTGTCATCCTGTTGCATGCAGTGTGATTACGCATCTTTGAGAAAACCTGCCCTTTCCAGTTAATTCCATTTCCAACATAAAATCCTCCTCTTGATACTACCTGAAAATGCACCCAAAGAAAAAGTATAAAATATACACCTACAACATTCACAATCAAAGAGCAATATGCAAAGAAAGTAGTCAGACCTCGCTATACAAATTGTACAAGTCAAGGCGCTTTCCGTTGAGTATTGCATCAGGAAATTCAGAAAGTCCCCCTTGAGGGACGAGCCTACTATGTCCTCTATGGATTAGAAACTCAATAACATCTGTCAGAAATTCTTCCTAGAGAATAACAAAAAAGATGTGTAATTATCTAACCCTCGACTGAGCACGAGTGTCAAACTTACAACCACAAAATCATGAGAACTTACTTCAGAGCAAACTCTAATTGGAGTCCGACTACATCCATGCTTCTTCATAGGCAAAGGATTAAGAGGGACCGTTTGGTGAGAGCGCAGAAAATTTGAGCTCGACTTACGTACGGGTGGTGGAGCAGGGGGAACATGCTTCAGTGCAACTCGTAGGACAGGCTTAACTTGACTCCCATCAGACGCATCAGTTGCAGGAACTGTTGTAAATGGCAACATTGTACGTGAATTGGTGTGGGGAATGGGCCTCATTGAGGCAACCTTAAATTTTTGCCGATTTGGAAATGAGGGAATACAAGTTGCTCTGAGAGGTATATGCTCCTTCTGGCCATCTTGGTTAATCATCGAAGACGCTCCATTATTTGCAGCTGTACCGTCGTAAGTAGTCCCATTTTCTTGTGGACTTGAACTTCTCTTCCTAGGTGAAGGACACCAGAATGGAACACTATGATAAACAGGTTCAAGTGAGAGATTTTCTCTCCCTTGTTTCCTAGAAAAGAAAAGAAGCCTATCTGCATCTTCTTTCTCGAATGGCGCAACTGAATTGCCGTGAATGCTTGCCACACCAAGTGCAACCAAGCTCCTGTAAGATAGAACCGGTGCAAGCTGCTTCAGTACCTAGATAGAGATTATCCAACAGGATATGATCAAGCTCTTAGAAAAATAATAAAGCCTAAAATGCAAGCCCTTAGAAAAATAATAAACACCACCTCCAGAAGGTGCGTTTTTTCCTTTTCTTTTTCCTTTTTTTTTTTTCTTTTTGTGTGTGTGTGTGTGTGTGGTTGCAAATGCAGCTATGATACTTGCAATTAATGACAATCAAACCAAAACAAATATTGGTAGCAGCAGACCATTTAAATTTTAATGGTAATAAATTGTTTTTTTAGGATAACCCTCACCGTTTATCTACATCAAATTGTGATCTAAGATTCTAAGCTACTGAATTTAAAGCAAAAATGACGATAACTTTTTTGAAATTTAGATAGGTGTCGATATCTTTGGTTTCTATAATTGATGGTTCTCAAAAGTTATATCTTATGTACTTGAGTTACTGCTACAACAAAAATTTATCATATTAAGTGGCAATTACAAGTTAGTTAATCTGTGCCGGCACATTACAAACTACTATGTAATACATAAAAGATATTTTTACAGAGTCATGATGCAAGCATATCAAAATATAATAATAACCTTTTTAACTTTCATACGTAAGATACCTGAGCAGCCCAATTTGGAAGCTTTGTTCGAACTTCAAAAGTAGATGCTCCACAAGCTACAGCAAGAGAATTCAGTGGTTGATAGGAATGGTTCTCTTCACTAATGGGCAAAGCATGAACTAGCTGGCCTTTCTCAATGAGTTCATTCTTTATATGGCATTCCAAAAGCTGCATAATAAGTGAGTCGCAATGTCATGCTTTGACTAAAACAAAGGACTTTAAAAATTCTGAAGATGTACCTCATCATTAAAACATATCTGAGCACTGCCAGAGACTAGAAGTGTAATATGTGCAGAACTACAAGTCACAAGATCACAACGCATCGTCACCACATCACGAGAAAAATTTGCAGCTTGAAGGGGAGGTGGAGCAGCACTGTCAACATTTTTGCAATTAGCTTATAGAAGAAAATTATAAAAAAACCATTTTGTATTATGACAAGAGGATATGATAAATAATTTAACAGTCGATAATGACTGAAACAAATTACTATGAATTAGAGGCTCTGCATAACTAATGAAGTACCTGACTCGACTATGAAGTCTACTTCCGCGAATCTGAAGGCAAAACAAGGCAATCAAGCTCCAATATATGATAAACAGCACAGACAAGGAGAACATAGATTACATAAATATCTTTCCGAAAAATAAAAATTCCACTTTCATGGAGCAAGCAGCCAAGAAAATACAGCTGCATAATGGCACTCACCTCGATGTTCAATAGAGCACTAAGACCATCTTCAATAGAGCCCAAGAGACAGGCATCCTTCAAAAGTAGGAGTAACATATGAGTATCTACTCCCGATTTTCAAAAGTAAGACAGAACTTCAACTAAAGTTGTTTAATGCAGACCCTCACCAGCGTGCCTGGAACTCCACATACAAGTATACCTATGTTCAAATCATCCTCATGAATTTGGATACTCAGCAACGACTCAGGTGATTCTTCCTCTTCTTCTTCAAGACTAGGCTTCTCCGGAGTTGGAATATTGATCTTTGGAGCATCTCCAAGTAGGCGAGGCCCGACTTTAGCACTTAGCTGTTGGCCATTAGCTGGCAAAACATGGTCATTTCTCACACAATATAGCCGAAAGGATGCATGTGCAAGTTGAAATGCATCCCATATATGGCTATAAGAACTGCATTCCAGAAAAATAAAAAGCCTTCCATAAGAACACATTAAGGTGACATCTTGAAAGGATAACTAAATGCAAAATAGACCTCTGAATGACTGATAGGAGAGCGTGACGGAAGTGGGAAGCTGCATATAGCGTGAACACATTTTTCCAGTAGATCACATAAGGAACACCCTAGAAAAAGTAAAATGATCACCATGAATTGTGCGTTTACATTAAAAGCTATAAAAAACCCATGTCAATTAATTAGTCGAAGGAAAAGAATGATGCAAATCAAATTGAACTAAGGATTAAGAACTCTAATTTTGTATACAATTTGGGAGGACACGTAGGATCACATAGCATTTAAGCAGAAGTGTAACGAACAAACGAGACAATTTTGTTAACGGAGGAAATGGAAACCTCCACTTGCCAAATAACGTAGCCAAAATTAAACCTGAGGCAGGATTTGACGTTACTCGATAAACTACATTCCATGAACAATTATAGAAAGAAAAATTGATCCTGACTGCTACCTTGGAGAGAAGGGCTTGCGCAATGCCTCCACTGTTTGGAACTTCCATATAAACCTGCATGCATTTTTTAGAGTTGCATTTTAAGGATCATTTTCTCAAACAAACATATTGGTTTAGATAATGATCAACTGAAGGTTTCATATAAAAAAAAAATCACAAATAAACAGGGAATTCCCCAATCATGCTAAACTTCTAATTTATCACTCTGAACATCGATAGACTGAGCTATGCTTTCTACATATTCTTTCACAAAATGAGAAGAAAAAAGAAGAAGTAAACGTATCAAATAAACATAACCCATAGTTATCATGATGACATCTTGATAGACCTCTTGTAGATCTCCACATAGACTTCCTTGATAGAATAATGATAGATTACTCAAAGGAAATACAGGGTCGTATCAGCAAAGGGAAAAACTAGCCTTCAGTAAAAGCAACATCTTTATCAATAATCAAATCAAGTTTGCAGCAAAGAATGTAAATATATGATTTTTAGACAAAGATCTAACTCAGCGGTCTAGGTATCACTGCAAATGCATAATCAAGATACGACGGCCTAAGTGACACCAAGCACAAATGGGTAGAGAATAAAGAATATGGATCAAACCATTTAATTATAGGTAGTAGCAACAAAAACCACTTTGCAGGTGCAACTTACAATCCAATTAACAATTTTGGTAACATTATTCTACCAAATAATAATAATAACTCTATAGCGGCTTTCTTTTTTCCTTTTTTTTTTTTTTTTTGGGGGGGGGGTAAAGAGAGGAGGGACTGGTTATCCCCAGAATTATGGCTGGACACCAATCTTTCTAGTGCAGCACGATTACACCTAGCTCAACCAGGGAGGAACAGTGAGAGGTGCAAATCAGACGATTTATAAACTTCGCAACCTTAGACAAAGACTGCTCCATCGCACTTGCAAGTAGGCATGTGCGCGATACTCCCCAGATCTCATGGAAGCAAACTGGAATGAGAAGGTTTCTAACTCATAGAAGCCCTGGGACTTCCTGCATGCTCATCCATTAGCCGTCACGCTTAAATAACACTATCGCTTAGAACTACAATACTGACATAATAAAATCCATTACAAAATTCAAATGACAATGTCAGCAAACATGAATGATCTTACGATTGTCGGAATGGAAGGACCAATGAGAGAGCACAATGTATCAGGGTCAGAGACATCGATGGATCCCCAAACTAGATTCCCTATCTCTACATCATTCAGTTCCCCCTGAAAATAAAGTAAATTTGGAGAAAGCGATCTCTGAGCTTCCCTGAATTCATCTACAGTAGGATTAACAAGGATATGAACCTGCAACAAGAATCTCATCAACCGATCCACAGTTACGGATTAAAAAAAAAAGAGCACTTCATAGTTCAAACTAGCTAATGCTTGTGATCACCTCCAATCGCCCGGCAGAGACTAGCTCAGGGATTGGATACTCTGAATGATACCAAAGCTCTTCCTTTCGTCTAGCAGCAAGCTTCCCACAAAGAACCGCTAGAAGATTACAGGTCTGTCTTGAGGACATCGTCGTCCCAAACAACAAATTCTTTTTCTGTTGCAATGTTCAGAACAGAGCAAATCTTCCAACCGCATCCTCCATTAGAAGCATCAACACTGCTTCAGCCCCTTGGCTCTCATTTGGCGCCAATAAAAATCGTAGACCCAAACCCATCCTCTGCTCTTCGAAATCGAACCAATTAGTACAATCAGGGGAAATCGACTCAAAATTAAATTTCCAGACTTCAGCGGCCTCAAAACTGATCGAATCGATAAAATGTTCGTTCCGAGAAGCGAAAATGGATGGCCTGGATGGGAAGAAACTGAGAGCTAGGGCACAAAAAAAAAGGGGGGGCGGTGGGAGGACGAATATGGAGAATCGTCTGCTTCCAGATTCTAATTCCTAATTGATGAAGAACAAATTAATTGATGATCGGGAGACCAATAGAAAACCAACCGAGATCGTCTGCTTCCAAATTCTATTTCTAATTCCAAGAAATAGAAAACCAGTCGAGATCGGGAGACCACCGAATAACAATTAATTGATGAAGATGAAAATAAAAGATTGGGATCGTATAAAATAAAAGGTGAGTGGAACGAAAATTGATTGTTTGTGTGGTGTGCGCAGTCGATGATTCGAGGGTTCGTGGAATTGCGATAATATTTCGAATTTCTTTTTCTCTTTTTTTTTTTCCCTTTTCATATGTTTTGGATTCTTTTTGGTATAAACGATGGACATCTCTGATTCGATCCATCGGCGAATCACTGCTCCTTCGAATTCATTCAATCAATTGCACGGAACGCGATCTTTATTTATGAATTCCGATACTACTTTTCTACGAACACATTTCTACTTTTCTCTTTTTCTCATCTTTTATTATCTTGGACTTTTCTCAATTATTAGGACTCCTAATTTATCATCCTCAGTATTTTATATATATATATATATATATATATATATATATATATATAAAATCACATTTAATCTAAGTTTTTAACACATTCAAAAGCAAAGTCTTCTTTCTTTCTTTCTTTCTTTCTTTCTTTTCTTTGAAGTAAAAATTCGACCAGGTGATGGATGATATTCATATGAGAACAGTTACATGAAAATAAATCATTTTTCTACAAGTTTTAACTACATCTTAAAAAAGGGTAAAAACTGTAATATCCTTATGCATGTGCTATTACAAGTAACTGTTAACTGTCTTAATCTCTATTCCTTATCTTTTACATGACAAACTTACATCTACTAATGTGAATAAGCAATTCTGAGTTTTCAGCTGGAGTTGTTGATATGGTGGTTGAACAGAATGTCAATACTTAACGCCTGGCTCTCGACACACACCGAAACAGAATTTTACTTTCTAATCACGATCTTGTCCCAATACGGACTGATGGATCGTAATTAAAAAAAAAACGATGTTATGAAAACATCGTTTTTTTACATGACAAACTTACATATACTAATGTGAATAAGCAATTCTGGCGAGTTTTCAGCTGGAGAATATAGTGGTTGGACAGAATGTCAATACTTAACGCCTGGCTCTCGACACACACCAGAACGGAATTTTGCTCTCTGATCGCGGTCTCGTCCCAATGCGGACTGATGGATCGTAATTAAAAAAACGATGTTATGAAAACATCATTTTTTTAAATTGAAAAAATTATTTCAAAAAAAAAAGGAAAACTTACATATACTTGTCATTTAACAAATTGTATTACAATTGAGCACTCATTTCTTGCAATTACCACAATTAAATAACTGACAATTATGTGTTCATTTCTTGCCCAAGAGAAAAGATGGGGATTTTCCGACGCGATTAATAATGGGCGGTATATCTTTAGAATTGCATCTCAAAATAAAATTTTAAGAATTTACTTCGTATATATATCTCCTATCCCTCTGAAATAATACAAGATCAAAATAACCAAAACAAATAAGCCCATATAATCTTGAAAGTTTAAATAGAGACCAGTTCTATTCATCAAAGAGATATACAATAATTATGATATAATTTAAACGACGCATCTTGTATTAGAATACATATGATACATCTGCTGATGCATCCTTTATATTTCCGTACATCACGTCCATAGATGAATGACATTTTTTTTTTTTTTTTTTTTTTGAAAAGAAAAAATAAATCTAAGCGAAAAAAAGTGTAATGACAAATGATTATTGATTTAAAGAATATTGACAATTAATGATTTAAGAACAACAACTTGAAGACTTGAAGTGGGTTGTAAATGGGGGCTCCATGGATTACAGACTTGGCCTAATTAAGTCTAATAATATACTTTGCTTTTTTAGCCTTTTATGGTAAACAACCACATATTTCTTAAATATGCTTTTTGTTTTTTCACTCTACTTCTTTTTGAGACTTCTTATTAGCTTTATATTACTAGTGCTTATTTTTTTTTTTCCATAGAATAACACTTTTAAACCTTTTTCTTGAAAAAGACAAAAAAAAAGGAAAAAGTAAAGAATCTAAAGTTCAGGAAAATAGTGTTTTTTGAAGCGTTTTTTTCCAATCCACTATTTGGAAATATAAAATTTTAGGTGACGCTTGTTTTCTATTTATATCAAAATTATAATCCATATCATGCATGATTACTTAGAAAATGTTACATACAAGAGTAATTATTCCCGAACATACAAAACAGTTTAATATTAGCCTATTTAAACGGAAATTTTTTTTGGTTCTGATAATTAAGAAAAGAGAAATGCTATTCTTCAGGGTCATTTTGACCCTGAAGAAATCAAGGCTGATGTGGCGTTGTCCACGTCAGCCCACACATTTAATAAAATAGTTAGAAAGTGTGCCACATCAGCCCAAACATTTAATAAAATAATTGGAAAGTGATTATTCTCACATCTCAATGTTTTGGAAATACTCATTTTACACTTATCGAAAAGTCACATTAAATGCGCTTATTTTCAAAACATTGAATATCAAAAAATAATAAATGATTGGCTGACGTGAACAACGCCACATCAACCCTGATTTCTTCAGGGTCAAAATGACCCTGAAGAATAGCATTTCTCTTAAGAAAATAATGTGCCGTCACTTTATCTTACCTAGTTGATGTGGTCATTATGTGAGTTTTTCATTATTTTCTGATATAAGAACCCCAATTTTCAATCATAAACCAGGTGCACCATTATTATGTAGTTAAAAGGTTAATAATCTTAGGTCTGTGGTAAAAGTCTTTCTTTTTTTTTTTTTCTAAATCAGATTAAGTTCCAAACCAACCTCCAATCATATCATGAAAGTTCATCATCATCATCAATCTAGCCACAAATTTAAGTTTCTTAGATGCTTAGCCACAAATTTCAATTGTAAGATATTTTTTTAGTCACACTCTAAAAACTCTCAATATTAATTTCCTCTCCCATATAATAATATTTTCAAAAATGGAAACAGTAAAGCATATATTGCTTATTTTTTTATTTTTTAAGATTTGTGCATATATGGTCTACACTCTATGACAAGTGATGAGTGTGTTACATAAATAACATCATAAAACCTTCCTTCCATACTTCTTAGGCTTCTCTCACTCGGGAGTCTGGGTAAAAGGTAAATAAAATAAAAAGGGAACCCTTTTTCCAATAATAAAACAAAGGAAAAAAAGGGATTACATATTAATTAGTTCAAACATTTAGTTCAGTGGTATATATTATATGTCAAGCCACAAGAGAAGATGTCTTTCTTATCTTCTCCAGTTCTCCAACTTTAGCAGTGGAGCTGTGATGATGATCGACTGACCTGCTCGCTTGAAACTCTCTACTTTCATCAATCATAATTTGCCGAAGACGACACTCTGCGCTGCAGAAACCTTGATTTCCCCTGCAGCAACGAACATTAACTTCAACCGATAAACCATGAACTAATTAATCTTCATTCAATCTTAGAAACCTTCAGCGATACGATACTTATTCTAATTCGTGTTTTTTTCAATAGAAATGCTCGAAACAGATTGTTTGCTTTAATTATTTAATTTGGTTAGAAGGAACTTTCAAATGAGATATATACGTAGAGCATTCGACCAGTTAAGAGCAATTCAGTAACTGCAATCGCCGATCTTCTATTTTCAATCTTCAACATTAACAAAGCAAGAAAGGAGGAGGAGATCTAGACAATTAATGAAACGCTAAATATCTAACACAAACTACATATCTTTAAGAAAATGTATTTATTATTAAAAAAAAAAAGAAGCACATCCACAATATTGTAGGAAGCACAGACCACAATTTAACTTGTCAATCGAAATCTCATACAAGCAATTATATATATTAGGAAGCAATTGAATTATAAAGGTCAAATTAAGAGGTAGCAGTACCTGTACATGTAAACGTCTTTATGAGGATTGAGGTCTTTCTTGCATGAGTAGCAAGTTTTTAGAAACCCAAACATCTGATCATCAGCAACTTCTGAAATATCGCGAGGAAGAGATGTCGTGGAACCACATGACCTTATAAGAGAAGAGGATTTGGTGACAACCTTTTTACGGACATCTTGATCATAAACACCAATCGGATTGTGTATCAGAATTCTGAGACCAACAGGGTCTACATCAGATGGATCCGTGGAGACGGAAGAACTCTCCATCTCCTCCTCCCCTAGATGAAAAATGCTCCTGCTTCCTCGATCAATCATCTTTTTCTGAAGGAGAGAGAGAGAGAGAGAGAGAGAGAGAGAACTTCAAATTCCAGTAGTGGGAGACCTTAGAAACGATTCTATTATATATAAGCACCCTTCTGATGTAACATATATAGTCACGCACTACGTAATATAAGCTGGGCAGCCTCAGCTTGGCTTAGTCTCTCTCTCTCTCTCTCTCTCTCTCTCTCTCTCTCTCTCGATATATATATATATATATATATATATATATATATATATATATATATATATATATATATATATATATATATATATATATATGACGATGTTAATTGCTTGATCTCAGATTCATTGTTGCCGTTAAAACTCAAAAATACATATACACTGAAATAACTTATCGAGTAAAAAAGAATCCAAAGTGTCTTTCTTGGTGCACCGACAATTTTACCAACTCCGACAAAAACATGAGATATGCAAAAAAAAAAAAGGTGTAGGTAGGCCTAAGCCGAAGGTCAGCAACGCTTTAGAATTTTTTTTTTCTTTTCTTTTTTTTTTTTTGTTGTGTGGAAGGCAACGCACACATCAGAAAAGATATCGAAGACTCATATATATATATATATATATATATATATATATAAGTTTAACAAAGACTAACCGGGCGAAAGAGAGAGTGTGGTCATGAGCTTCATATATATATATATATATATATATATATATATATAGAAGTTTAACAAAGACTAACCAAGGCGAAAGAGAGAGTGTGGTCATGAGCATCATGTATGTTTGCTTTTGCTTTTTCACTTAACTTCTTTTGAGGCCTAGCTAGCTAGTGGCCTTTAGCAGCGATGACACTTACCTAAACAAGGAACAGAGAAAAGACGCTGCAGGAGGATCACATTTCTTTCTCTCTAACTTTTACTCGATGATCGTCACCAAGCATGGAACACGTTGAATCATAGATTAATAACACATCTTAATTTGCTTGCTAGCTACTATATATATATATATATATTAACATTGCAGCAGCAGTCGCTTTAACATACAACCGTCTAGCCTGACGAACACCATTTTAATTTTCAATGAATTAAGATGCATGATGTCTATTTCTCAAAAATAAATAAACTAAAAAACAACCGTCTAATTCCTGCAAAATCTCATCTTTGTTTAGTAAATTAACCTGGTATAGTTATGCTCAACTTAGATACATACGTACATGGCAAATCTGATAGCATCACTTCTAAGTTACTTCATCACCTTCCCAATTTTCAGTAGGTTGGAAGCAGTGAATTTATTTATTTTTTTTTTTTTTTGGGTCTTAATTTAAAACAAATCCGAAACTCCGGATGAAAAGTAAAGGCGATGCTACCCTCCACACCTTGCCTCATATTCTGCTTTCTGGAAAGAAAATTCTTATCAAGAAATATTAAATGGCATTTGTAAGACACGGCAACTTAAAGACAGCCTTTAATGAAGTAAAAGAAATTAAAAAAAAAAAAAAAAAAAATCGTTTCCCACCCTCCAAAGTCCATGCAAAATTCTGCAACCGCAGCAAGATTGAACAGCTCGACTACTCCTAACTCGCAAGTTTTCATAGCCTCTGACTGTTGTGCGATTCAACGTCCAAAGTATGAACTACAGAGCGAACAGAATCACCAAAAATGATATATTGATATCTGAAGTGGCGTTCATGTGTTGAAAGAGAGAGACAAGTGCTACTGTGAGTAGTGCTTGTACTCGAAGCACCCTAATTTCTAAGGCTAATCATGATCGCATCCTTCTTTAAAATTAAAGATATCCCTTCTCTTTTCCAGTAAATGTTGGATGGTTAGGTAAACTTCCACATCAAACTAACAATATAAGGAATTATAATTTATCATAACGTTGCTGTTATTTCTGATTTGGCTAAACCGTATTTAAATACATATATATATATATATATATATATATTCCCACTGTTAAATCAGTTCATATGTATTTCTTCATATCGATTTGATGTAATGCTTACTTAGACATAATTACATTCACCAACTACAAACTATCTACAGATAAATAACCATCAAGTCAGCAGTAAAAGTGGTAGGATACATAAGTGGTATGCATTATTTCTGTAGATGTTAAAAAGATTATTTTTATTTTAATTCAGGAAATTGGATATCATAAATAAAAAAAAGGGGAGTCTTTTCATTTGTGGTGGGACTTTTTCCTTGACTGGAAAAGCGTGTAGGGCCCAGACTGCTGCTTCCTGCGAGCATGACTTCTCAGCACGGTTTGAAAATTAGAAATCAGAAATGGGAATCAAAACCTGCTCCTTGGACAAAAGTCGTCCCGTGTGGTTAATGGGGCACCCTTTGCACAGATCTTAAGTCATACTGTACAAGTAGAAATTGCATTTCACGCAATTCCTACAATATTAATTCCGATGAAGAAACATCTCGACACTTTAACTGAAAATATGTTCTTTTCACTGTAAAACTACCGCAAAAGTCAACCTCAAGACATTTAAACTTATTGCAGGTAGACTGAGATGGTTACTTATCGAACATTGACGACGATAGATGCACTCTCTGCTCAAATTAAATCCCAGAAGACAAACCACCACATGCTGCTTTCTTGACCTTACTCCACTTCTACCTAGGATCGCTTCCTCCGGTTTCTTCGCTCATCCGTTCGGCCACCGCGTGACAACTTTAACATCCTCTCATGCAACCACCTACTGGAATAACATTCATCCTCAGCATATATATTCCGATTGATTAGTATTGTATCTATGTTGCTATTTCTAAGAGCATCTAGTTAGGGCGCATCAATCATGTTAATTTTCAACCAAAAAAAAAAGAAAAATCATGAAAGCCCCCCCTTATGTGTCTTCAACAGTATCTCTCTCGTTACATGTTTGAGTAGGACTTTATAAGAGGATATGGCCGAAGCTACATATAAGCCCCATATAAGCTTGGACTAATGCATGTATATTCGGCTCAGCCCATTGGCTAATATGCTTATGGTCATACAGCTAATTGTCAGAACCATCTGTTTAAGCATCTTGGATAGACTAATATGCTTATGGTCATACAGCTCAAGTCTTCAGTTTCGCGCAACAGCCTTACCTGTGGTGTTTACATCTGTGTTGCTATATATGTCCCAATTACATCTGGTAATGTTACGTCGTTATTCTGCACGAAGAAAAGAAGAGATAGATTAGTTTGAAATTATACCATACTGCACGACTTCCATGAGAACCTTAATTAACACAAATTCTTTTCTGTAAGTTCGACATTGCCATATCTTTGACATATTCTGTAAGTTTCGCAAGTAGTGATGGCCGGCGAAAAATTTACATGTTCTTAAGAGAAAATTACTTTTACGATGTTTCCATAAATCTGAGGTGGGAATGGTTCCTCTTACTCCAATACTCATATTCGTTGCATAACTTTGCTTCTGGTATTTGTTCCTCTCTGGTTCATCATGAATTCGAGGGCTCATCATATCCCTCGCAGATTATCTCCCTGTTTTCTTCTCTGTAACAAACTATACCTACAGCTTTGTCTTGGTAGACCTGCATCAAGATTTTAGAACCAAGTGTTGAGTGTAAGTTTTACCACCGCTGTCTTATTCTCTCAATCTTTACTTAAGTAGCATAACAAAAACATACCTTGTTGGCCATGCTGGTAGAAGACCCATTGATGATTGATGAGATGGACATGGCCATTGTGAAGTGCATCAACTCTGATCACCTTTGGTGCTTCCCATTTTAGGTAACATGCTACACCTAAATTGCCATCAACTCGACGGACTCAGCTTTGATGATGGAATCTCAAATGCTAGTGTCAAATAATTGCTTTTTTTTGGGCCACGGTCATATAGTGGTTGTGATTTATGGTCTTGTCATCGACATATATAAGACATGTAAAAGTAAGAAAGTCAGATAGGAAGATTGCATGTCATTGGGGGCACATGAGATATGATCTATGATTGATATCCTGCACCTCTAGAGTCTTCTTTTTTCTTTTTCCCTATCGATATCAAATCAGGATACCAGCTCAGAAAATCATTATAAAGATGAAAACAAAACATGCTACCATTAATTAAACAAAGATGCAAACCATACTACTTCTGCCACATCTTTCACAGTACAAAAAATAAGTGTTGTTGAGTTTTTAGTGCCTGCAAACCAATGCATGCCTTTCTTCTTAGAAGATTTGAGTAACCACTGGAAGGATATATATTGGTGATACGTTCCACAAAGCCTGTTTTTTTAAAAGAAAGATCAAAGCTAGATATCATATTCCAAGTGATGAAGCATGAGAATAGGTATGTTGACCAATTTGACATCAAAGAATGTGGTAAGCAGATACGATAGTAACCAACTTAAATGGATCTACATGATCACATAAACCAAATCTATATAAATTTTCATTTATTCAATTTGTCACTCTGTTTCCTCGAAGAACGTCAATGGATCTCACAGATTTTGTCAAGGAAATCTTCTTTGTCTTTATCGTGACCTTTCAGGAATAAGTTATCCGCAATAGTAGAATTAGCTACTCTCTCTATTTCTATTTTAGTTTATTATTATTCCTCAGCATCATCTATCCCCAAAAACTGCACATTTACAGTCCTTGGACATTATCGGCTGGTAAATGGATCATATTTCCAATGATCCCCTGCTAAGTACCTGAAATTAGTCAAAAGTTATTGCAACGTCTTCTCTTTTTTATTTTTATTTTTTTTTTTTGGTTTGAGGAAAAAAAAAATTGAGAGGGAAGGAGGGAAGGAAAGACACCCCACAGATTGAAACATCTAATGTTGGCAATAAAATAATTCACGTTAAAACTTGAACTGGTGTAACATTACATGGCTAACTTCTTGGTGGTTTTTACGTCAAACCAAATAATTAATTAGCAGTAATTATATTATGTATGTAGCATGTGAACTGTAAAAGCTGTTTACTTTTTATTTGTTTTTTAAAGGAGGAGGAGGAGGGAGGTTGGGAGTTTTGCTAAGATCGACATTGCTATGCAGGATAAAACTTCTCTGATCTCTCCAACGTAAGTACAACTACTGATCGACCAGACCATCCCTGTTTTATCCGCTTGACAATCCGTGACCGTTATAAAGATATGGTGCACTACAGTGGCCATGTGAAATAGATGCACGCATGAGAGATCCTGATGATAAAAAATCGTGCATCAAAGATTTCGTGGTTAACTTATTAGACTGATCATGATTCAATTTAAGAAGTGAAGCATCTTGACTTGATGTTTATGCTTTTCAATCTGAAATAAGTCTACGTTGTTTTGAGTGGAAGATGGAGAAGCGCATAGAGATCTGTGCAGTGGATCATCATTATAACAAGTGCAAGGTCAGACAGAAGCGAGCAGAGAGCCACGAACGAACCGACCGAGGGAAGGAGAAGATAAAGAGCAAAGGGAATAGCCGCTTTTTCCCTCCAAAAACACTATTACTAAAATTCCTTTTTATTTCTCTCCCTCCCTCATCTTTCTTTTTCAAGGAACAACAACAAAAAAAAAAAACCTTATTTATTTATTTTATTATGGGTCCTCTCCTTCATGCTTCATCGTTCGTTCATCATCTTCTTTCTTCTGGGGTTCATCGCCATCGTCACAGCTCCCTATGCGCCCCGTTTGACTTTGAGCCAATAAAGCTAAAATAAAGAAAGAGATGGCATGATGGACTCCGCCACGAGAGAGAGAGAGAGGAGAGAGAGAGAGAAAGAAGGAGAAGAAGAGGGAGATTCTCCCAACGAGGAGAAGAGAAGAGAAGAGAAGAGAAGAGATCGTGAGTGAGCCCTCTGCACTTATGTTCCTACTTTTGCTTTACAAAGGTCAGTGTCAGACCCTAGCTATTTTATTTTTATGTTTCTACTAACTTAAATATAAAAGTCCTGTTTAGAGGAGGAATCAAATGCTTTTAATAAACATACTTTACCTTTCTAATGTTCTCTTTCTTTGTTTTTATATTTTTGAACGAATTAATTTTATTACGTGAGATCGCTTTTCCAAAACAACCAGAGCTGTTAGATAATGAACGAATGAATTGTCAAATTTAATGTGTTCATCAGGATAAGTTTGTATGTGAAAACTAAAAGCAGAGGTGGGTGAGCTGTTCGATGTTTTGGTGCCGTCTCTTCTTTTTTTTTTGCCTGCTCTGTTTTATTATTATTTACTGGTCTGATAGGATTCCCTGGAAGCAGAGGTCAAAGTTTTTATATTATTTTTTAAGCAGAAACAATATTGGCATGGAATCGATTCCTTGTTTGTTCTTCTTGCACCCACCTCACCACTCGAATCACTTATTATCATCCAAATGAAATGAGCTCGATTCATGTGAACAAACCACAAGGGACCTTGCAGCAAGGTCCAATATGAGCACAAATGAAATGGAGTTATATTTCTGATATATGTAGGGTTGACAACATCTGTGTTCTTTATTTTATCTCTACTAATGACTGGAATTCTTATGCTCGTTATTCCGTTTTCTCATTACTATATCATTTTATTATTTCGCAGTCTTACACTTTTTTAAATGGAAACGTGGACTGCACCTTCTCCCTTTTGCTGCTTGTATCACTATTAATGATATATATAAATAACTTATATATGGTTAATTATACAATATATTCAATTTAAGCTAATGACATTTTGTGATAAAATAGATTGTTAAATAATTTGTAATTTACTTTAGCTTACCGAAAGCAATTGGATGTGGGAATCACACACTTTACATAGCTTATGCAATTGTCAACTAGGCCAAAAAAGTCTCCAAAATAGCTAAAACACTATACATAAAATAGCATACCCTAAACTCTACTCTCTTTTATTGTATTCTATAATTTTATAATTTAAACGTTTTTTAAAAAAAATATTTCAATATAGACCAATAAAGTCTCCAAAATTGTAGTTTAAAATTATTTTAATTAAAATTTTATGATCTATTTTAAAATACTTTAAGAACAATTAAGTTACAAAATGTTAGAATATAATAAATTTATTTTTTATTTAAAAAATTTGTCTAAAAAACATTTTAAAATAGATATTTATAATACGTAATCTGGTCTCCCAACTAAAAGATAATGAGTGTACATCCATCTACCAAGCAAGCAAGGAAGGGGGAAAAAAGAAAAAGAAAGAAGCACAGTAGATAAAGTAATGAGTTGCTGTATATTATCAATCTTTTCTGAGAGAAATAATTAGCCCCACGAGAGAGCTGCTTGAGTCTCACACATGCTGCTGCTCTTTATTTATTTTATTTCTCTCTCTCTCTCTCTCTCTCTCCCTCTCCCCTTTGAGCAGGTGAGAGCACCAAAAAGAGCCTCTTTTCTATTTCTCTCTCTACAGCATCTCTCTTTCTCTTCCTCTATATAGCTTTTCTTCTCCTCCACACGCCCAAACGCTGCTTTCTCTCTTCCCCTTCTCTGTGTCAACGCAAACAAAAAGAGCTACTCACGAAGTTTCGCTCGACCTCCTCTCTCTCTCTCTCTCTCTCTCTCTCTCTCTCAAATCTCTACTAATAAAGGTGGAATTGTGAGAAGCTTGGAGGAGACCAAATCTCCATTCCATCTCACTTCTGCTCCTCTGCCGTTCAACAAACAAGGTCAGCTTCTTTCCATCTATAACCCTCATATTCATCTCTTGTCTCCGGCCTTCTTCTTTTGCTTTCTTTTTCCTCCAGCATTTGATGTTTTTCTGTTCAAGTCTAATAAGGCTTGTTCTCTCAGGCTCTAGCTTCTTGCTTGATGTTTGTTCTATTGAATGATGCTAATGATCTGGTACACCCTGCGCTTTCTCTTACCTTATGGTAAAAGATGTACTATATAGGAGGAAATATTAGATCTTTCTCTGGACACTGGCACAGTGGCTCCTCCTGATCTTACATGAATAACTGGAGGTTTGCTTGAGATGTAGCATACAAGTTATTTTTATATATGTAGTCCTCCATATAGATTCTTTTTTTTTGTGGGTGTGTTTTAACTAAAATTACTGAATGAGTAAGAAACAAAGGTTGATTTTGGGTGAAAAGAATCAGCTTTGGATCCTATCACCCATGTTTTGTTATTCACTTTAACCCATCATTGATTTCAGGTTTTTCATTCGTTTGATTAAAACTTGGTAAAAGTTTGTAGCTGCTTGATTTACATATGAAGCTCAGGCTGTTGATAGATGACCAGTGGGTTATTCTATATGTGGATGATTCTTTTGTTCTAGTAAAAGCAATACTTGTAGCTCGTATTTGCTTGAGAAAACTAATCATCCCTGCTCAAGTGGAAGAAAGCACATAAGATATGCTGATAGGGAAACTGGAGTAGTTTGGATGTGAATAAAAAAAAAGGTTGTCTTGAATGCACGTCTTTCTTTTTAACTTGTAGAAACACCACAGTTTGGGATTCAGTAGGCACCACAAACATCTGCATGTGTCCATTGATAGTATGGAAAACGGTAGCTTAGGCGAGGCGCACGCGAATGAACCCATAGTTTTTTTTTGAGAAATGCGAATGAACCCATAGTTGATGTGGAAGTTAATGATAATGGGTCTTTTCTCACTGAAACACATACTCTTTTTCCGAAGAGATGAGAGGGATTGGTTTCTCTCAGTGTTATGGCTACTGACCTCACCCATTACTCTATCCACTTTCACGGACCTAGCTCCATCTGAGAGGATAGCCGGGCTGAGCTACAGTCGCACATAGGGAACGTTGTGCATGATACTGTTTAGCGAGAGAAATTCCTTTGAAAATTCCCTCGTCCAAGCTGCGTGCAAGAATTAACTTGAGACCTCTCCATCCTGAGTAATTGTCATCATAATTATTGTTCTGGATGTTTGAGATCTAAAGACCTAGAAGTTTTCAACTGATATGCTTGGGGAGGTGAGATGTACTTCCCATGCCTTAATAGGCATTGTCATAGATTATCTTTATTAACTATCTAGACCTCCAATTTGTTTACTTGCTTGAATATATTGTTACTGGAACTGGATGCATGATCATGATGCATAACAGATCAGTTTCTTAAAGGAAGTTGTTCATGAATTCCTTTAGTCACGGTTGAAAAGGCAAAGTCTAATGTCGATTCAGCTCATTGGAAAAAAAAAACATTATGTCATAGATGTTGCTTTCTACATGGTAATTTGCTTAAACTTCATGGTTGTTGCTTTCTACATAGTTATTTGCTTATATTTATATGCCTAAGTTGCTACAGGTTCCGCTTCTATCCTAAAAGGAAACTTGTTCCTTTTTAACTTTTACCAACAGCAATTTCGTATAATTATTTTCCCTTGAAGTATCATTTTTAAAACTCGTTTATCGTTGTAGCTCATCTATCTTCCTCTTTTGCAGGTTTCCAGTTTGTACTTGGGAAATGAGAGTCATGGCTCACAAGTCACACAACCTGAATGAAGTATCTCAAAGGAGCAGAAAAAGGAAAGCAACAGACAAGTATCATCATATGGACCCTTTGTTCTTACATGAGTTGAATGATGATCTTCTTGAGATGATTCTGGCTTGGCTCCCCACTTCAAGCTTCTTCCGCCTCCGTTCGGTTTGCAAGAGATGGAGCTCTGTTGCAGCCTCTGCAGCATTTCGGATTGCCTGCTCACAGATACCATTTCGTCACCCGTGTTTATTCATGGTCGGACGGGACCTAGACCAGTATACTATTTTTGACACCAATGAGCATAGATGGAAAACTATCAATCATCCAAGCATCTTAAAGCGGACTGACCCTTCGAAGTCTGTCACTGTGGCGTCATCTGGCGGTTTGGTCGGTTTTAGGACTGGTTTGGGTGGCTTCATCGTCTGCAATCCAGTAACGGGCGCTTGTCGTGATGTACCACAAGTAGACCTAGCTGGTGAAACAGAAGACCTCCACGCCATTGCCATGAATACATCATGTGATCGTTCCTCGTACAGGATTGTTTTAGTCTTCGGGCAGCTACCTAATATATGCTTCAAAGCCTTTGATTCAGCCAAAAACAGCTGGGATGACAAAGTCTCTTTACTCCGTAAGACCGAAAACTTGTTAGAGGTCGATACGACAGGAGACGAAACTATATATTTTCTAAGCAAAGCTGGAGACGTTGTGGCCACCAACATGCAGAGAAGTGCATCAAAGGAGTACTCATCAGTTCTCACAGTAGAAGAAGGAGAGGAAGTAGTATACTTCCTTAGCCACACGGGAATTGTTGTTTCTTGCAATCTTGTCCGGAGAAACATGGTGGAGTATCCAAGGCTTCTGCCTATCTACGCAGAGTATTCAATTGATATTGTCCAGTGCAGGGGAGAAATGATGCTGGTTTTGCTCTCAGAGTTCCTCGAAACCGCCAGCCTTCGTGTATGGAAGTTATGCAAAGCCGAGAGGTCTTGGCGGCAGGTAGCAGCAATGCCTCCGTCGATGTCTCATGAGTTATACGGGAAGAAGGCTGATATCAATTGTGTAGGCTGTAGAGATTCGATCTTCATATGCCTCAATTCAACTGATTTCAGCAGCTTTATAAAGTATGATTTCGTTTCAGACGAGTGGACTGAGCTGCCCAAGTATTATGTGGATGGTAAACCCAAGGAGTTCATGTCTGCATTCGCCTTTGAACCCAGATTGGAAGCATCTGTATGAGTGTTTCAGGAGGAGTTGAATGAATTTTCTTCTTCTTTTTTTTTTCATTTTTTTTTTCTTTTAAATGGGCTCGTGCCTGATTATTGTTTTAGTCAATAAGCTATTCATTCATTCATTCTAATGTACAAGATTGACCATGCCCATCATCAGTTTTTACGTACTTATCACCACTCTGTGCCCGGATTGAAATATTTATACAGATCTGGCAAATTAATTGTCGAAAATAAGGTAAACTACGCATTTTGGACCACCAACATGATGTCATCGATGCTATCGTTCGGAATTGGACTACATAACACGTCACGAATGGTAGTAGTACCTGATCCTTACAATTATCAGTTTCCTTTATTTATGAGTTTTCTGCATTATTTGCCGGCATACCATATTATCCTCTTCATTAAATCATTATGGTAGTTCTAAAATGCCAAATGGATATAATGTTTTGTGCTAGTAATTAATCCTTGAATGAATCTGATATCATTACTTAGTTAAAGAGTGACAACTTCTTTATGTAGTTATGAAATAAGATATATGAATATGAACACCAAAAGGTTTAAAGAGCTTTTTTTTTTTTTTTTGAAAATTGTCTGCATTATGGAAGTTTGTTAAAGGAAATTAATTTGCCGAATCACCCACCGACTTTCTCACTAAAGCCATGCATCCACTGCCCACATCACTTCCATTCATCCCTTGCAGCACGATCCTATAACAGCACTCATCCCAACCTTATATTAGGGATACTCCTCATACCGGGTAAGAAACTCGGTGGAAACAATTCGTCGAGCAAACACTCTGTCACCTAACGTTACTATTTAATTCATAATATAGCGTACGGTATGCTATAGTAGTTGACCAGCAGCAGTGTTGCAAGAAAAACAGCCACATGACGTGTTGCTTTCTGATAATCTGCCCAAGTTGTTGTGATTTTTCTGATCTTTTGTGCTTGTTGGGATGCTTTTAGGAGTTGCTGGGAATGCTGAAGTTGAGCTGCTGCTCTCCATTCCTCCGCCTTCCTACGAACCACTGCCATTCTCTTCATCAGCTTCTCCTCAAGCTCAGATCTCATCTTCTGTATTTTCACCTGCCAATACCCACATAACAATATAACATACACACGACGATCTATTCCGAGACCAGAGATTCACTCAATAACCACACAAGCAACTGCATTTTGATTTTCAGACTCACTTGCAAACTACAGATTTTAGATATTCCTTTGGACTTGAGAAAATTAAAATTTGGACCTGCCATGTATCTGATCGATCACGTAATTATTTCATAACTTCAATGCATAGACGGTGGACTGACTGTATATGCTGTTTGGTTCGGCTCTGCTGAGATAACTTATCTTTATGATGGATTCAATGTTGATTATAAAATTTAAAGTATGAAGAAAGTTGTTCATAATTTTTCATCAAATATAAGACAGAATAAGCGAGACCATCCTAGTGACGACGTTTTAATTTTATCAAGTTGATTTCACATGGCCCCAAGAGTCAAGACCCCAGGAACACGGAAGCATCAGTATTCGATAGTTACCAAACAGGAGGGAATCCTTGATTCGGTGTCAAAAGTGACAAGGGAAAAGAAAATAGTAGAAAAAGTTAAGAGAAAAGGTGAAATTGCCGGAGGAAGTTTGGGGCTCGAGGAATGTGAACGAGCCAGCTAAGAAGTAAGAACAGCAGCATGACTCTCATCAAACCCGTTCAGGTTTCAGCAGCTTTGGTTTAATAAACATAAACATTGTATATGACTACTCAATAATAGTTCAGGAAGATGAGTAGTGCTCAGTGTGAACAGATAGACCAGCAGTCTATTTTGTACTTGTACAATTTTACCGAGGCCTTGAAACTTGGGAGGATACAGGTGTAGGAAAATACAAAAGAAGCTGCTGGTTAAAGCCGAAAAACTTAGACGATGATAGTTGTACCATACAAAGTGCTACTCTTTTATATTATTAACAATTTATGTATTCAGAAAACCAAAAAAAGAAAAAGTTGAAACGTTTCATGCAGCTAATGAACACAAATAATCATAAAGTTGTTCTAAGAGCATAATTTGCACTATTTGAGGATTAAGATTTATGAGAAGTATGAATCTTGAGATACTCAAAAACCCTCTTACCTCCAGCTTTCTAGACTCTGCTTCTGCTTTGGCACTCTGAAGGTTAACCCAAGCTTGAATCCTTGCTTCTTCTCTCTGATATCTAACAATCAAAATCAGCAGATCAAGGTCAGACATTAAGCTCATTTTTGCTTCTCAAAAAAAAAAAAAAAAAAAAACTAGTCATCAAAATTTTATCTACAGGATGTTTCTTCATAAATTTGATTTGATTTTTTTGTCTAGGCTGAATATCAGTAGTAGTGCCAACCTGACACAGCTCTTGGACCTCTCCTCATCTTCCCAAGCTGAAGCTCTAGATTCTGCAAAGCTCTTCCTAGCGCCACAAATTTCGAAATGCCTCAAGCTCTTGGATATCTCTTCTTCTTCCTCTTCTCTTGAGCTCCAATTGGAAACCATTGCATCATACTGAGCACTCAGCTCAAGCTTTGCAAAGTGGCAGTCTTTCAGCTCAGATAGATCAATGGCGTTACTTGGAGATGCTAGTTGAGGGCCAGACCTGTCGGCCGGGGTATTGTGCCTCGGTGGAGAAGAAGTCTTCATGGGAGAGGTGGTAGAGCTTCCTATAGGAGTCATCTCGGTGCCTATGTCCCTGCGATGAACCTCGAGATCAGCTTCCTTCATGTTGCAAGATTGACTATTGAACATAAAGCCTTCGTTGGTGGGCTCTTGTGAGTATCCGTAATTTGGGAACACCAGTTCCACCTTCTCTGTAAATTTGTCTGAAACACAGAATAGCAAAGCATTAAGTAATAATTCACAGAATATGGTGAAACGGGAAGAAAAAAACAAAATAATAATTCCCAAGCTAGTGCTGACCTTTCAAGAACACTTCTGATGGTAATCCCCGATGAACTTTTGAGACCTCTTTTCCCTGGGCGACCCTGAGCTTCTGATCAAAGACCTCGGAGCCATCAATTTTAGCAGAAGGAAGTCGGGGATGCTGTTGGTGATGTTTTGTGAGGGAATGAGCAGGAGAAGAGGTGGTGTTAATGAGCCACTTATCAGCATCATCCCACTTTGAAGGTATGCTTTTCCTGGCGGCGCTGAAGCCGAATACAGGCCTCCCAGGTGTTGATGGAGCTTCAAAGAACCTCCTTTGGCTCTGATTATGCCCACCAAAACCAACAGAAACGGAGACAGAAGACTCCCTCCTCCTCTGAGCTGATGAACATGACGATGATGAGGATGATGATGATGATGATGAGCTCTTGGTGTTGGTGGACGAGTTCATGGGGAATGATGACTTAACAAACTCTGACGTCTCCTTAAGGTTGAGCTTGCACAGTGGATCTCCGATTCCAACAAATAGGTTGTTTTCTTCTTCCAACAATATTGCTGATTCCTGTAGGTAGAGAGCTCCAATATGATACGACGTATGTATTGGCGATAAACATTAACAAGTTAAAAGAGACTATCAGAGATCAAATAACAGCGAATGTGAATGCTATTACTCTTGCGATGGTTGGGAAATCTGTCTCGCTTTGGAAATGTTTGGCAGCTTTGCGATCCATGGAACGGAAGGGAGGAAAGGGACTACACTACAATCTCAGTATCGATTGGTTGGATGAGGTTGAGGAGGAATCTCCCTCTGGCTTCTCTTCTTTCTTCTTTAATGCATGATTCAAGACTAAAATAAAATTTAAAATTAAGAGCTGCTGCCTGGCTCTGCTGAACTCGCTTGCTGAAACCGAAAGGAAATGTGACAGACTTTGTCAGACAAACAGAGAGAGAGAGAGAGAGAGAGAGAGAGAGAGAGAGGAACTGAGTAACTCCGCTGGAGCCGGCTCCCCTGGTGCGACCGCACCAGGGTGTAGGAAATCCTGCGGTCGCGATCGTGCCACGTCAGCGATTACGGATCACGAGACATCAGATAAAATTTTCGCTCGCTTATTTAACCTATTTTTAGGTGTTTTTAGGAAAAACTTTGAACTATAAAGTTGTAGATTTTGATGTGATCTACAACTTTGTAGTTGAAAATTTTTTCAAAAAATACCAAACGGTATGTCAAAAATTTATAATTATCTTTTTGACATACCGTTTGGCATTTTTTAAAATAATTTTCAACTACAAAGTTGTAGATCACATCAAAATCTACAACTTTGTAGTTCAAAGTTTTTCCTAAATATACCTAAAAATAGGTCAAATAAGCGAACGAAAATTTTATCTGATGTCTCGTGATCCGTAATTGCTGACGTGGCACGATCGCGCCCGTTCAAAATCCTACACCCTGGTGCGGTCGCACCAGGGGAGCCGGCTCCGCTTGGCTTGTGGGTGAGTTGGCTCTCTGGGTACTTGGACTGTCACAATAAGAAGGGTATTCCATTAACAGAAGCCATCGGAAAGCCTCTGCAGTTGCTTGATAGAGTTGGGTGGTGCAACAAGAGCTAATAAGATCAAGAACAAAAAGAAGAAGAAGAACATGATTTAAATTTCTGGGGAACCTTCATCAGTTTCAATAATGTGCTGGCAGCCATAATGTCCATGCAAGAAAGATAATTAAGTTTTGGCATTACTTTATGGACTGGATGTTGTTTAAGTTTAAGATAACATAAACAAGGGAGGGGGAAAGAAAATCAAACGAGTTAATGTGCATCGGGATGTAGAAATATTTGAAATTTGTGAATTGTGGAGCAGTAGTATATTGTGTTGCACAGGGAACAAACACGGGTCTTTGACCGGATGTGTATCTCAGTATCCGTGTGAAAGACTCTTTGTTTTGGAATCACGTTGTGCACTCACAGACAGGCAAAGATCTGTCCTATGTAAAACTATAATAATAATGTGCCTTACATAATATATATATATATATATTTCGGAAAAAAAAAGCATTTTTTGTTTAAAGTTTACACCACATTAGATGAGAAATTTCTGTGTAGGATAAAGACTAATGGTACAATAACAAATAAGAACAGTCCAGCCTTAAGTTCTGCTCGATCTAGATCTAAAATAGTGATAAAAATAGCTATATTTTGAATAATGTTGTTTCTATAGTACTTTTGCACTAAAAAATAATAATTATCATTACAATTACCTTTCATTCTTATTATTATTATTATGACTTTTTTTTTTTTTTTGCAATCTCAAGTATATGTGCTTTTAAATAAGGTCGATGCCAGCTAAATAAAATATTGCAAATTAAAATAAAGGTATTTCGAGAATTTTAAAATAACATCCAACAATTTTAGTCGATCCAATCCAATCTTGTAAGCAGGCTCAGCGTCAGATTTTCTAATATACTAGTAAGTAACCCACACTTGGAAGGAGAACTCCTTTGTATTTTTTTATTTTTTGTTAAAAGGAAATTGAAAAAGAAAATGTTAAGTTCAAAGTGGGAAAATGTTCAAAATAATTTTGTTGCTTTTCGGCTGGTAGTTTTTGAACATAAGAAGAAGAGACTTTCACGTTTTATGTTTTATGTTTTACCATGTTTTAGCAAATATGGTTTCTATTTTCTGTATTTATATAGTATGCAGGAATGTGAGAAAAACATAACGACCGAATTATTGATGAATGTCATTTTTCCATTATTTTCTCCTTAGAAAAGTTAAACCACCGAATTATATATGTAAATAAATAAAAAAAAAAAAATTCTGAAATGCTGGGTGTCAAAGTGGGATCTGAGTGAATGTAAGGCCAGCCCACATAGCCCTAAACTCACGACCCCGAATCCACAGCCCGCCAGAGTGAATGTAAGGGCTGCTAATTATACATGTCTAACGTTTTTATTAGACATGAAAATGAAAGGGCTGCTAATTCGGGGCCGGGCCCGAAGCAGCTTCTTCCCTCCCAAGCAACTAGCAAGCAGTGTATATGTAATAATAAGCACATCAACAAACAAACGAATAGAAGAAAGAAGACGACATCATCATTCAACCCACCCCCAAACTCTCGGCTGCGCTTCTTAGGGCTGTTCATCCTGAAATCCTACACGAAGATGTTCCTCACCAGGTCATTACTTCTAGCAATTGTCTACTCCAAATCGAACACGATCACTGATCGATTTCATTATTTAATTAATCGTAAATTTTATTTTATAGCTTCGTTGTGACTTGCAGGACGGAGTACGATCGCGGAGTGAACACGTTCTCGCCGGAAGGCCGCCTCTTTCAAGTCGAGTACGCCATCGAGGCAATCAAGGTATTCTCGTTCCATTGTTCCAAAAGGGCTTACTTTCTTCTTGTGGTTTGTAGCTTCAGATAGTTGTGCGTCTATGCTTTCAGTTGGGCTCCACAGCGATAGGGATCAAGACCAAGGATGCTGTTGTCCTCGTCGTCGAGAAGCGTGTTACATCTCCACTGCTTGTAAATTACTTCTTCCTCTTCTTCTCCTTCTTCTTCTTTCTATTAATTTTTCTAATCTACCGATTCCATATATATTTTTGTTTCAGCTTTAAACATTTACTTACGGTATGTTATCATTCTAATTCTTGTACCACCTGAAGAACTCACTAACAAATTGTATCACTCCTACTAAACCTGTATTATGACATGTTACTTCGAGATCTAATCCATCAACCAAGGTTTGTTTTACTATATAGCAGTGACTGCTGACTAGACATTATGTAGATTCTAATATTAACAATGTTCCCTTAAAGATGTATGGGAACCTTTCGAACTAACTTCGTTTAAGTTTCATTTGTTAACAGCTTACAGGCTTATCCACATGTTTTACAATCTAACTACTTACTTTATTTATGGCACATAAGTTCCTTCTCTCGCAGTTACATCCTCTCCACTCTGTTAGATACTTATTATATCACTTAACATTGGTTTTATCCTGAAATAACTTTCATTAACAATTTGCTCACGCAAACTGTTTATATTCTTTACCTTAAGAGTGCGTTTGGTTCATTCTTTTGCAAAATTTCCCATGAAAATCACCTTCATGGGAATCCATATTCCAATGGAGTTAATGCATGGAACGTTACATTCTCATTTTCTTTTCATTGTTCTTATTTATTTAAATTTCCAGAAATCCTGCATACCTGGTATGTATGTAGTATAAAAGATAATATTGTGGAGAAGATTGATGGGAATGTGCATTTCCACCTTTCCAATAGAGAATCTGTCCCATGAATGTGGGAATGATGTAGCCGTGAGAATGTACCATTTCTGTAGTTTGTTCGGACCGAACATGGGAGTTACATTGTGACTGTAAAATTTCCAGGAATCCTATCAAGATAACCGGAACCAAATGCACTCTAAATAGTATCATTTTAAGGAAAATGCCTTTACATTGTGATTCTAATTAAATTCTTACTGGGATATAGTGTTATAACTGACTCATGGTGCATGTTCAGCTTCTAACATCTTTATAAACAATGTTATGGTCTAGGATTTTCTTCAGACTTGGTGAAACTATAATTGTGCAGTTTCTATGTTTTGCATGTCAGTACAGAGGTTCATATTCGGTTATGGTGCTGCTCTAGTTTTCTGCAGGATTGCTGTATCTTTGAAAAGTTGAACTGACTAGCTCCTAAATTCCAATCTTATATCAGGAACCAAACAGCATTGAGAAAATTATGGAGATAGATGACCACATAGGTTGTGCTATGAGTGGTCTAATTGCTGATGCAAGGACTCTTGTTGAGCACGCTCGTGTTGAAACTCAGGTGGACTTTGTTATTGAATTACATATTAGCTAAACCATTTATTCCTTTGCATCATTATCTATTGCTGACAGAATGTGGTAATCAGAATCACAGATTCTCCTATGGTGAACCAATGACTGTAGAGTCAACTACTCAAGCACTATGCGATCTGGCTCTTCGGTTCGGTGAGGGTGATGAAGAGTCTATGGTAAGTTCCTGTTAATCTTTTCAATACCTTAAGCATGTGATGAAACTTCAGTGCTTCAACTCCCATTGTTATGAAAGGTTCTTTTGCAATGAGTTCCCCCTCCTTGACTTTGATCTCTTTTTTCAAACATATATTTTTTTCCATGTTATAGATCACTGCGACATGTCTACCTTAACATAAGAAACAAAGATCAATGCTTATACAATATGTGATCTTTGTCGGAAACATATTTGGTGAATTTGTTTGTTGCATTTCATATGCTTTTGTTCCCTGGAATTTCTTTTCTTTTCTTTCTATGATATTCTTTCAGACATGCATAATCGACTAATAGGTGGTGGCGTTTCATTGTGCTCTTTCCTTATGTGGATTTATTATTTAGAAAAGTACGATTGTTGTTTGATCATACGCGTACACTGAAACTTTTTGAGGTATACATGAGATTTCACTAATATTTGTGCCATATGTTTTTTTTTGTCTCATTCTGCAGTCACGTCCTTTTGGTGTATCACTTCTTATTGCTGGTAATGATGAACATGGGCCTAGCTTGTAAGTATCATGGTCTCATATATTTGCTTAACATCTATGCTACTCATTCTGCTTATGCTGTTAAAAAATCATTTGTTCTTCTCATGTCTAGTTTTGTTGACATGATTGTTGGCAAAAACTATTGCTTGGGTTGCTTGCAAAATTTTGACCTCGTTGATCCAATTTGCGTCGCTAGGGCATCAAACTACTATCTAGATATTGATGTTCTGCCTAGTTGTAATTGATAAGTTGGCTTCGGAGAGCATCTTGTTCTTATTTAGTTGGCTTAAAGCCTTAAAGACAGTAGTTGATTAAGTGTACCGTACTTGAAACATTCATTGGGACAAATGTGGGCTATTGGTGTTTGGATACATTTCTAGTTATGCTGCATCTATTGTTGAGGATCACTAGTGAGAAGTTGAGAGTTCTTATCTCAAAAAAAAAAGAGAAGTTGAGAGTTCACTTTGTGGGTTTCCTTGTGCTAGTTAGCAGTTAGAAAAGCAACTGTAGCTTCTAAGCTAAATTGTTAAGTATTTGACTAGAATTTAGGTTGTTATGTTTAGGACAAATCCCTGTTATTGTTATATAAACTATGGAAAATTTACTTTGCGAAGAGGTCCTTTTGTCATTTTTGTGGTTATTAGGTTCTCCAATTCGAGCCTATATCATACCTGAAATTGCATTACTACAACTACTTTTTGTTTTTTTTGCTTAGTGCAAATTTCTTCTGCTACCAGCTGTGATACTACATTTGAGTTTGCAGAACTACTAATGTAACCATCTATGTGCCCCATCCTACAAGGTTGTTTGTTAATGAACTATTTGTGGGGAAAACTCAGTTGATGATTTGACTTATGTGTTATGAGCATTAAGGGATAGTTCACCTGTTCTTTAGATATAGTTGAAATAGTTGGCAATCCTTTGAGGAGTGATTTGTCATGTCTATTAGTTCGTGTTTGGGTTTTACCGTTTAGCTGTATAGTTTCCGAAGCTGTCTTATCTTACGTACAATGAGGTTTTCCTTGTTCTTATAGGTATTATACTGATCCATCTGGCACCTTTTGGCAATGTAATGCCAAAGCAATAGGGTCTGGTTCAGAAGGTGCTGACAGTTCTCTTCAAGAGCAGTACAACAAGGTATAAACTAATTTAATCGTCTAGTTCTTGCAACATATAACATTTTCTTAATGTTATTGAACGGTCTTCTTTTAGCAAACTTGCGCTTGCATACGGACTTGGTTTTGCTGCTTTTAGTCAGTTTTGAGTTGTTAAAGGCGTGCCTCGCCTTACTACTATGCCCACAAACGAAGTTTGCGCCCCCCTCGGATCAAGGCGGGCTCCCATTCAAAAGCGCGCGCCTTAGCGCCTTGTGCCCGAGCTCGCCCAAGCGTGTTTTTTAAACCTTAAGCCAGTGGCAGCCCCAAAAAAGGAAAAAAAAGAGAAAAGAGGTTCACCGGATTCCTTTACTACTAGCACCAGTGTCATCTTCAATCCATCATAACCTGGCTAAGGGAGAATGAAAGAAACGCATACCAACTTGTGAATGAGAGAGTGAGAGAGGGAGTTTTTTGTCCACGCTATTGTCTACTCCTTTTAATTCCTTCTAGATCTAAAATTAGCATTCACTAGACCTATAATCTATTGTTTTTATATGCGATTATAAACTTACACGTATCGTAGCTAACCATCTAGATGCTTTCATATTAGTCCACAAATACCAATTTAGGCTACACTAAACTATTATATTCTCTTAAATTTTTTTTAGACATGCACTACATAAGTGTATTATAGAGTTACATTAACTTATCAGTAACGAATCTTGTCATGTTGACTTAATTGTTAAATCAACTTAGCAGATACCAACATATATCACATTATTGCTGCTACGCAGCTTCCACCTCGCGTTCGTCGTGCGCGTGCCTCGCCTTACGCCTAGGCTGCAAGACCCTATTTGTGTCTCAGTGTGTCTTGCTCTTGTGACAAAATTGATTTAGTTATGGAATAGTGAGAAGGATAGTTTACTTGGAAGAAGTGAAAAACAAGTGGAAAGAAAATAAATAGAGAAGTGGAAAAGTGAAAAGGATTGGAAAGTGTTAAGAGAAAGTAGGTTTGAGTTTTTTCGTCTTTTTTTTTTACTTAGATATGTGGGATGAAAGTAGTTTCAAAGTTTTATTTGAATTATAAAACATATTTCAAAATAATATTTACTTAATAAAGTATTTATATTTATTGTTTTTATATTTGCAGTTTATTAATAATATTTATTTTTATATTTGTAAATTTATTATAGTTATATTTACTATTTTAGTAATATTTTTGTCACCCTAATCGTAAAATCTATTATTGTTAATAATTTGTTAGTATTAATTTTATAATAATAATTATTAATAGTTATCTTTAAATGTTAGCAATAGTTATTTTCCCTTTACTTCCTAGTCCAGGTGAGGAAGTGGAAAAGTAAAATTTTATTGAGAATAGAAAGTAGAAGGAAAGTGAGAAAGCAAGTTTCTCGCTTATTATTTTCAAAGTGAATATGGAAATAGAGTTGCATTTTCCCAATTTCTCGTTCTCTAGTTTTCCACTTGTCTGTTTAAGTTAACATTCCCTTGGTCATGAGAAGTTTGTAATTTGTGTCTTTTACATCTTGTGCAGGATCTTACCCTTCAAGAAGCTGAAACTGTAGCACTTTCAATCCTGAAGCAAGTAATGGAGGAAAAGGTAAGGTTTATCTTTTATAGTTTCCTTATTTGCCTTGCTTGCCCAATGTGTTTATCCAAGACCTGGATGTGTTTGACAGATAACACCCAACAATGTTGATATCGCTAAGGTGTCTCCGTCGTATCATCTCTATTCCCCTTCTGAAGTCGAGTCCGTCATTTCGCGCCTATGATGATATCAACTCCATGCTTGTGTGATACCTCCCATTTTTGGGATCATACTTTGTTGAGGTTGTAGCTGTGAAAGTGGAAACTGGAATTTTGTCATGCAGAGCATATGTACTCAATGTTTTTAATGAACTTTTTGTTTCGGATACATGTTTATTTGTCAAGTTTACATGATGTTTTACACGGCAGTTGCCACAGTTATGTACTGGATTCTATCGTCATGCCTTAGCTGCATTTTGAGATTTCGCTATCGCATGCTGAACGGATATTGCTCGGGATATGGAGTATCTACACTACGGAAATATTCACATCACAGGAACCTCAAGATTGATGTTTTGTGTTTTGTGGCAATTCCACGGAGCGGTCCATATCGGAATCTACCTCCCCAACTATTTCCGTAGAGCCATTTGTTAATATATAGTTGTATTCTAGAGTAAAGGCTTTTTTTATTGAAACATATCACAACTTACGTCAAAATATTTTTTCTTTTAAAAAAAAAAAGTGTTGAAAAAGTATAGTACTTTTCTAAAAGGGTATTTACTTTTTTTTTTAAAGGCTGTTTGAACTACAAAATAGCAGCAATTAAGCTGTTTTAAGAAATTTTAAAAGATGTGCGGATGCAAATTGAAACATATCACATATGGGGTAGAGTAGTTACACACACATCCACACACGATTGCTGACCGAATCACAAGTCCGTGAATGTGCAGGTAAAAAAGTAAGTTACATAACTAATAAAGCATTCTCGCATACAAAGAGTATTTGTTGACAATCAGGTAGCTTCCTAATAATTTCACAGAAGCACAAAACTAGAGCTTCTTATTATAGGTTTTAAGAAAAATTCTTTATTTTCTTATTAAGGTGTTACCATAGAAACATTTAGAAACACTCTCAATATTCATAAAAACATCTTGAAACACCCTCATTATAAATATAAACACATGGAACACCTTAATAATACCTTGAACCACCCTCAATAACTCGTCAATTCAACACTTTCCCTTGCATTTTATTTTACATGAGTGTTTTTCGGTGTTCCTAGATATTCACATATATGTTGAGAGTGTTCCGAATTGTTCCAGTATATTTGGAGTCAAGAGAGAAAAAAGAGAGCTGGAGAGCCTTGAGATGGGACAACAATTATCTTTATTCAATAAACGCAGCAATTTTTTAGGATTGTCAAAATCTTATTGGACAACAATTCAAACTTAACACTTATTTATCTCAGCGGCTATCTAGTCCCGGAACTTCTCCATGAATTTCTCATGGAAAGCCTTGAGATGGGACACAATGGCCGGAATCTTATCTTCCTGAGGGAGTATTGTGCATCTTATGTGCCAGGTTCCCGGGACCTATAAAATAAAATAAAGTCAGCCAAGTGGACCAAACCCAAAACGAATACACATTATAAATTTTTTAAGTGCAGGTGTGAATCGATAACTGCATATAGCTTCAAGTACGCTTTGAAGTTTTTACTTTTTATTTTTAAAAAAAATAAAAAAGAGTAATGTCGAATAAAACCATTATGTAATTGGTATGGATTTACTATAAGGACTTTAAGTAAGGCATCTTTCAATATCTGGCTTTTCCTAGCGGGCAAAACCAAAAAGTAATCATGGGGCAGTAAACATGCAGATTCTATGTGACCATCACATACAATGCATCAAAAAGATACCCTTAAGTATCATCAAATCAAATCTAGTCCCACGAGTAAAGCTGCGACTAAGAGATTTACCTGTCCAAAACCAGAACCAGGAACAACAACAACTCCCGTGGCATCAAGAAGGCTCTTCGCGTACAAGGCATCTGGGGCCACATTAATGGCTTTTGCAGCTTCTATTGCCTTCTGAGGCAGGTTAAGACGAGGGAAAAGATACATTGCTCCTTCCGCCTTGTTACAGGACACACCTTCTAAGCTGTTGAATGCGTCTTCCATTGTCTACGCAACACAAAAGTGGATCCTCATATACGTTTAAAGCGAATATTGTTATTAGCAACAATTTAAATTGATAAATCCATCAAGCTCAATTTCTATAAAAGTAGCATGGTAGATAAAGCTAACCTGTGCACGCCTTCTTAAAGAAGAAAGAATGCCATCTCTTTCCGCCATGAAGGTTTCGTATGATTCATCCCCGGGCTGCAAATTCATATGCATTACAACAGAAGTAGCACCACATAAGCAAAAAAGAGAATAGTTCTTACTGGACTATTTAAGCCCTCTAATTTAACATAATACAGTTTCTTGGATGAACTATTAGTAGACAGTAAGTCACCTTTGGTGGATTCATGACAAGGCTAGCAAGAATTTGACCAGAGATATTGGAGCAAAGATTAACTGAAGCCACCTTATAGATCTGGTCTCTCACATCTGCACTGAAACCAGTGACCTCCATGTAACCTCCCCGTTTTCCGCACTCTCCATAGTAACCTGAAATGTTCATAACAATCACATTAATTCTGTTTGTTTGGGCGGCTTGCGGATTTTTTTTTGGGGGGGGGAGAGAGGAGGGGGGGGTGGGGGGTAGGAGTTTGGAATGTCTGCCTGTCCGGCTTCCAAATAAGGACTAGTAAAACAGAAGATCCATCTACCTTTGGAAACTGACTGGAATGACACTAGTTGGAGATCTTCCTCGCCGTATCCCATAGATCGGGCAATCTTCTTGAAGGAGTGAAATTTTTTGTTATCGATATAGATATTTTCTTGATATACCTAAGAGAATCAAATGGTAGCACCGTTTTAGGACGACAAATAAGAATTAGGCCTTGGAAGTAGAAATGCGTAAATACTGTCAAGACCGTTACAACAGAAACTTCATTGCCTATTTTATTTACCTCTGTTATTACCTCTTGGATAAGCGCATTTGTTAGAAGTAAGACAATGTAAACTAGGTAATACTGGAGGAGAATCAAAACTAGCCAGTAAATGCAAATCATAGACAGACCTCATCAGCTAGCAAAACAAGTTCCTCATTCTTGCAAAATTCAACAATCGATTTTTGGTTTTCCTCTGCAAGGACCTGGGACAGAAAATGAAGCATTGATGATTCATCTAACAAAATAAATAATTAGACAACAATAGGCATCAACAATTATCTATTGGGAAAATTTACAGATCCATACGAACACATTACAAGCATCACTTTACACTGAAGAAATAGGCTTAATTATTGAGGAATGAAGTTACTATATGTCACTAGGACATTTGTCTCATGTAAAAAAGAAGCAGAAACGATTAATGAACCGCCTCATGCATCTTTATCATCTCCAACAGTTATGAACATGACTAGCAATTATAAATGCAGCCAAGTTATTTGCCTCAGATAGAAAAAAAAAAAGGAAAAGGCAACTAAACAAACCTGCCCAGTAGGGTTCCCAGGATTTATCACCACAAGTGCTCTAACAGTTAATCCATTAGATCTAGCACAATCCAATTGTTTCTTAAGTTCTGAAATTTCCAGTCCCCATCCTGTCTCTTCATCAAGATAATATGGAACCTAAATTCAGGAAGAGTTATCCCACAGTCCATCTTACATAGGTTGAATTCCTGTATAGGAGGATCTCTAGCATTTTAAACATTTGAAAAGATAGTTATTGTACATACAAGGCAGCCACCATGAAGAGCTATAGAGGCAGAGTACAAAGGGTACTGAGGGATTGGACAAAGAATCGCATCATTCTCCGATCGAAGTAATAGTTGCATCATCATATGAACCTGCAAGTGAATAAAATGATAAAAAGGTAACATTTTCAGAAGAATTCTGCTGTTTCATCTAAAATGCCAGAGGAAGCGGGAGTAGGTACAGCTGGGCTTGCACCATCTGTCAGGAAAATATCATCAGCCTTAGCTGGAAAATCATCGCGGGAAGCTATACCAGCAGCAATTGCATCACGCAAGCCTTTGATACCCTAAATCAACAAGACGCTTATCACAATTAGATTGAAAATAACAAATAATTATTGGTCCCTATTTGTCTTACCTGGCTGTGACTATATGCTCCAGTTGCCCTACCAGGAATGACATCTAGAATCTCCCATGCTCTTGCTATGGCATCAGCACTGCAGGAAGGACAAGAGATTTGTTTAGCTTTTAACAATGCCTACTTGTGACTGATGCTGCTCAAGACATCTGAGAAAGGTCACAGCATCCTTATAGTTTTGGACTAAAATGCATCAAGCATAAAGCAAACAAAGAACCCTACTATATGTATCCTGACACATGTCTGATACCTGAATAAGGCATGCGTTTCATCTCTGTCCAAAATAGCTGGATGATCACATAAAGCAAGGATCTAAATGAAGAATAACATTGGGACATCAGAGTTCTTTCGGACAGCATATTCTAACATCGAGAATGAAGAGATCCCAAATCGCTGACCTCTCTGAAGAAGGTAATTGGCTGCTGACCAAGAGATTGTGGATTTCCAATATTGCAATACAGAATCTGCAATGGAAAAGATAATCTGGATAGTGTTCTTGGGTGGCACACATAACACACTAATAAAACAAGATTTACAGCAGAAAAGTTGAAATGGAAACCATATAACGAATGCAGTATAAAGTCCAACCCAATGTATCTTGTGTATGAATAATGGATAACACACCTCGTCAAAGGGATGGGAGCCCGGATTCGCTTGTAAGTCTTGTTGCAAACGCTGAAAAGATAAAGTTACATAATTTATCAACCAAAGTCTAAGAAAACCTGATAGTGTACTCAAATTCGACAGTCAAAGTAAACATTGCCGCAATCTTCAAATGAAGAACAAGTTTGAAATTTTACAAGTGGTTCAAGAGGCTGAGCTAACATATGCATGCCACGTCCTTTAAAGAAAGTCTAGCCATATAGATACCTAAGTAAATTACGATGCAGCAACATAAGGAAGTTTTAGTTAAATACTTCCTCTAGTTTGCACTGTTTGCGCTAGTCATTTGATGGATGTTGAATGCCTGTGAGGCCTCATACATAACATCAAATCTTTAGAACGAATAAATGCATTGTAATGACCTCTTGCATAACCAGGAGTTGTAGCAGTGGAACTCATATTACCTGAGCGTGGGTAACAATCTCCCCACGGACAGCGTATTCACACTTTAAAACCTGTAGAAGACAAACATTAATGAGACAACAAGTCAGCACTTGCAACACGCAGTAGAGCATAACGTCATCCTATCCTATAACTTCCTTCAGATGTTACCCTGCACAATGTTGAAACTTTAATGGACGATGGAGTGCATAGTTCCTCAAAACAAGTTTGATTCCCACACCAGGATAAGAAAAAGAAAGGGATAAAAAGTCGAGACTCAGGAAAGACGTAATGAATTAATATTAGTAAGTATGAGCAGGAGTCGGTAAAAGCATCAACCAAAAAGAAAAGAAGCGAATGGGAGAGGAGATCTCGAGCTAAAACCTCAAGCAAGTTCATGAAAAATGAAAAAGAGAGGATTAAGAGAGAATTCAAAGAAAAAAGGAGTTCATAAGAAGTTGTTCTACTTAATTGGAAAACAAAAAAAAAAGGGATCGTCAGAAATCACAAGTTATAGCAATAACAATAGAAGAAGAGGAGAAAGGAAGGGGGCAGGGGACCTTGGGGTTGATGTTGGTGATGTTGACGGGCGAAGGAGAAGAAGAAGACGACATCGTTCTTGCAGCGGCGATCTGAGTCGCAGGCTCAGCAACAGAGAAGAAGGAAAGTAAAGATGAAGATGAGGAAAGAAGGCGGCGCTTGGCTCGCTGCACCGCGAATCTCCGCATCTCCACGACGCTTTTTTTTTTTTTCTTTTTTTTTGTGGGGCAAACAGATATGAAAGATCTGTACGCACATCTCACTTTTCTTCATTATTATCAACTCTCTCTCTCTCTCTCTCTCTCTCTCTCTCTCTCTCTCTCCCCCTACAGGCGGAAGATAACTAGTAAAATATATAATATAATGTGTACTAAAATAATAATTGACATTTAAAACTTTTGTATTTATAATTTAAAAATATTTTTAATTTCTTAAAATTATATTAATATTGTATATATTATATGTTTCTAAAGACAATAAAATATTAAAAAAAAATCTAAAAATATATATCTGCAAATAAAAAACAATCTATAAAGTTATGTAGATGATATATAGATAAAAAAATGGTCAATTTATAATTTTTATGAAATTTAAGCAAATAATTTGATAGCAAGTATATATAATTTAAACTTCTTTTAACTATTAAATAATTATATTAAAATATAAGACACAATATAATCTTCTCTTTTATATATATATATATATATATATTAAAATAGTTGAACACCAAGTAATACATCATATAACTTATAATATACCATATAGGATCTTCATTTATATCACTATATGACATGTGACAAACTTAAAAATAATAAATTTCTAATTAATTATATAATTAATGTGACTTTGGATTCAATACATAGTATATGCATTTATCGTAAACAAAAACTCAATTAACATTTTAAACAAAAAGTGTAGAATGTGTTACTAACGGACTAACATATATTTATATTTACTTTATTAGAATTATCTAGAATGTTTGATGAAAAACATCTAGCATTATAGGTTCAGTATATCTGGAGAGACTACGGAAGCCCTACTCCACGACGGTGTACGAGCGGTCCATCATATCTAGCATATAAATCCAGCAGGGTGGCTGCCGTTGACTGATAACTCAGCCCCTGACACTATATTCTACTCAAGTATCAGAACACTGGCCCAAGAGCATTGACTAATAGAAGGAGAAGCATAAAGGGGGTGAAGAAGATGGATATGTGGCAGGCAAACATATACACAGTTAGCTTGTTTATTTAGATTGGGCCTCTATTCACATCACTGTCCAGAATGATTTAAATTGTCGAGCCAGTTTCTATCTTTTCAAAGACGTGTCATTTTTGTTAATGAATCATCTTGATTAATTTTTTTTTCTAAAAAAAGAAGACAATTTACCCGTCAATGGCCTCTAAAATCAAAATATAAATTAGCGCCCAAAATCATCATATTATATATATATATATATATATATATATATATATATAGAGAGAGAGAGAGAGAGAGAGAGAGAGAGAGAGAGAGAGAGTCAGATTCACAGTAACGAAATTTCTACTATTATCTTTGTAACAACAAGGAATAAATATCTATATATATATATATATATATATATATATTTATTTAAAAATTAATATAAAAAATATAGATCTTAATTAAATCTATAATTTTTATATTAAATAAATATTTTTAAATAGTTATTTTGTGCTTTAAAGTTAACGGATTACAAATAATTTTTGAATCTAAATAAAATGTTAAGATTTTGGAGTTTTAAATATATTTTTTTAAAAAAAATTGAATATTAACAATTATAAATTATCAAAATTTATAACTTTTATTCTGAAATTTTTTTTCTAAAAATATCTTTAGATTTTTTTTGGGCAAATTCCATATCAGCCCCCCTATTTTTTTCATTTGTCCGTATCAGTTCTTAAAAACGCGTTTTCAGGGGCTGATTTTTTTTAAAAAAATTAGTTTCTAAAAACGCATTTTCAGAAATTGATTCGACCAAACTTTAAAAAGAGAGCTGATATGAAATTATCTGTTCTTTTTTGCCGTTGTAGAAATTGTAGCAAGATCACCATTAGAAATGATTTTTTATAATCCACAACGATGGCGAGACAAACACGAGCACAAAAGAGTAATCAAGTGCAAAAGATCAAAAGGAAAATATTTCCGGCTATGAAAAAGTAACAAGTAAAACAAAAAATTTAGTCAATAAACAAAAAGTTGATATTTGGAAAACAAAAAAAACAAACATCGAATAGCCCCGGGAACAGGACGGATAGGAGGAGACAACAGAGTTGATGAGGATAATCACTGCTCTTAGCTTTTAAATGCTCATGGGTTAATGGGGGAGTCCAACCGACCGACCCTTTGGCCAGGCCACCCTGCCTCCCTTCGATAGACAATTAGACATGCATGCCCCTGCTCATGTGGTGAGAATCTGGCCAATCGGAGGCTGGTGTGTCGCCGGTGTTGCGTTCGAGATGTCTTGAATTTGACTTTTTGTGATGGGACGCGGCTCCCAACAACGATCTAAGATTGGCTGGGAGGGGCGGTGTACCCAACGGTGCCGTCTTTTTGGATCCGCATGGCTGTCCTGCCCATTCATGTCATCATATTCTGTTGGGGACAGGGCCCTTCGCGCATACCCTAGGTCTCCAGATGGCTCCACTTTGGCAGGCGGAAGTTGGATCTCCGGTGCAGCGCATCCTAGATGATCCGGGGATGACAAGCATCATATCGCCGGGAGGGGGTTATTGCTGGAATGATGGATGTCCTTATGGGTTGGGCTATTATGTCTTCTTGGACTCTCTATCACCCACAATTTTATATTTTTGACATTTTGGAAAAAAAAATACAACTATTCTATAATTTATTGTGCTATACAACTTTATAATAATTTTTTTTCTAAAAAGCATCAAATAACAATTTCTAATAGATTATATATGTATTGAGATTTGAAACTGCATAAGAGAAAATGATATCCGTTTGGTAACTAAATTGTTTAACAAAATTTTACTGACTAAGCGAATGATAGCAAAATAGAGGAGAGCTATGACGTCCAAAATTAGTCGAATATTCCGTATGCCGCCGACCATCGCTGTCGACAAGCTTGAGAAACTACTGACCAATGTATAATCTGGATTCTGAAGTCCATTCTAAAGTGAAGGGAGGGAGGAAGTAGCTATCTGGCTTAACAATATTGACTTTCGCTGTATCTGCATCCTTGTTCCTAGCTATACATATGGTGGCTATACCATTAATATTATCTTTTATAAATTATCCCCATTTCTATGACAGGGAATGAGGATGTTGACTGCAGCTGACTTTGTTGAAGCGAATTACAACTTTGTTTTGCTTTACTTTGCTTTGGAATTTACTGTATATTCTTTGTTGTTAGTAAAGCTAATATAAACTAATATAAAACAGAGCCTTCCTCAGTAATATATATATTGTTGACTTCCCAGTTGTAAAAATGCGCCTTTTGCGACTTCCCTTTCCTGACAGGTCAATAACTACTCATATCAAAAGGTGATACAAGTTAAAAGACTTATATATATTTGTTTGTTTGTTTGTTTGTTAGAAGAGGAAGAGAAGTTGTCCAAGTCTTTTAACTTGGACAAGTAGTTGTGTCACATGTTATCTTAAATACATTTTGTAAATACCACATATCATTTGTTTTGATTCTAGAAAAGACACATGGTTCTTATAATAATTGCTAGAATTTGAAAAGTCATGTAATTATTTTGAAAATATGAAAGATCAAAAATTAAAAATAAAATAAAATATTATATTTAACAAAAATAATAATTAATTTATATAAAAAATAATTTATAGCACGCATTATGTAATAAAAATTTTATACAAAAATATTCATTTTTAAATTGATAGTATACATATATAAAAAAATTAGATTTCACCACCATTGTACACCCCACAAATAATTTATGTATACCGTATGCTATTTTATTTTGTTATGTGATATAATATTTGTTCTTATTATAATATCTTAAAAAATAATATATAATAATTTAATAGAAATAAGAAATTAGAACTATTATTATTTATATTAATTTTTTATGACGAGAAATTCGTGCATTGTACATATGTAAACTAGTAATAATAATAACACTCGCTAAAGTAAAATCAAATATTGCATGGCTGTCGATGGACATGAGAGAAGCTTTTTCTTGGATTCCGACTTTATTATTTATTAGTGGAGTAGCTAGCAGCTCTAATTATAAAGTTCTCCATGAAACAACAGAGATAATACTGAAACGAACTACATATGCATTTATATGGCCGAGGTTCGGAATAGGTGCCCTGGGATGATCGATGCGCGTCAGCTTGCCGGTTTGGCGAAGAGCAAGCAATTAATTGAAGAGACGAGATGAAAGAAGCAGCAATTGCCAATTCATGGAGGGCGTTTGAATAACATAATGATGGCGATGAGGAGGTTTTGTTGTTGCTGGTCCTACTTGTTTATGTGGCGGCAGCCCTGTATGCTCCTGCTGCCGGAGGTGATCGATATCAGTATTATGGTCAGCAAAGCTTGCAAGTGCTATGGTGCCAATCGAGGATGCTGCAGAAGCGAGCCTTTCACCCACCATCTAAATAAGCAGCAGCCTCGGCTCTGCCCTCCACCTGCTCGCCGGCAGAGGAATAATGCCGACGTCAGCAATAGCTGCTTCGCTGGTTTGACAGTCGTCAGGCCGTCGGAAGACAATCGAGGACGGGTGCGCGGCAGAGTGGGCAGCAGCAGCCACCTGGTGATGAAGAGGAGAGCAGCCACTTGTCGATGCAGGACACGTGGAATACGTGGCCGCAGCTCGGCAACACGCGCACAGAGTCGCTTTCTTTGAGCTCTCCCAGGCACACCGCGCATTCCTTGAGCCCTTCCTCCTCTGAAGAGACATGCTCCCGGATGTTTCTAGCTCTGTAGACGATTTTGGTGGAAGGAAGGAGCGCTCCGATCGATGACTGGTCAATCTCGGCGAGTTGCACTCGGGCATGTTGGTGCTGTTCATGCTGATGATGAAGCGGAAGGATGGCGGCGGGGTAGGCCCCCCAGTACCGTTTGCGTCGGAGGTAGAAGAAGAAGAGCGACACGAACGTCACCAAGAAAAGCACCACTCCGGCGACCAACACCAACTCGCCCTTGATTACTACCCTGCTAGACGCCATAGCTAATACGCTACCTTGAATATATATATATATATATATATATATATATATATATATATATAATTGTTCATAATAAAATTTAAAGAGGAGGAAGGACGGCGACCAGGTTGGTGGAATACATGTAAATCGGATAAGATGAGGATGATGATGATGCTCTGTTTCTCATGTGATATGAAATTGAAAAGTGACATTATCCTATTATTTCAATGGCGGCGCGCTGTTTCTAGTATGGTTTTGTTGACGAATGGAAAGAATTAAAAGGAACCACCGTGTATGTTTTTTTGGTTTAGCACTCTGTATTTATCACGGTGTGCATGCTTGCACAACAACTTTCACTCTGCTGTCTGCGCCATGGTAGGTATTACCTTTTGCCAAAAAAAAAAAAAAGAATCCAAAAGAATAATGTTATGAACGTTGATCCAAACCACCTGCAGAGTTTCCATATGATGATGTATAAACTTTAGTGAATTACATAAATTAATTGTACTGGTATCGAATTTTAGTAGTTTTACTTTTATGGACATTAATTTTACAACATTCTTTTTAAGCTCAACATACATGTTTCTGTTGTGCTAGCTTTCAGCATCATCCAAAAATATTGAGAATCATAGCTCATACCTACTTTAGTTATTAAATAATTAAAATTAAGATACAAGACACCACCGTTAACCTCCTCTTGCTCTTTAGTAATATATTCAGATTATGCACCCGTAATACGTATGTCAAAAATAAAATTAGTTTTAAAATTTAAATTTTTATAATTAGTAAAATTCATAACTTTCTCAATTTATAATTATAAATTATTTTTAATTATCTCAATTATACTTACTTACATATTATATTTTTTCTGGAGAGAATTAAAAAAATAGATTTTTAAAAGTTTAGACACATAAACCTACAAAGAAAATGAATGTAATTTGAAAATTACATAGAGCACATAGCAGAGAGAAAAAAATCGACAATTTTATAACTTTCTATATTATATAAGTCAAATAATATTTATGGTAACTATAATATATAACTTACATATATTTTAACTATTTAATAATTATATTGAAATATAAAACATAATCGCCAGCAAAATCTTACTCTTTATAATATATATATATATATATATATATATATATATATATATATATATATAATATATATATATATATATATATATATCTGTCTGTGTGTGTGTGTGTTTCTTGTTAGGGAGAATTATAAGCGAAAATGTAAACATACAATATATGCGCCGTATTTGTCTATACAAATGGAGGAGGAAAAAAAAAGTTAAAAAGGAAAACGAATCAATTAATCTACATGCTCGCTGAGACGCAACGCAAAGGGATCCGGTCGATCAACGTCCGCTGGATGTGGATTTAAGTTTTTAATATGAATGAATTAGTCAGTCAATCGATTAGTTCCGTCTCATAAATAGGATTAGCAGCAGCAAGGTGGATGCGGCAGCAGCCAGAATCGTACTGCTACTGCTACTAATGGGGGCGGTAGCGGCGGATGCAGAGGAGGGGGCGGCGGCGCGCTGGTGGTTACCGATGTCGATCATGATTTCGAAGCGGCAGGCGGAGGAGGGCGGCGACGGATCGGTGGTGGTGACGACAGAAAGACTAGGCGCGAAGTTGCATGATCCGGAGCGCTGGTCCATGGTCTGGTAGTACTGGTTGAAGGCGTAGGAGATGTTGGAGCGGACGTCAAGCGTGGAGCAGGATGAGCCCGGGGCAAGGGAGGTGCAGTCGGCGTAGGAGCAGGCCTGCCCAACGGCCTGCGCTATGGCCGGATCCCCTATTGACGCCTGAGGGTTGAGGACGCACCATTGCCGCGCAAGGTACCTCACCCCC